>PVIH01001516.1:108212-231716 GCA_004025045.1 Sigmodon hispidus
AAAAAAAAAAAAAAAAAAAAAAAAAAAAAAAAAAAAAAAAAAAAAAAAAAAAAAAAAAAAAAAAAAAAAAAAAAAAAAAAAAAAAAAAAAAAAAAAAAAAAAAAAAAAAAAAAAAAAAAAAAAAAAAAAAAAAAAAAAAAAAAAAAAAAAAAAAAAAAAAAAAAAAAAAAGGTTGGAGAGATGGCTCAGAGGTTAAGAGCACTGGCTGCTCTTCCAGAGGTCCTGAGTTCAATTCCCAGCAACCACATGGTGGCTCACAACCATCATGAGACCTGGTGCCCTCTTCTGGGCAGACAGAACACTATATAGGTAATAAATAAATCTAAAAGAAAAAAAAAAAAATTCTAAAAAAAAGAAAAAAAAACCTGAAAGAAACATAAATTTCAAAGCCGTGAAATTCACACTGTGACACAAAGAAGTTCAAGCATATATCGGGTTCCTGGAGCTCAACTGCTGTAGCCACAGCTTCCTGGTTCTTTATAAACAATTTATTACTCCTTTAAAACAACTGCTTCTCAAAACACAAAAGGAGGGTAGGAACAGAATGAAGGTCTTTCACACATTGCTCCAATCCAGCTCAAGGTAAAGGTTTCATTACCTGCACCAAGGCAGCTAAGGCTAATTCACAATACCATTATTCTGCCAGAAGTGAGTTCTATATAGATTAAAATTTAAAATGGCCATTAAAAAAAGGGGGAGAGGGGGCTGGAGAGATGGCTCAGAGGTTAAGAGCACTGGCTGTTCTTCCTGAGGTCCTGAGTTCAATTCCCAGCAACCACATGGTGGCTCACAACCATCTATAATGACATCTGGTACCCTCTTCTGTATACTGTATACATGATAAATAAATCTTTTTTTAAAAAAAAAAAAAAAAAAAAAAAGGAAGAGGAACACTGGTTGCTACAAAAGAGCAACCAGAAGTTCTGTAAGATGAGAGTCCTGAGCTAACAAAAGAATCCCACATTATGTTTTTCCCCACATAATTTAAATTTCATCCATAATATAGCATGCACTAGTTAGCTGCAAAATGTTTTCAAAATTGCATTTAAATAGTTTGTATAGTCCCAGGATTCCTTACATTTCATGTTGCTAAGTATAAATGAAGTTTCCCAAGTCAAATCATGTTTTCAATTAAGAGCCCATATTAGGTTACTTTGAGGCATGTGGCTGAGGCCTTTAGGGAAACAATGGACACAGCAACCCACATCAGGACTGAATGACTTGCAGCATGTGGAGCTGGGCGGGAAGCAATCAGCCAACATTAGCCTAAAGAACAAATTTTTTGAATCTGTGACAAATAAATATATACAAACATAAGAGAACTATAAGCATCTGAGGGCATTTCTCTGACCTCATCCTCCCAGACTCACTAGCTTCACAGGCTCCGGAGAGAGGGTGGGATGGGATGTACTGCATCAGCGCTCTGCAGCAGCAGCAGCAGAGCAGTCTTCTGTGGGGTTCACACTCCCCCAGCATTTTAGCTTTTCAGTGGTAGGCAATTAGAATGCTCAGTTTTGGCGGCCAAATTCCTAGTGTTAAGTTTCCAACCAAAATCTCACTAAGAAAGTTAAAAATAAATGTGCTGTGAGGGCTGCCAGTGTGTGCACCAGCAAATGTCAACACAGGATCACAAAACACATGCCAAGCGTGTGCACCACAATCTCAGGCAAAACCCCATTCTCCAACATATACTGTCTTCTCTTTTCTACACGGTGGTTTCACTCAAGACAGGAGGTAGAACAAGGAGATCACTCTGACCTCAGGCACCAACTGCACCACAGAGGTGGTCCACACGCCTCTGGTGAGGTGGGGGTTCATGGTGCAAGACTCCTAACTTCAAATAAGTTCCAAAGGGTGAGCTAATCATCGGTAACTTAATAAAAATAGAGGGAAAAAAATTCTTAAAACAGTAAGGCCTTTGCTTGTCCATGCTCTCTTATGATAACTTGGCACAGTTCACGTACTTCCTCATCAGGATGGAAGCCACCGTGTTCAAGTCTAACTGCAGGTCGCACTCCACTGGACTCAAGAAGAACCTAGCCAGGTCTGCTCTATCAAGTCACTTCCCAAACCAGGCAGCATACATTCCAGAGGCCTGAATCCTGCAGGTCTGCCTAGAAGCAGAGGCGTTCCACAGCCAAACCAAGTCAAAGGCTAGCAGGCAGCCCAGGGCAGTCAGATTTTTGAGAACATGGGCCTGCTCATTTGGGAGAAGTTCTACATGTATAATACATACTAAGCACTAAATGTATTTTTAAAAACTTCAAGCTAGGTATCAAGAGCTGGCTCAGTGGTTAAGAGCACTGGCTGTTCTTCCAGGTTCTGAGTTCAATGCCTAGCAACCACATGGTGGCTCATAACCATCTGTAATGGGATCTAATTCCCTCTCTGGTGTGAATAAAGATAGGTCACTCATGTACATAAAAAACAAAACAAAGCAAACAAATCCCACAAAACTTCAGGCTAAAATTGAAGTCAACTGTGTACTCTCTTTACTACACAGAATCTAAAATGTGGCCTCCCCAGAAATCAGCTTGAGTTCTGTACTTTACAGTTACCCGCATGGGTCTCAGGCCTGTCAAGGTCAGGATCTGAGAGCACAACAGGCAGCATTTTCCATTAGGAAAGCCATGAAAAGAACTCACAGAAGGTCTTGGACCATAGGGGAAGCTCCCTTTCCCACTAGTCTCCACCTGAAACAACTTTCAGAGAGAGTCAGTTCTCTCTCATTGCTCACCTCCACTGTTCCTATCCCTGGCACAAAACCTTACATTTCACCTGACAGCCAAGGCTGTTGTCATCTCTTCACACATGTGGGATAGAAAGAAAGCAATCCTGAGGACAGGGAGGAATCAAACTGATGTCTCTACAACTTGCAGCATCCATGGGGGCTATTCTAGAGTGTAACCGAGCAGTGAGCATTATCAGGAGTCTGAAAGACCAACTTCCAACTGCCAGCACTTTGAGGAAGAACATCCTCGCACATATCAAACCACCGTAATTTCTGGGCCACCTCCTTTGATGTCTGAGCACTGCAGAATTGGGTGCTTAGGCAAAGCCTCATAACTAGTAACAATCATCCATTGGTAGATACTCTTCAAAAGTGCCTGGCTTAAATGAAGAAAGATATGAGGCTTTTCATTGGTTAGAATGACACCATCATCTCCACTGTGTGAAGCTGACACTCCTTGGAAAGACAGGAGGAACAAGCATGTGCCACAGACATACACCCCCTTCAAACCCCCTAGACAGAAACAGAAACCTACACATACATATGCATGCGTGTGCATGCACATTGTGCCACAGAGAAGTAAGATGTGAGTCAGTAGTTCTGCCTCGAAGCTAAATTCTTAAATCAGGTTGTAAACTGCTCTATTAGCATGCACAAAGTCAGTTCATGTTGAACTATATAAGCAACAAAATAGAATTCATGTGCTCGGAGGGAAAGTGGGTATGCGACTGAGGCTTATGTCTCTAGGGCTTTAGTGTATTCTTGGTTTTGTTTGTTTTAAGTAAAAAATATATATCATACCATAAGGGAAAAAAAATAAAGGCCCGTGTTCATGACAAAGTTGGGAATGAGAATGTCACTTGAGCAGCAACACCAGTGGGGCCGGGAAAGACCCTCTGAACTCTGGCCTCCAATGGCTGACCCACACCAAGACTCACTAAACACTGTAAAGGGCAAGGGACGCGGACTGGTGACCCAAGACAAATGAATCCTCACTATTAGTGTGCAGGGCTGCTTGGTACTAGAGAATAACTGTGGTATAGACAGCGGGACACACTCGCACAGAGGCACACACTCATGCTCGTGAACACCCACACCCCTCCACACACACAAATGCAGAAAGGTGACACGACTTCCTGTGCCCAGCACTTACTTATGTCATTTAATCTTTTCAATGACTTTTGAGGTTGGTGCTAACGATCTCATTTTAGAAGTATGGAAACAAGGCCCAAGGCTTATGGTATCTAAATCCTAATGCATACACTTTACCATTATTTGAGTGGGTCTCCTTTTGTGCCTCTATCACTAGAGATGTCCTGACCCCATTGTGCAGAGCTGTCTAAGCACAGAGGTCACTGTTAATCATGCACCATGACAAATGAGGCAGACTAATGATCCCTAAGTCACTGGGCCGAAGTAAGGACCTGCCCCATCACACCTTACCCGAGAGCAGCACTGGACCAATGGACCAAGGCCCATGAACCTGCAGATACCACACTCTCCTACAGCTCCTATCTGATTTTTTTTTTTTTTTTTGGCCATATTTCCCACCTATAAACAAAACAGCTGTAGCTGCCCCACAGTAAAGTCTAGAAAGTTAAATGCGACCTTTTATAGTGCCCAGCAAGGAATCTTCTCCCCTTAGTTGACTATAGCCAGTAAATACAATACGAAGTATTCCTGTATCAAGGAAAGGAAGCGTCAAAACAAACACTGGGGTGTAACTCAGTAACAGAGCATTTGCCTAACGTGTCAGGTCCTGGGTCTGATTCCCTGAGCAACTAAGGACACACAAGTGGGCATACAAACAGATTCTGAGATTTTCACCTAGCCTTGGACACATTCTGGATGTGGACAGACTGGAAAGCAACAGTTTGCCACTGAAGCAGCAGGTGGATAATGCGAGGAGGTTTCACAGAGGGGCTACCTCTCGGCCTGCACAGGACAGCAGAGTATGGTCACACACACCCCTCAGCACTCACTGGCAGCGGCACAGGCTGTCTTGTCATGCCCACACACACTGATCAAGTCCACAGGCACTGACTCCCATGTGTGCTCAGCTATTGTCATAAACGTAACCTTTATGTTCTTGCACATGAGTAAATGGTGGTTTGTCTTTTCTTCATTACTCCATTATTCCCAAGGTCACAGCAGCTCAGTTGGTGGCTGTTTGCTTTCTAAGAATCCGTGTACCTACCACTGTGTGGAAGTGAGCAAGCAGTCAACAAGCAAGCGGACTGGAGGAGTTTTCTGCGTGGGCAATGTGAAGTCACTATTGTGGCTCCTGCCTGTCATCTCAGCATCATGAGGATAATGCTGAGGAGGGGAATCATTAAGTTTTCAAAGGCTGCCTGGGCTGTATGGTGGCCCCTAGGTAACACGAGCCCCACCATGAAACCGTGTCCCCAAAGTTGAGCTACTTTGAGCCCAGAATTTTAAATAATCATCAATCAGAGATAAAGGACCATGGGTAAACATACATCACAGTAACAAAGCAAGAACAATCAATGTTAGTTACACACATTCTAATTTCCTAAAAGCAGAAAAACCAAACAAAAGTAAAAGACATCTACAGGTAATTCTGTAGCTGGTCAGAAGATCTCACAGGAGCACCCAGGGGGAAGGCTCTGCACTCAAGCAGAACAGGCCCACCATTGAACAGGTGTGTAAAGCCAACACTTCAAACACAGGAAACTGGGTGAGAGAATCCAGTCTTCCATCATGAGCCTTGGGCTTCTTCACCTCCTGTAAAACACTGCTAGGCAGAGCCAGCCCAAGACAGCAGTGCCACCTCAGCAGGGACACACCTTGGAGCTCCCCAGCCTGACTACAGTGGACTCAGATGACTGATGGTCATGGTGCATTTACCACTTCCTGAGTATTAGTCTATAATAATGATTATTAGTTTGGAAAAATTTGAATTCTACCCTGGAAACAAACATGAAAATAAGACAAATTATGATTTTTTTTTTCCCTAAGATAGGATCTCACCGTGTAGCCCTGGCTGTCCTGGAACTCTACATAGACCAGGCTGGCCTTGAACTCACAAGAGACCTGCCTGCCTCTGAGTTCTGAGATTAAAGCTGAGAAGACCACATCCTGCAATGACTCATTTCACTTGAAACAAAGTCAGAACCCTCCTTCCTTTTATTGATAGGGCTGTTCAGGATCCTTTTCAGAAACAGTCAACACTGCACTGTTCCCTGAAGTTATAACCAGTCCCTTAGATCTTGGCTGCCAGGAAAATCCTGTGGGTGAAAAATCTGCTCATGTAGGTTTGGGCTTTCTGTGCCTCCTGATCTGTCACACACATCAGAACTACCTGCTGCCAACCCTGCAGCCCTGTTTAAGGGATTCCACGTGGTGCAGCATGCTACACAACACAACTGTTGGAACTGCCAGGTTTCCTACTTCATGAAAGGACTGAGGGTGTGTTCTACCTAATACACATAACTAAAATAGGTCATGGAAACAGTTGTGTAGAGAGAACTTTCTCAGAGTTGATGCAGACTAGACCCCTCTAAAAACCTTCATTTAACATAGATTTCTGTACTGACTGGAATCAGAAGATGCCACAGCCCCCCAAGAGCAAACCATTTGCCTCTCTTCAGGTTCCTCAGCACAGCATGGCTCTGTTCTGTTTGTTAACACAGCACACACTCACAGGCCACCTGCAAATGGCCCTAAGTCCTTATTGCAAATAAAACCCTCTGTGCAATTTTTACTTTTCATTTAAACACTACTGCTTCTAGTAAGACACAGAACCTGTCAACTGTTATGCTGCCAAGACTCTACTTGTCAGCAAGGTCGGCAGCCAATACCTTCCAGTTAGGTCCCAGGGGGCCTCTCTTGGTCTTGACTGACTGGAATAATGCAGGGTCTTCATCAGCTTTGTAGTCCTGTAAAGCAAAACAGAGTCAGAGATGAAGAAGAAAACCAGAAACAGTTCTTTAACCCTGCCAGAGCTTCCTGCACTTTTATACATAGGGGAAATGTTCCACACACAGCTCCTGCAATGTGCATCCCACTATTTTTTAAAACTTTTATCTCAACTATATAATTAGGAGTGTTGAGTGATAGCAGCCCACTAAGACTAGCTGCTGAGCTGTTGAGTGTTTAGCGGTTTTAGGGCTGACAGTTATGTAGACACGTTCACCTCACTGTTGACAACACCTCACATGGTGACCCTGGGCTGCTTCTGCCACTGTGAGCCACTGCTGCACTAGAACAGACCAGAAGCCCTGATCCTGATCCCCTCCTCCATTCCATTCCCGGCTGGATTTGTGTCCTTTAAGTCCCTGACTGTCATAAGAGGAAGGGAGGGACAGGTGACTGAGGCTCTTCAGTGACAGCAAGCCACCGGTGACCCCAAATCTATAATCCATGCATGTAAACTCTTGTTTCCTTCGGTGTATCCTGCCTGACAGATTGTAAAAAAATTAAATCATTTCTGTCTCTCTTCCCTCCTCTCTTCATCTTCCTCCTTCCGACTCTCTCCACAGAAGTAAAGTTACTTCTGGAGTATGTAGAAATGATAGAAACTTCACTAACTGCCACAGCATAGGCCTAGGGGTCAGTCTAAAGCCTGGAGACAGTGTTTCTTCAGGGCCCAAAGTGCTAGACAGCATTTGTGAATGGTACAAATACTGTGCAGAAAGTGCCCAGACAAGGCTGAGAGGAAACTCTCGTTGGAAACCAGTTCTCAGGTTAGAGAGCATGCTTCATGTACAATATAAACCTTACCAAATTGTAGGAAACACTGGGGCAAGTGGCCATCTAGAAGTGGCCATTTAGTAAATGCATATGGCATGCTAATAATTCCTAGGGAGGGTTATAAATAAATCATGTGAAAAAGAAAAATTGAGAATCATGGAGGGGGCCTTAACTTTTAAGAAATACTTAGGTAAAACATGTGACCCCAGACTGAAAGGTCATCTCAACACCTGTCTCAAAAGCTAGAGAAAGGGCTGAAATCATTAAACTCATGAACTTAGCTGACTTTAGCAGGTTTCAATGATTTGAAATAGTTAGGTGGCATGACCAGGACATAAAGCCAGTCAGCATTAAGCAGAAAGAACACAGGGATAAGCAGCCCTTGAGGAGAACAACAATCAGAATCAGTCACTCCACCTGTCTGGGTACAACAGCACTGACTTCAGTCTCTGCCAGCTGGGATGGATTCGGAAACTCCAACCCACACCTACATCATGAAAACTGGCATGCTTCCTCAGACTCAGGAAAGAAGAAACTAAACAGGTGATCCCAAAACTTGCATTCACAGCAGATGTAAGCTATCCGAGCAAAAACATACCCATAAGCCTCCAAACCATTCTCTTCTAGCCCAGAGGTTCAAAATTAAAGCCCACCTTTCCCTACATTAAAAAGCATCATTATATCAAACAATCCCTTTCAGCACATTTCCCTCCATCAAAGTCCCTATGGAAAAGCTACCACAGGATAAGGACCAGAACACAGGGCCGTTCTTAATGTCAGTCTAGTTGAAAGGTATACAAGACAAAACAAAATAGGTACCCCAAACCCAAGAAGTATGTAGATGTATTAACTACCAAAAGAGAAGAGAGAACATTCAGTCAGACTCAAACACCAAACAAAACCAGTCAAGATCACAGCCCTTCCAAGACACAAGTGGCCATCCTAGCCAAGCAGTGGTGGAGCACACCTTTATTCCCAGTACTCAGGAGTCTGAAGCAGGTAGATCTCTGTGAGTTCCGGGCCAGCTTGGCCTACAGAGCTAGTTCCATGACAGTTAAAGCTACAGAGAAACTTGGTCTTACAAAACCCAAGCAAAAATAGAAAGAAAAGGCATACCATCTTTAAAATATTTCAACAAATTAAATTCTAATTGTCAATCTAATGCCCAGAAGGCTTGCCATAATTTATTAGTCTATTCTCTTTGAGAGAGACCCCTGCACCTCCTTACTTATGATGTCATACCAGACTTCATACCATGGTCATACCAGACTTTTTTTTAATTTTATTTTTACAAAACCTGAACTGTAAGAGAACTGAATAGTAAACACCACATTTCTGCATGTGAGTAGCTGTCAGTCATAGGTTGTGCTACTGTTTTATGTGCCATTAATAACAAAAATACAGAAGGCTACAACATGGCCCAGCAGGGAGAATAGCCTTGATTTGGATGCATTAAACTGAAAGGAAAGAGGGAAGCAGGATTTTAGAAGAGACTGTGGAAAACTGTGGACATGCTGTCAACTTTAAGCCTGCCCACACTCATGGGAAAAATGAGTAAACACAATTACCTCTAGGGTTGAAGGAATAAAACCAATGGCATTAAATAAGGGCAAACCATACACTAGAGCCAAGCAACTTACAAAAAAGGAGAGAACTAGGTTTAAATTCTGACCAGCACCCATCATTTCCAGATTGGCTCCAAGAGAATAGCAAAGGTGTCAACCACAGAAGGGTCAGAAGAGAAAGACCTCTCTTCTACTCCAGCTCCATGACCGGCAGACACTTCCCATATCTACAGAACCCATTTGCAACACATGCAGAGATTAAAGAAACTGAAAACCTTGTGAAAGCATCAGTCTAGATCTGAACTATTTCAGAAGGCATACCCACAAGTCTTCATCAGTTTGAGGTAGCCACAGTTACTTTTCTAAAATGCCAGAGAGGAACTGACATGGCTCCCTATACCCAGTCTTGGATTTTAAACAGACTCTTTAAAAGAGATCTGTTCATCTTATGTGTATCTGTGCAGCCCACATGCATATACTGCCCTCAGAGACTAGCTGATGGCACTGGATCCCCAGAAACCAGAATTACAGAAGGTTGTGAACCACTATGTGGGTGATGGGAACTAACCCTGGTCTTCTGGAAGAGCCACCAGTGCTCTAACCCACTGAGCCATCTCTCCAGCCCCTACTAAATTCTTTTATCTCTATTCTGACTCACAGGACAGCTGTAGGTGTCAGCAATCCCAGGAAGTAAGCATTTAAAAAAATCAAGACTGGGGTATCTGAGAGCCTTCCTGAGATGGATATATGAAGAGGAATGAAACCTTCTCTTTGTTTTTTCTCATTTTCAAACATTAAGGATATATTATACTGAAAATGTAACATATATTACATATTTTACTGAAAATGTAGCATAACCCAATTATTAACAATAGCATCTTAACTCTGACAGATGAAAATAATGTACCTTGCCAAAACCTAGACATTTTGTGTTAACTAGTTTGAATCTGTAAATGTTTAATCATTAAATTAAGTAGAATAATATGAAAAGGTAGGAAGCGAATGAAGTTTTCACAACCTCAATTTTGTATTTCTACAATAAACATTAACTTCGTTTTTGAAGAGTATCTTTGTGTTGGGTTTTATTGTTGGGTATCTGATTTGGTCTCTGGATTTGAAAACTGGTCGATTTATATCCATATCACAATGAACAAATATATTCCTTCATGTATGACAGTTTCAGCATACAGAATGCAACCTCAGCTACCAATTACAGCTGCAAATGAGCAATAGTGTGGAATGAGACAGCCTGCTGGCTTTGTTAGTATTCTGTCTCCTCTGGGATCCCGGGGGAAAGAGAGGCTCTGATGAAGAGAAGCCCCTGGCTCATGGTTTATTGTGCTTGCCACCAGCTGCAGACTTCTCATCTCATTAGTTCTTTTAGAATACTGTGGGTGAAGACAGCTGCAGTCTACTTGAGTCTCCAGCTCCTGGGTATTCTGAAGGCTGAATCTGCTATGCACTTTCTATAATCCTTGAGAAAAAGGAGCAAATTCACTAGGCCAGGGAAACACACTTAAAAAACAAAACAAAACAAAACAAAAAAAGGTTTTAAAATCAGGTTTAAATGGGGCAAAAACCTTATTATCCTAAGGTGCATTGTGCTTAACATTTTTTTGTGATCTAATTTTAATTATCTAGACAATGCTAGAGGCCCGGGGGCCACGTGAAACCATCATTATCTGGTGAGGTGCACCTTCTAAGACAACACTTGCTCTACTAGCAATAATACCCGAATGACACGAAAGCATCAGCACAAGACACATCTGGATTAGCACTATCCAACACTATGTCACTGCAACTCTTATTTAAGTAAAAATGAAGGAGAATCAAAGTCAAGATCCCCTTGGAGAAGAAAATAAAGTATGATATGGTAAATAAGTAGATCAGTGTCTCCACACTGGAGTCACAGAATGCAGTCATTAGATTCGTATAAGGCACAGGAAAACTTTACTACCTCTCTGTACATATCTGTTACTGACTGCCTCTCTCAGAGACTCAATAGAAACCAGATTAATTTTAAAGACAAAGAATATTAGTTTTATGACTCTTTTAGCATAGTGGCTGTCCCCCAAAATGCAAACATAAAACCTCTGCTGAACCAACCTAAATATGTCCTTGAGCCCAGACTTAACTCATGATTATGAATGGGGAAGGAAGAAGTAGGTGAGTTTCTTGACAGCTTGTGGAAAATCAAGATGAGCCCCAGACACCAGAAACTGCTTAAAGTGCCCCTGGGTTAGCACAGGTGAGGGTAAGCAGAAATAGGAACAGCTACTCAAAAGCACCAGCCTTAGCAACTGCCTGACACCTGCTCATAAAGACCAGGCCCAGCCCACATAACCCACTGCCCACAGGGAGTTTCATGAAGCAAACATGAGGATCCTGCAGCCTGCTAGCAAATGTTCTACTTTAGCATATGATGATTAATTAGGTGTCTATTCAAAGAGCTCAGAGATAACTACCAAGTTTAAAATGCATGGGTACTACTGCTCAGCTTAGCTGAGCTTAGGGAGGGAGGCTAAATGACATGTGAAGACAGACATCGAGCATTCAGTCATCAGCACTCTGCACACTTTTAAATATTATAACCCTTAGGGAGAAAAAAAAAAGAAAATGTTTTAATCTCAGCTTACTGTATGCTTGGAATTGACAAAATGCAAGCCCTATTCCAGGCTAGTCTGTTTTAAAAAGGTGTTTGCATTGTTACTATAGCAAATATAGAAAAAAACATTTACTAACTTGCTTAAGAAACTGATTTCAACAGTTATTTTCCAATCAGCAGCTTTCTTTTCTGTTTTTAATTACATCTCCCCAGTGGTTCCTCACCCTTGCAGGTTCCCACAGAGTACCATTAATACAGTATAAGTAAATCTCATTAATTCAGGCCCTACCACCTTGGAATTCATAATCACTGGCATAGGGGCCAGGCTGAAGTTTATCTTTGCATGATCTATGAAAAAAAGATTTGCTACACAAATTAATAGAGTAACAAGATCTCAGGAGGGCTGTTTAAACAGTTCAGAAGTGTTTTAGAGCAATTCAGAAACCTTCATTTGCATATAATTATTATGCTAATTACAAATCATTCTTATCTATTCATTAAAGCAGAGTCCCCAAGGACCACTAATTGTCAATAACTTGTTGGCCTAGTTTTTGTTAGTGAATGTACCTCAGAGGAACAAAATTGCATTAAAAATATCCTTTGATGCAGACCCTCCATGAATCCTGTTTTCCAATGAATCCTAAAAACTGCATTTACAAACACCTGTATAGAGATCAGACATCTAATCAGAGAACAGTTGAGAAACGCTGATAAAGCGTTTTGGTCTTTCTAATTCTACAGAGACCCTTCAAACAATCCTGCGGTGGCAAGGCAAGGTGATCCCCACACAACTGGGGGTGTCCACCAGTCTAGCCACCTATAGCCACTGGGATGGGTCACCATAGGCAGTGCTAGGTTAGAGAGAACCAAGCCAGCAGCTTCTTCCTGCCTGCTTCCTTGCTGGAAGTCAGTGAATGCCATGTTTATGAGAGAAGACCCTCCCCGCAAGAAAGAAAAGAAATAGCAATGTTAGTATTTCAGCTCTGGAAAAAAAAAAAAGTTTACTATAGAATGTATGACGTGACACATTGTACATCTGACAACAGAGCAAGCAAAACAAATGGTGCTCCCAGAGGACATGTCGTCGAAGTACACAGTGCAGACACTTGGGTTGACAGTGCCTGAAATAACTGCCTTTGGTTCCTTCTCCAGCCCTTCCCCCACGGAGGCTGAGTTGACTGTTTTGGACATGTTTTATGTATAGAAATACCATGTTATTTACTATCTTAACATTATCCTTACTATATGTTAATATATTTATTATACCTACCCCTTAAAATGAACATACCGTGACCCCAGTGTGTCATGACACAAGACTTTAACCTTAGTACTCGGAGGCAGAGGCAGATGAGTCTGAGTTGAAGGCTACTCTTCACAGTGAAACAATGGCTCAAAAAAACAAAACAAAACAACAACAAAAAACTACCCAAGAGACATCTAGGTGGTGGTGGTGCACAGCTTTAATCCCAGTATTCAGGAGGAAGGCAGTAGGATCTCTGTGAGTTCAAGGCCAGCCTGGTCTTCAGAATGAATTCCAGGACAGCTAAAGCCACACAGTATACAAAATATATACATAAATAAACCCCCAAAACACACCCAACAAGAAACGAAGGCATTTGTGCTGGCAAAATGGCTTAGCAGACCAAGATGCTTGCCGTGTAAGCTGATGACCCACGTCCAGTTCTAGAACCTATATAAAAGTGTAAGAAAGAAGTGACTCTACAATGCTGCCCTGACTTTCACATGTGCACCATGAGCCCCATCTCCATACGCGTGTGACAATTATTTTAACTCTAGATACCAATAAAATAAGTTTCAACACATTAACATGCCAATGTCAGCAAAGGTGCTCCTTAAATATTCATTTTAGAACCGAATCACACCTGAGATGTTTAGTGGTATTTTAACACTTCTGTTCCCCTTTAACTGATGGCATATCACAGAGGACACCACAGCAAATGCCATCAACTAAATGGGAATGTGTCCCGGACAGCAGGGTCTTTAGTGTGGACCTGAACCTGGGAATGAAACAAATGGAAGGCAGGAACACAAAGAACAGAAGGACAAGACAAAGATCTCTGATCAAGTCCCCGTCCGTAGCTTTATTGTTTCAGTCAATATTTATACAGAATCTCTGCCATGCAGATAGCTGAAAAAAAAGGGGTGAGATATTCAAAAAAAAGATGACAATCCTATGAAGAAAAGTAACATACAGGGTAAAATTAACATAAAAATCTATCTGTTATCAGTTGAGGGCCTAAAAGATGTCACATGCTAATCTAAGAGAGTCAAAAAAAAAAAAAAAAAAAAAAAAAAAAAAAAAAAAAAAAAAAAAAAAAAAAAAAAAAAAAAAAAAAAAAAAAAAAAAAAAAAAAAAAAAAAAAAAAAAAAAAAAAAAAAAAAAAAAAAAGCCTAAAAGATGTTACCTGCTGAGCTAAGAGAGTCAAAAGAGAAGGCCTAGAGTCATGGTTTAGCTTAAAGTTTAAAACAATAAGAGATATAGTCTCTGACAAATGGCTATTTAAGATATAGATTGCTGGCAAATAGCAAAAAGCTAACTTATAAAATATGAATGCCCTTGGCTGGCCTAGGTATACCCTACTTGCCCTGCAGCTCCTCAGTCTAGGGTCCTTTGTGGTCTGTTGGCACTGAAATTACCAAGAACTAGAAAGCCATTTCCTGTCTGTGAAAGCAGACTCCAACACACATCATCATTCGTGCTGGTGTTTTCAGAGCACTCCTGGTCTGAGCCAGGCAGCACAGTACCCCAGCAGGGCTCTTAGCCATGCCCCTGTGGGAGGAAAAGGGTGCTCCCTGCTTAAACTTGTTACCCATGACCCCAGAGCAAAAATTAGGCTGCTGCTTTCAATACTACACTCTATAACCAGGACTGAAAGACCTCTGCTTCTGCTATGCCTAGGGAACAGCCCCTAAGTATACCACAGTCCCAGGGCTAGGGCTCCAGAGTAAGTCTCCTAAAACAAACAGAATAACTAAACTAACAAACAAAATAAAATAATTTACACCTCTACAAAAATTTTAACAGAGAACTGCTAAGAAACACTTTCTGGTGGTTCTCAGAATCCCCCCCTCCCTACTATTTTTCTTCTAAAGCCTGGTTAGTAATAGGTCCAGTCAAAAAGTACTTTTTGTGAAGATGTCTTTATAGACTAATTTTTTTTTTTAAACAGAAATGTATACATGAAAAAAGCAGTATGCTATTTTCCCACAAGAGGGCACTACTGCCAACCATACCTCCAAACACACCAGGCACTCTCTAAATCCATGCTGGAAGTACTTGACCATGTAAGGCAACAGACTAAAGTGGGAAAATATTTTCACATTTATTTTTAATAATAACCATGCTTACGTTTATTTATATTCTCTTTGAAGACGGTGGGGCAGGAGGAGGGAGATCCCTTTACAACTCACTACAAAAGAAGACCCTGTCAAGGGCTGGCTTCACTGTGCAGCATAGGCCAGTGAGATGATGAGTAAATGCAAAGTGTATGTTTTTCAAGCACAAGCCAGACCAGCCATCTCTGACATCCATCACACTGGCAGCTAGGACACAATCCTCCCATGTACAAATGCGCATCATGAGCACAGCTTCTGAAAGTCTCTCATATACATTAGTGATCAGCTACAAACTTTTGTGAGCTGTCATGTGGGTGCTAGGAATTGAACTCAGATCTTATGGAAGAACAGACAGTGCTCTTAACTGCTGAGCCATCTCTCCAGCCTCACAAACTTTGAAGACAGAGCCAACTCCTGCAAGCTCTCCTCTCACATGCATACGCACACCGTCAAACTGCAGCTATGTGGACAAAGATGGCTTATCCTGGCCACCATCAGCTCAAAAGCTGACAAGCAATGACCCCACATGCTTTGAATATTTATTAGCCTTTCCAGCCAGTTTCTATTCTATCTAATTTTTAGGGGGAGGACCTCTAGTATAGACTACTAAGGAAGTACGTTCTTCTATCTCTTAAAAATTATAGTTTTTTTTCTCCAGAAACAGTGCAGTAAAGTATACGCTATCAAGACTAGCCATCAAATATGTAATGTGTAGGTAGATAAAGTCTAACAACTCAAAATCAAAAGAAAAGACAATGCCCAGGTCTTTCCAAAAAGCTTATTTCTGAGAACCAGGGAAGATGGACTGATGAACTAGCAACTGTTCCTTTGCCCTAAGTAAATTAATAGTGTTCTCTCTCTATCAGTTCTAGAAAGTGAAGCTGACAGCCTACCTTGGGGTCTGTTACTACCTCCACCCCCAACCCTGCTGGCCAAGGCTAGGGAAATGACAGCCCTTCCTCAGGCTGAAAATTCTTTAACAGCACAAATAAAGGTTAAGTTGGGGGGGGCTGGAGAGATGGCTCAGCGGTTAAGAGCACCCTCTGCTCTTCCAGAGGACCTGGGTTCGATTCCCAGCACCCACATGGCAGCTAACAACTGTCTGTAGTTCCAGTTCCAGGCAAACACCAAGGCAAATAAATAAATAAATAAAGTTTAAAAAAAAAAAAAAAAGGTTAAGTTGGGCCTTGACTTCCAACTGACTTCTCTTGCTTCTAGATTCCTACTCCCTATAGCTTCACTCATGTGCAAGAACACAACTTCCCACAAGTGAACAGGAGCCTCGAGTCACAGGGAAAGCTGGGCATTCTGTGCCTCCTGAGATTTTCTACAAGAAGGTGAGGAACAGTGGAGCGAGTGCTGTACTACTAGGGAACGGGGAGTGTCATCAACAACTCACTTCCCCCGAGGAGGCCTGTGTTCTCCTAAGAGGGCCCCCAGGTTTGTTGCCAGAACAAGAGCTACTTACAAGGTTTTCTACTGGAAAAAAGATCTATGTGCACAGTGGACTAGAGTCCAGAAGGATCCTGGTCCAGGCAGGGCAGTGCACTCCAAGACAACACTGAGAACCGCCAGGAAAAGGACACACAGAAAAAAGAAAAGACGTGACACACAGGCAGGTGAGGAGTAACCACAGGGACAGCTGCTCTAAGCACTGTGGGAAGGCCCTGTGCACACCCCTTCCTGTGACCCAGAAAGAGGCGCCTCTTCCTGTCGAGGAATACCATCGAAGTGATCTATCACTATGGTCTTAAAACTGTGTCATTTTTAGTTTTGAAATGACCCATTTGAAAAAATACTTTGACCACAAATAAAATTAACAGTCATGACGAAACACAGGAGAAAAACTCTCTGAACACGCTGCATCTGAAGTTGAAGAAAAACACCGTGCATCACTGTACTCCGCTGTATTTTTTTAAAAAAGTGATGTGTATGTGTAAAAGTGTGGGTACTTGTATACCATACCACATGGGGAGCCAGAGGACAATTCATAGGCACTGGCTCTCCTTACAGCATGTGCATCCTGGGAACTGATCTCCTGGGGTTTGTGAGCAAGCTCCATTATCTGCAGAATCATCTCACTGCACTACAACAGTACTTTTACAGTATGTTTTACAGTATATTTTCAGAAATTTAACATGGGCTCATTATTAAAATCTTTAAAGCATATTAATATGCAGTACTTTAGATTTCAAAAATTTGAATTATCACTTTATCATTTCTACTACAGAAAACAGAAACCCATCCTGGAAGTTATAAACTCACACAGCATGTATTAACTCAAGAGAAAGATGACAAACTCTCATTTCACATAAATACCTTTAAATGTGGTTTCAATTTCTCTTTTTTAAAAACTGTGCTTATTTCTTTCAAATTACTTCCAAACTGAAGGTCTCTGCTGTTAGTGGTATGCACACTTCAAGCTCATGAGCCTTCCTCTCCTGGGAAGTGACTTTTGTATACAAATCATGGAAAGCTACTTAGACAGAGTGCTGGGTATGATTAAAAGGGCCACATTCACATTTTATACCTTAGGAAACAAAGCAGAAGCAGATGTCAAGTGCTGCATTTGTGTATATTCTGGAAATGAGCTGAGGCTATGCATGAGCATCTCATCAAGGCACTTAAAGAAGCCCAAACATTTTGCTGTGGTTATGTATCAACAACAACCTTAGAAGGGGGAAATCTTTAAACTTACATTTGGATGTTTTATGCTGCACATACCGACTCTTGACAATCTAATAAGATACTTTTTAACCTGAACAAAAACAGATCACAAATAGCGGTTCGGAGTCTTTGCAGTGCAGGAGACATCAATGTGTTTTCCATGATTCAGAAGCAGGAAACGGCTGCAGCACTGTGTCCATTACTGCCTGGATACAATACAACCCAGACTCTCTGGGTATCTTTTCCTTCCCTTTTTTTTTTTTAACCTTGTTTTTCTGAGATGGGCGGGGGTCTCCCTATGTTGCCCATACTGGTCTTAAACTACCCAGCTCAAGCAACCTTCATCCCTCAGCCTCCTGATTTCCTCCATTAAACACACCAGCAGTAACAACAAAACCAGCAAATGACTACAGGAAAAAAAATCCAGCCAAGCTCCACTGGAAAGTTCACTACACATCACAAAGTGTGCCTCTTTCTCTAGGCTGATGAAATACAAATGAGCACAGTGCTGCCCTGGCCCAAGGCGTGCCCAATGTCCTCAGAAAACTGAAGGCAGGGATGTGGGAGGGACACAGGGGCTTGGGCAGAGGTGCTCTGCTGGCATGGTGTGCTCAGACTGCTGAACTCCAGAGACAAGAACCCTTCCTCCTCCTGGACTCCACCTTATGCCTCTTTCTCTCAAATAGTAAGTCAGTTTTGCAAGGTGGATACAATCTAATGATCAAAAGAAACTGAGTGAGATATTTATACAGAAATATCAGATAGCCCTCTGGTGTCTTTAAGAAATAATGTATCTAAACCAAGCTTATTAAATTTTTCCAAAAAGCATCAACAAAACACCCCTAATAACTCACATACTTCCATGCACGTGGTTCCTATAGCAACTATGCTATGAATCTAAGTCACACTGACAGATTTTTACAACAAATCTTTGCTTCTAGAGTTATTCTGACAAGGCCACTTCAATTATACCAACATGTTAAAGCATTCAGCCTAGTATGCAGATACACCATGGGTCAAATCATAGTCCCTCCAATACATGGTGAAATACAGTTCCTAAGAATGAGCAGACATAACAAGTTGATAAGAGTGAAACGCCAGTCATGTAACAGCCCAGCAGAGGGAGGCCAGAAAGCAAGCATGAATCACTCTGGACTGAAACAAATGTTTAGACCAAACCCATCTGCAATAACAGAGAACTCCCACTAGATGGAGTGAATGAAAAGATTCAAGCTTCCTTTCAAATTCATCTCCTATTCTCCACTAGCTTACATCTGCCCTGATTCTGACAGGCCTTGGGTACCTGTTTCTCAAAATTACTGGTGCAACTGTTTCAGTTCTTATAAAGTGAACAGCAGGAAGAAAATAAATCAACCATTTAAAGTTTTGCTGTTATGAGCTTAGCTTGCTCTGAGCTGAAGAGATGGCTTTATAGTGCTTGTAACACAACCAGGATACCCATGCAGCTGTGCCTCTCATGTACACGTAATCCCAGCATTGAGGGACAGAGGGGAATCTCTGAGGCTTGCACAGCTCAAAACAACAAAAACAAAACCACCAAGCTCTAAATTCAGGGAGAGTTCCAGCCTCAAAAGAATAAGGTGGGGAGTTAAAGAGGATATGTGATGCTCTTTGGTCTCTGTGTGCCCAGGAACTGGAGACAAAAACTTGAAAAAGCAGTTTCTATAAAAGAAAAACAGCAGCAAAGCACGCAAGCAGGACTCTACCCCAAGATCCAGTTTCTATAAAGAAAAGACAAACACATAAACCAAAACTGCGACATAAGAGAGTGATGCAGGCCCTTCAACCCTGCTCATCTTTGCCTTTCTGGGCCCGAGTCTTTGGTGACCTTACTTAGCTGATCATGGTATTGGGCAGGTCTCATGCAGACTGCAAGGCACTCTCACTGATCTTGGAAAGCTACCACAGGGCTGAGCTGGCAGTACATGAAGTATACAATGACATGTTGCCTGCTGTGACACCACCACCCTTTTAAAATTGCTAATAAATATTTTTTATTTATTTAATGTGTATATGGGAGTATTTGTGTCAGTTCATATGTGTACCAGGTACTCATGGAGGTCAAGTGCATTATTAGATCCCCCTGGAAATGGAGTCATAGTTGTGATCAATCTGACATGGCTGCTGGGAACTGAATCCAGGTCCTCTGTAAGAGCAGCAGCTCTCTAGTCCCTCAAGTTATGTTCTTTTAATGTCAGGTCTGACATCCTACATGATATCTACTGCACTTTCACTATCAGGACTAAGAAAGCACACAGACCAAAAGACCCACTATGACCAATGTCAAAGCAGCCACAATGCGCAACAGTGATGAAAGCTGGAGCTAAATGTGGTCTATCATTTAGCTGTGTGATAATGTCAACTAAAGAAGAGGTGAGCACCAACATATGCTACAATACAATTAAAAGTTGAAATCATGCACGATTAAGCAGCACAGCAGGCCATGTGGTGTAGGAAATAGCCAACAAGTAAATCCCAGTGGTTGCAAAACAGTGGTGCTAAGGAGGAGTGGGAAAGAGGGGACAGGTGATCAGCACAGTGTATCCTCTTCAACAAAAATACACCAGAACTAGACAGTGATGGCGTATGACCATGAATACACAATATGCCACTGCACTGTACATTTTTAGTGGATTTAAGGTTTAACTTTTATGCTATGTACATTTTATCACAATAAAAAGAAATAGTACTGCAAATTCAATATACTTTAAGTTTGTGTTTACTCATATATAAAGTATAAGTTTGCAAACGGGAGTTAAGAACACTGGAAAGCAAAATCACAGAAAACTTAGCTGGGGAGATGGCTTGACAATTAAAAGTGCTCCCTTCTCTTGCAGAAAACCGGAGTTCCTACACCAAGCAGCTCACACTCTGTAGACTTGACACCCTCTTCCGGCCTTCCAAGGCGCGCGCGCGCGCGCACACGCACACACACACACACACACACACACAAATAAATCTTTGTACAAACACAATTCAAAAACAAAGAGAATTCAGGTGACTATTCACACACAATGTCTAGGGACACAGGGGCAGGCACTTGCAATGGCAGCCAGGCCTATACATACTAACCTTGCTGCTACAAGGTGCTGTGCTGTGTGGTAGTCAGCCTTGTTCTGCACAAGACTAAACAGGTGTGCACAGGGATGTCACAAAACCTTGCCCAAGGGGCTGGAGAGATGGCTTAGTGGTTAAGAGCACAGATTGTTTTACAAGAAGACCCTGGTTCAATTCCCAGCACCCACATGGCAGCTCACAACTGTCTGTAACTCCAAGATCTGACCCCCTCACACAAACATACATGCAGGTGAAACACCAATGTACATAAAATAAGAATAAATTATTTAAAAAACAAACAAGCCAAAAAAACCTTGTGCAAGATCAAAGAGCCAGTAGATGGCAGAGCCTCAGAATCAGAATCTAAAACATGTTTTCATACTATGCATTCTTGGCCACATCCATCCAAATCACAATGCCCAGGTTCAATCTATTCTTTCCATCAGCTATCCAGCCCAAACACCATCCCCACAGAACCACCTGTACAGTCTTTGCAAGTGCAGGGCCTTCTCACCTCAAGGTAGCAGAGCAGAAGGCTGCCTTGCCACACTCTTAGACGCTGTCTACTTTTGTCCTAGAGCAAGAACAAAAACTCTACATGCGCACAACAAAGTCAGGCGTGTCTTATACTCTGTGGAACCATGAAGGTCCAGGGTTAGATGATGCCACCATTCTACTCTATTTGGCCAACACATCACTACAAACACCAATGTGTTAATGCTCTTCCCAGGCTTGCCACACTGCTCTTTCACCTTGCCTGTGACCAGCTAACCTACTAACTGCCTACTTCTCTTCCTCTCATCATTCTTTTACATACAGTAACTAATGGCTAAAAACACCCCCAACAAAAAGAGCAGACACCATTTGAATGAAAAAGATTAAAAAAGCCTCCTTTACATAATCTCAAAGGTGGAAATATCCTTAAAATTGAGGTAACTTCAAGTCATAGTACAATTAAAAACAAACCAACCAACCAAAACCTAGGATCACCCTTCTATTTGAGTGCCCACACATTTATTTATTTATTTATTTATTTTTTTATTTATTTATCGGTGTGTGATGGTGCCTGTGTTTACAGAGGTCAGAGGTCAGCCTCCGGTACTGTAATCTGTCACTGGGACTATACTCACTAAACCATCTCCTCAGCCCAGCCCTGAAACTTCTAAGCAGGGAAGGGCCTAAAAGAGTGGTGTCCAGCCTAGTCACGATCGCTTCAACCTCAGGTGTTCCAGATAAAGGTCAAACTTTTGTTTCACAAGATTTACCTTTAAATTTCAACAGTAAAACCAGACATTTTGTATCTGAGTTTTTTCTGTTCTGTTAAGTTGACACTGCTCAGATCCAGAGACAACACACTAAAAACAGAAATGATGGAGACACTGAACATCCTGCCCATGAACAAACCAAACCAGAGAGGTTCCAGCAGAGCAGATGATCTTTGGCTACCCTAGCTATAAAATGTGCACCGCTGCACCTGCAAATCAATACGGTACCTGCATCCTACAGGCCTGAGTTAGTATTTACCAACCTCAGGAAACCAAAACAAACGAGGGTCTTCATCTGTCCCGGGGACAGGAGATTAAGTCAGAAGAGGCCAAGTACAGATCCTCATGGAAGTAAGAAGCAAAGCAGAGCTGGCAAGCCGGCTCAGTGGGTATGAGTCCTTTGCCACCCAAGCCTGATGACCTGAGTTGGAGCCTGTCACAACCCGTGTGAAGGTAGAAGGACAGAACTAACTTGTGAAAGGTGTTCTCTGACTTCTATGTGTAAATGCCATACAATTACATTAAACACAGACACACAAAATTTAAAAAGCTTAACCAAACAAAATAGTTGAAACAGCATGCTAGCCGGTTAAATGATCACATGTTTCTAACAAGGCTAGCCCTAACTGAGCTAATGAAAACTTGCTTTCTTGCTCATACACTGGAAGTATGGAAGATCTGTGTGAGTTTAAAGCAGCAAACAGTATTTTTGGAAACATATACAGGGTCCTCTTGGCCTTCTTCAAAGGCCTGCCTACAGCACAGAAGGACCACTTTCTCTTCCTCCAGGACCTCTGTTGCCCAGACCAGATCTAAGTTCCAGGATTATTTCAGTGTAGAAATGCAGACTATGCAAGACAGAAAATAACTCTGAGATGTGAAGGGGACATCAAATAGTACTCACTGCTGGTTCAACTTGACTCCGATCTGCAATGTCTATGTGGACAATTTCAACAGTTTTCCATGTGTTTGGATCTAAACCATGAACCTGTGAGAAACAGAAAACTTTAGTGTGCTCTTCTTCTTCAGGAAAGTACATTCCCATATGTCATCTTGGCTTGAGTCCCTCAAGATACAGTACGGGGATGACATTATTGTTTCTGTAAGCAGCAGCTAGCAATCTTTGTACTGCTTCTGTACTGAGGGGTGGATGTACACAGGAGAATCTGCCAGGAGATTTTATACACAAGAGGTGACTTGTGTAACAAAATGCACTGTGCCTCTTAAAAGCAAGTGATATAAGCTCAGTGCCTGGAATCCTTAAATTCTATGCTAGCAAAGGTAACATGACAACCAAACTTCAACAAGCTGCACTAAGAGTTACAGAAGTGGTTTTCAATGCTGTAACATTTTAAGTTTCTCATGCTGTGGTGACTCCAACCATAAAATTATTTTTGTTGCTACTTTGTAACTATAATTTTGCTACTTTTTTGGATTATAAGTATCTGTGTTTTCTAGTGGTTTAGAAGAATCTTGTGTAAGATTTTGACCTCAAGGGGATCTTAACCCATAGGTTGAGAACCACTGGGCTAGAGAGATGGGCTCTTGCACAGGGTCAGAGTTCAGTTCCCAACACCCATGTTGGTTGGATCACAACTGTCTATTAACTCCAGGTGCAAGAAAGAGACATAGAAACTCATGAACTCCTCTGGCACATGCAATCATGTGTACCCAAACCATCATAAAAAATTAAAAACATCTTTTTTTTTTTTTTTTTTAAATATCCCCGAGGGGGTGCACCATTCCTGGAGGTACTGCAATACAAGGTCAATGTGTGGAGTGGACGGAGCAAGCTCCTACTCCAACCCCTACGACCAAAAATCCATTTAATATATTGTCCTCAGATAGAGGATGTATCAGATATTAAACTGGTAAGAACAGATGCTACACTTGATCTTAGCCAAAAGGCCAAGTTTTTTAAAAAGGGTAACTGTTCTACAGCTTGTTTTTAGTTTGTCAGCTGCTTGACACTTCTTATTCAATCATTTTTCAAACCTAGTGAACTGTTTTAAAACAACAGATAAGCCCATTTGAAAGCTAGAAATGGCAGGATAAAAAAAACATAGAACATAAAACATATAAAAATAGGTTCTGTTACACGATCAACTTCAACTAACAAGCATACAAATTAGAGTTCTATGAATGGGCACCAATAATGAAACATCATACTGAGCCCTCTAACTAACTCATGCTCGTCTAGGATGAGAGCAGAAACCCTGAATGTGGGTGTGTACAGGAAGGCAGCCTGTTGGCGGCCTGAGCACACATTTCTAATGACTTCTAGATGCTGGTGCTCCAGAGCTACAGACGCTTTCTGAGACCCATGAAACCAAGGGCGTCAGGGCTGGCCAGATGCCTTCCCCAGCTCCTGAGCAAGCCTTCATGGCCACTTCCCAGAGTCCCAACAGGTGTTCTTGAAGCTCAGGTAGAAATGTACCTTATCATACTTATCATAATGTAAGTCTAGAGCTTGTCAACATCTTTGCAAACCAAGTACCTTCTCATTCCTGCCATTTCTCTAACATCAACCCATGGCCCAGAAAAGTGAAGTGTAAGGAAACATCAGAGTAATCAATTCTGCTAAGAGCAACTGTTCTGGTGAGCAGAGGGAAATCAATCTGAAACCACCAGGTAAGAATGGGATGCAGCACCATCTGTGAATGTCACCCATGTTCCTGCTCCAGATAAGAAAGCTGCTCATAAAAACAGCAAATCTCAGAAGAGTCCACTCAAGCATCGAGGCAGGAAATAAAGGAGGAAGCCAATTTGTGCCTGGCTTGCTTGCCTTATCCCAATGGCATAGCCGGCACTGCTAGAAGCTTGTTTAATCCAGGGTCATCACTGTACCAAGAGAAGAGTGGGCTGTTTCCAGTAATTCCCATTCCCACAGCCTTCTTCACTCAAGTACAGAGCTGGTATCATCCTGATGGTGCTGGTAACCAAACCCAGGGCCTTGCACATGTGGGTCAAGCATTCACAAAGCAGCTATGCCTGGGCTGGCCCTTTTAGTGCACAGTGGAAACTTACGTTTTCTAATGTTCCTAAGTCAGGTTTGTGCCATGTTTCAATTTTGATGAAGAAATCATCTTTCATATATTCATTCTGCAGAGAACACAACAAGAAAGTGATGCACCCTGCCTGCACAGTTCTTCAGAAGTCTTTCCCCACAAAGCATCCCAGTGTGAATCTCTTTCCAAATCCAGAGCCACTAGCTCCCCATTATATTTTAAATTTATTTATTTTTACTTTATGTGTATTAGTGTTTTGCCTCCATCTATTTATGTGGGTCGCACATGTGTCAGGAGTCAGAAGAGGGCATTAGACTCCCTGGAACTTGATTTATGGATGGTTGTGAGCCACCATGTGAGTGCTAGGAACCAAATCTGGGTTCTCTGGAAGAGCGATCTGTGCTCTTAATGGTCAAGCTGAATCTCTAAGCCCCAGCTCCTGATTGTCAGAGCTTGCTGGGTACAGCAAACGACACTTTTACAGAATTCAAGCACTCCCACTTGTCATGCAGCACAAGGGCAGAAAAAAGGCCGTGAGGTTTGCTGAGCAATTCCAACATTCAAGAAGTGGCAATAGCAGAGTAGAACCAATAAGGAGTGTAAGGCAAGCCTGGGAAATATGAGGTGGGAACAGTGAGGGAGGACACAGGACAGGCCGTGAAGCAATGGGAAATGCTGAAGCAAAAAGCAAGCAGCAGTTGGGAACTATTAGGATGCAAAAACAAAGTTTAAAGAATAGTGTGTGCTACTCACCGTTACAACTGAGGCAGAGAAGAGGCGGGCAGCAAAACAGGAAAAACTTCAATTAGATCGAGTCAAAACAGCCTGTCCCCGTATTTATGTCAGGTGGACTAAGCTATCCCAAACATATGACACTTAGTAGCTTATTTCTTCAAAATGGTCTCTACACAAGTGACACCAAGAGATCCTCAATTCAGATTAAGGGGTACAAAGACAATATGAGGAACAGTCTACCTAAATTTAAAATAATGCTAGTAAGAATATTGCAAAAGCGTGACATCATTTATGCAGATGTTTAGAAAATAAGTCTGTAACATCCTCCTGGAGTAGAGTGCTGCTGGAGCACACCAAAACGCACCTCTGCGTGCACACGACTTTTATGATTTCTGTATTTACTTGTTCACCCCAAAGCCAGCAGTCAGCAAGACTTCTATATGGCTGTCATTTGGGAATGAGCCTAAGGGGAACACATGGGTCTGAGGAGTAAAGCAGCAGCTCCCTGGCCATCACCCATGCAATGACCATCTGAGGTCCCAAAGAAAGCTTTGCTTGGTCTAACTCTCAAGACCAGAACATTTAGTGTCCCTCTCCTCATAAGGGCAGCAGGGTGCAATGCTACGGGGACCAGCTTACTTGTTCTACAGTAGGGGTAAGCATTCCACGCTTTCTCATGAAACACCAAGGAACCCTCTGGAGCAATCATCCTTACAAATGCAGGAACTTTGCTGTGAGGAGAAAGACATTGGATACATTTTCAATTGTACCATCATTTTTGGTCCTATCAAAAATGTTACCACATTTTAAATTGAATGAGCTAAATAGCACTAACAGTTTATTTCAATCCCCAAATAGCTATGTATCAAATTAATGTTAAAAAATGATTAAGAAAGTTTAGCTATATAAGGGGCTTCAGTTTTTATGTGTTTTATATTTTATGGTACTGGATATGGAACCCAGGGCTTTACGCATGCTAAGCTTTGTGTGTGTGTGTGTGTGTGTGTGTGTGTGTGTGTGTGTGTGCGTGTGCGTGCGCGCACGCGCTGTAGACCACTGTTCATGTGGAGGTCACTAACTATTCAAATCTAGTGTTGGTCATCACCTTCTACCAAGTGTAAATCAACTTCCTGAAATGAAATCCAGCAGCTGACTAGAGCTACCAAGCCTACACATTGCTGCAACACTGGCATTCACACAGCCAGGCTTCCTCACAACAGAAATGCTGGACTCTGTCTAAACAGCAGTCACCTCAACACCCAGGAGGCTTAGAAAGGAGTTATCTACATGGGCTTGAGGCTAGCATGAGTTAGAGTGAGACCCTGTCTCATTTAAAAAAAAAAAATCAGATGTGGTGGTACACAACTTTAATCTCAGCACTGAGAGACAGAGGCAAGCCGATCTCTGTGAGTTTGAGACCAGACTGGTCCACATAGCAAGTTCTAGGCACCCAGAGGGCTATGTAGAGAGACCCTGACTTAGAAAAGAAAAAAATTCTGTAAGTTCAAAAAATGGCTGTCATTAGCTGCCTCAAATGTGATCAGAAGGGAAAGGTTAAATACATGACCAACACCCATAAGCTTGTGTAAACTACCCATCAAGAACAACCCCTAAAGACAACTGACTTATTATAAACAGAAAGCACTTGTGATTACCATGAAGGGAAACCAGGTCTTTGCAGCTCACAGAAATATCAGTGAACTGAACATGCTTATGAACAGAGACTATGGGACGTCACCAGTACATACTGCCACTGGACTTGATTCACCTTCAAACCTGTCCACACTGGGCACACTGCTTAGATCTTGGAGTTTGTATTATCTACCCTAAAGTCACAAATACATTGTCTATGATGTATCTGGAAAGATTCCTCCCCAACTGTGGCTGATTCGGTCACACTTTAAACTGCTTTCCAAATGCCTCTCGTCAATTAAATACCCCAGGAACACCTAAAGGCAAGTACTGTTCCATCATCTCAGCTAGTTAATTAAGATGTTAAATCATATAAGCCCAAAATACATCATGCCCAACTTCAAACATTTATATAATCTTTATATATCATAGTAAATTTCAAATTTATTTATTCAATAAGATAGAGAACAGACTCAGTGAGCAAACTTGGGGGCCAGGAAGGACTTCTGATTAGATTAAGGGTGAGCAGTCCAGGAGCTATTCCTAAACTTAATACCCGAGGCTAAACAAAGCAGCTGTGAGATGCCTCACACCAACCAGAAAGCTGTGAAATGTCAAGCCCAAAGGACATGTCATGAGTACATAGTTGGAGAGTTTCACAATTTGGACAAATAACATCACGTAATAATTGTCCATGTCCCTTATGTCCTTCAAAGATAACAATGAATGATGGCAATTCTGATCATTTATTCTTTTTAAATTGTAGGATGACTCACACCAACTTCAGAAATTCAAGTCAGGATAACTGAAAAGAATGCTGTCTTAAAGTCAAAGGAAGACTGGGGAGATAACTCAGTCAGGGAGAGTCTTGCCATAAGTATGAGAACCCATGTAAAAAGCTTCAGAGGGCTGGAGAATGGAGGATCCCTGAGGCTAGCTGGATTGCCTGCATAGCCTAAAGAAAACAGGGTGGGGGCTGGCAAGACGTCTCTCTCAGTGGGTGAAGGTACTTGCCACCAAGGCTAATAACCCAAGTTTGATCTTCAGGAAGAGAGCTTTTCCCACAGTTGTCCTCCAACTTCCCCACACACAATGCACACTCAGGAGCATGTGAGAACGAAATACAAGTTCACCTACACACAGAATGTGCACACAAATAACATCCAGTATAAACCTCACACAGCCAAGAACCAGAACCAAAGCCAACAGTCCTTCTGCAATGTGAGGTCCAATAAAGCATAATGTAAAACCTATGTATAATTAGGATATGCTTCATTTCAGAGCATGGCAAATATCCATCTATGGTTCAGCCAGTCAACTTAGAAAAAAAGGCTAGGGAAAAATAGGGCTGGCAAAACCCCCTGTAGATTACATAAAAAAATTTGTCCTATCCAGCCCACCAGTAGGAAACCTCTAATAACCAACCATAAACCAATATAAAACCCACTGATTCCCCAGTGTGCACACTCAAAAAGGCCAGTGCTGATTCTCCACTTTTTTACTCTGAGAAAGTCTCCCACCAAACCTGAAGCTATACTGGATGCCAGCAAGCCCCTGGGACCCCACCCCACCCCCGCCCACCAGTGCTGGGGTTATAGGTGTGCACAGCCACGTTCAGTTTTTATGTGGGTGCTGCCTGGGGACCTGAACTCAGCCTCATTCTTGCTCAGTAAGCACTATAACTCACTGAGTCATCCATCATCCCTGGTCCACTTTTAACTCACTGAGTCACCATCCCTGGTCTACTTTTAATACAACTGTCTTGTCATATTTCCAAAAGACTGATTCTACCGTTTTACTTCCTTTTTAAAAAATTTAAGTTATAAAACTTTCATCTTTGAGGGCTGGAGAGATTGCTCAGCCGGTTAAAAACACTGACTGTTCTTTATTCCCAGCATCCACATGGCAGCTCACAACTGTTCGCAATTCCAAGATCTTACACCCTTACACAGTTATACATGCAGGCAAAACACCAATTCACATTAAATAAACAAACAAATAAATAAATAAATAAAATTTCCATCTTTGAACTAGTTGCTCCAAGTTTACTATAGCTTTTGCACCTAGCATGAGAACATTCTAATCTGTTTTATGATTAAACCTGGGGAAATGTGTATCTGGTATAAACAAAATATAATTTAAATACAGGTTTTAAGAAGAGAAATCTCCATTAGGAGACATTTTACACATTCTTAACAAGACAACTAGAAGCATGGCTATCATTTTTCTCTATCTCTTATCTCATCTACCTAAAAAATTATCTACCTCTTATGTTCTTCTATCTTGATTAAGTAGATTTATGAAATGGAGATGGGCCTTCAAAGCGCACACAGATGCTTCTCTTCTCTCCTCCCTTAAGTACTTATGCAGTTTCAGGCATGGCTAACCGCAACGACCAAAGGAAGAAAGAGATGAGACAGGACTGCAGTGAGTGAGTGAAGTGCAGGCAGTCACAGAAGAGGTGGGCTGACAAGATGGAGCGTAAAATTCATTTTTTGTGTATATAAAAGCCACTGAAAGCTTTGAGAAGGAGAACACAGCCTGGGTCAAGTGTTAAGATCACTCTGTGTCAAAAATACCAAGTGGCAGAGAAAGCGGAATGAATGGTGGCAAATCAATTCCAAACGGACAAAGTGGTGAAGGGGTGTGGCATGTGCCAGTGACTTGGGATAAGCCCAAACTAAGCCAGTAAATTGGAACATCACTTAAAAATAATATTAATGATAAACTGTTTAGGCTTCAAAAGGCGCTTCCCAGAAAGTGAAAATTTAGCCTACAGAACAGGAGAAGATCTGCAAATTACCTGTCTGGTAGGGTCCTAGTACACAGAAATCCTACACAGTAAAGAAGGCTAGGCATGGCAGTACAGCTTACAGTCCTAACACTCAGAAAGGCTGAGGCAGAAGGATCATAAGGATGAGTCTGAGCTACACAAGACTGACAAGAAAAAGTCAAAATATTTAAGCAGTATTTCTTCTTCCTACAGAAGTAGCTATATTAAAAATGCCAGGGAGTCTAGACTTTGGTTACTGTGGGTCAAGTAAACTAAGAATTTCCCAAATTTGGTAAAATAAGGTGTTGGTGGTCTCTGCCAAAAACCTTCAATTCTGCTGATGTTAAGTGGGGACAGGGCATACAACACGGCTGACTAAAGAATTACATGCCATGCAAACAAACAAGGACAGTGGCTACCTTTTAAAATGTTAACACAAAGCCCTTGAGGAACCTGACTCTGAAGGACCTGTACTGACATCAAGACCTTCCTTGCTCCTAAGTGATCTGTGTCCTTCTACAGAAGTGTGCTTATCCAGTGGTTCATCACCTCCCAGTGTGACAGAAATGAATCTGAGAGGCTTGTCCCAGACGGCAGCAGCAATGGCCCTAACGGTCTGTTCCCTACTAGTAGAGAGGCTTGTGGCCATCTTTCTCATGAAGTTCCATCATGGATGCCCTCTCCCATTCTTTTAGGCTTGCTTCCCTGTGTTCCTATGTAAGTTAAACCACTTCTGGACAGGGGCTGAAGGGCCTGCTAAGAGTGGGCACAAAGTCAAGCAGCCTCAATAGCCCTTGAGTCCCCTTCCTGCTCCTTCACAGGCAACATGTGCTCACTAGTGCTCAACAGGAATTCTCAAGGCTGAGACTTCATATTCTGAGCAAAAGAAAAATTAAAAGTCAGAGTAAACAAGTCTCTGTCAGTTGCTGACCACGCAAAGTGTGTTTTCGTCTTCTCCCGCAGAACTCTAACTGCGTACATCTTGGGACTGGTACACTGAAAAGATGTTGTGGGATGACTCCGGCTCCTTCTGTAATGAAGATGCTACCTCCAGAGACCCTGCACCACCAAGCCTGAAAGTTCTATCTACCACATCCAAATAAGCTCTTGAGCAATATCACTTGTAGTAATTATATTTATAGCTCTCTTCATCTAAGAGTCATTATTTATGGCTGGAGAGTTACCTAAGTCAAATGTTTCAAAAATGCTATTTAATAGCCTTCTTTCCCATAAAAATGAAATCACCCATATCTCAGCAGGAAGTGGTAAACATTTCTAACAGTTTAATGACTTTCTAGGCTTTTTATCAGATTAGGTTTTAAAAACATGGAACACTGTACCTAATGACCCAGTAATAAACCTTTTCTAAATAACAAGGTGCGATTTTTCTAATATCTGAACCTCTAGGTTACAAACAAAATATAATACACATTTATTTCAAGAGGTGTCCTGTTGTTTTTTGGTCAACTTGACACAGTTAGTAATCTGGGAAGAAAAGCTTTTTCTTTTTGAGAAAAGATCTCCACCAGATTGCCTGCAGGCAAATCTGTAAGGATGTCTTTTTAATTAATGAATGACTGACGAAGGATGGGCCTCTAACCCACTGCGGGTAAGTGGTCCTGGGTACTTCATGAAAGCAGGCTGAGCAACACAGGGGGGTAGCAGGCTGGTGAGCTGGTGTCTGATTCAGTCAGTTCCTGCCTCAGCTTGCCTCCAAGTTGCTTTTGGTCACAGTGTTTTGTCACAGCAACGGAACAAGCTAATGTTCTCACATCTGGAATAGTCATGTATAAAGGGAATGTCGAACACAAATGTTGTTACGTTTGGAACAGTAATCTATAAAGGATATCATAGACCAACACAAAATCTTACCCATTAAACCCTCCCTCAGGCTTATGCTAGCACTCCCACAGAGTCCAGTTCTTCCAGTAAGGAACGTCTAGTTGTTTATAGAAAAATTATACTGAAAGAGAGGCTGCAGAAATGGCTCAGTGGTTGACAGCACTTGTCAGAGTTCAGTTTCCAGCACACACATCTGGTAGTTCACTACGTCCTGATACCCTGCAACCCTCCTCTGGCCTCTGCAGGCAACTCCACTCTCCTGACACATAACATACACATACACACAGGAAAACATAACTTTAATCACCTAAGCTCACCTACAACTTAAACTGAGACAAGCTGAGATGCTCTCCTAACCTTAACAGACAGGGAGGTGGTCCACAAAAGGACTCAGAGCCATCTATACTCTCAGACATGCATTTCCTATTGCAAAATATATCAGGGAAAAGGTATGGATAAGACCCAAGCTTAAGAGAAACACACAAAGGAACTTAAAAGGAAGAACCACCAGTCACACAAGCCTCCCCATCATCACATATCCAGCCACACATTAAAAAAAAGAAAAAAAAAATCACAAATGGAACCTGGTAAAAATTCAAAACAGAAAAATATGGAAGATCACTATATGGAACTCTGAAGAACAATTTATACCGCCATTGCTTTCCAGCAGATTCTTCTTTGTCCTAAAAGGTACAGCATCTAAGACAACCAGAAAGTATGCTGTAACTACAAAAACATACTAAAATATAAATTACCCAAAAACGTGTCAATCTTTATTCCATATCCTGAAAGGAACAGGTATGTAAACTATGCTGGGCCCACACCAGAGAATTTTACTTGGCTTAAAAAAAAATAAATAAATAAAATAAAATAAAAATAAAAATCACACAGGGGCCAGAGGCTACTCAATTGGTGAAGTTCTTATCTTGCAAGTATGAGAACCTGATATCAATCCCCAAAGCCACATCATTGTGCTGGGAACGGTGATCTAGATTCACAATCCCAGTGCCAGTCTTAGCATAGCTGGTGAGTTCTGGGACAATCTATGCCCTATCTCAGAAGAGACCACTATTCTGATCACAATTGTGAGCTGTACTCTAGCTTCCCCATAAACACTGACACACCCACATTAAAGACATTAAAAAAAGTCTCCTATAGCTATCAAATAAAAACATGGATGAACTAGCATCTGGAAGGATAAACTCCACATTTCCAGTGTTTCTTTTTTTAAAAAGCAAGGATAAATTATGTATGTATTTTACTTTATGCGAGTGGTTTCCCTGCATGTGTGTATATGTACCATGGTTCTGGATCTCCTGGAACTAGAGTGGCAGATGGCCGTGAGCACCATGTGAGTCCTGAGAACCAAACCCAGGTCCTCTCCCAGTGCAGCCAGTGCTCCTGAATGCTAACCATCACTCCAGGCTGAGGATGGAGGTTGAATTTTATAGTCTTCCCGCATATTATATAGCTTAGCAGGCCTCCTCGTAAGGACTGTGGTCACAGCCGGAAAACCCACTTGCCTCTTGAGGTGGTAAATTTTGTGAGTGTACTGTCCCTTCTCTCCATCCTTCTCATAAGGCTCGTTCTTCAAGACTTCGATTCCTTCTCCACCACCAGTTTCATTCTTACTCGCTTCTGCAACAGAGTAAAGCTGTCCAACCTGATACTGAAATTTCAAAGAGCAGAGTTTTACTGAGTCAATAAAAGCTGCAGAACTTTCCTATGCTAAAACTTTAATAAAGATACAGAAAAGTCCAACCAAACCATTCAGCATGTGCTCTATATGAAAACAGAACTCACATAGTAAATGACAGATGATCATATGATTTCCACTGTTCATAAAATGTCAGCACTTAGCTCAACTTTTGACTCATGAATTTGTACCGTGTGAAACAGTTTTACTTCTCTTACATATTAGGAGTGTAACCTTAAGGCTGAGCAACCAGCTAGCTATCTATTCTCGGTAATGAATAGTAGGTCGTGTGGTAGGAAAAGCCTCAAGACCTTTTAGCACAGCTCTGGAGTCTCTTCTGTGACTGATGAAGCAATTGGCCCTTGCTCAGCTGAGAAGACACGTACTGGGTATCCAAGATCAGAACTTTCTATCTCTTCAAATTTGATTAAGGCAGCTTAAAGCAGCACTCTTCTTTATAAGCTTATTTTCAAAGAAAAGGTACAAAATCTTACTTCTACTAACTCACAATTCAAAACTAAAAATTACTCAGGAATACTCCTATCTGAAATGCTCATGGGGATGCAATGGCAATGTTATGCTGCCTAACTTAATAGCCCTCACTCCCACTCATGCATTACTCAATTTGATTTGGAAGGGTCTGAAAGACTTGGAACTAAGGAAATTCCTTAAGTGCTCCCAAGGAAGTATGTACTTAAGGCTTTGGACTCAGCCTGGTGTGGTGAGCCACACCTTTAATCCCCAGCATATGTCTATGGAGACACAGACAAGTTAGATCTCTGTATTCTAGGCCATCCTAGTCTCCAGAGTGAGCTCTAGGACAGGCAAGGCTACACAGAATAACAATCACAACAAAAAAAGACTTAGACTCAGGGAAGGGGGGCATGCTTCTTAAATCTGAATATAAAGAAAACTGAAAAGATCTAGGAGGACAATATCAAAACTTCAGATTTCAACAAACTGTTTCAATCTGCTACCCTCCCCCAAATAAGGCCTACAGAAAAATAAATGTCAAGTTCTACCTCTGGGTTCAATTAATCAATTGTACAAACAAAGGGCAGGCCTGGTGCACCCAGTGCTCTGAGTGATGTGGTGAAACTCCAGCCCTGCTCAGTCACCCAAGTACTGCAGCTGGACCCAAGTACTCATGGAAAAGAACCACTACTTTTTCTCAGTTCTGCTTTTTTCTGTCTTCTGTCACCCGTCAGTTCTTAGCTTATCAGTTTGTTCTGTCCAACTTCCAACTCTCTGCTTTGATCTACTAGTCAGCTGAGGAGCTACTATGTGCTCGTTCAGAAGGGCCCCACAAGCCAATTTCTCAACCTCTCTACTGCTACCCCACAGGCTGTCATCTTACAGGTAAGCTAGCTGTACTGGAGAACGTAGGTTCTCCACTATGTGATCGAGACCATTTCAGTGCAGAGCAACAACTGTGGTGCATGTAGCAATGAGGCCAGCTGTATAAAGTCATAAGGTCACACCACATTAGCACAAATACATGTGCTGGGAATGTTTAACTCTGTGACCTGCTTTAGGTCTTGGAGGTAGTGAGGTTGGCAGGCAAAGCTACCATCAGAAAAGTGTTACCACAGGCAAGACAGAAAAGGCTTAATTCACAAGTGTTACAGAAAAACATGTTCTGTGGAAAGACAAATACCCAGTTGTAAAGGAGCAAGCTCTCTTACGTAGGAAATACTGAAATTAAGGCTGGAACCTCATTTTTCTAAGACAACATTGAAAGAATTTCTACACTGGTGAGACTATTTTCTATAGATTTGTCCAAATGAGAAAATATAACAAAAATTTATTTACAATTATTTGTAACACATGACTCATTTTGTCACAAAAACTGAAATGAAAAATAAAATGGAGGCAGAGTATATATAGCTCTGCTTGCCTAGCATGTTTGAGGGACTGGGTCCAAATTCCAGGACTGCTCCACAAGGGAACATAAAAGCCGATGCCTGTCAGAAAAACAGCACAGATTAATACATCAGTAAATCACATAAAACCAAAAACAAAAAGCTTACCTCCTGAACAGAACACGGCAAAACCACACGACTAAAAGGAAAAAGAAAACAATATATATTACATATTGATATGGCTTTAAAACACAGATGGATAGACTCACCGTAACCTCAATAATTTTTTTTTCCTTTAGTTTTTTTAGGACACAATTTCTCTATATAACCCTGGCTGCCCTGGAACTCATTCTATAGACCAAGCTAGCCTTGAACTCAGAAATCCAACTGCCCCTGCCTCCTGAGTGCTGGGATTAAAAGCATTTGCCACTATTCTGGCTTGGAATTTTAAATCTAGAGACACAGTGGACAAGAATACCATTTATAGAGGGGGTGTTTATAAGCCTACGGGTCTCAACTACAAGACTAAGGCTGCCACTGTTGAACTTTGAGGGCTACCCACCTCACTGTCACAGGACTTGAGATGCAGAGGTATGATTCTTGTGCCAGGTGAGCAAGCACAAACAAGATTCATCATTTGTAGATTCTCTGGTCAGGACATTCTCATGAAATTTTTAGTTTAGTTTCACTCACCACGTTTGTGCTGTGTACTTTCTATGTGTATGAGAGAACACCCACAAAAGCTAGAAGAGGACATGGGATCACATGGCACTGCAGGTATAGGAGGTCATAAACCACCCAACATGGCTCTTATGAGAGAACAGTCAGTGCTCTTAGCCACAGAGCTCTCTCTAATCCTGTGCATATTTTATTTTTGATACTTCTCTCAGAATACAAATTCGCCTTGAAGCCCATAAATGAATGTTTCCAGAAAAGCCCCTCCACAACCCAACTATTCAAGTTTAGTGAAAAAAAGTAAGTGAAGAAAGGTTTGGAAGTGGAAGAAACACCTTACGCCTTTCAAATACCATACTCTCTCCCAAGGCAAGGCTGTGCTTGATTCTGCCCAAGTATGTGCTACTGGGCATCACAAAGGTTATCTCTAGAGTTCCATTATACTACAAGGAAGCAAGCACAAGACAACTCGAAGTCTACAACTATGGGGCTTCTATTAGGAGACTGCTTTTTACCTCCAGATTTTTGACAAGATCCTTTACTTCTCCAAAACAGGTTTCCTGTTATTTCCTCCTCCTACTACAGGTCACTGTCACCCAGTGTAACAGTGATTTAAAAACCATAAAACACTCAAAATTCAGAAAAGTCCAAACTACTTCTCACGGAAAACAAACTTGTAGTTAAGTCCTTCCATAAACCCTCTGCCCCTGCTGTGCACACTAACTTGCTGTCTCACTATATAGAACATAATTTAGAGAAAGGGGAGGAAAAAGATAGAAGGTGGGATGCATTTTTCAGGGCCTGTAACACGGGTTAAAAAATGTATTAAGTTCATTAATGATGCAATGATTGGAGGATTCCCTCAAGGGTGATGTAGCTATGGTTGATCTTGAAAGGTCATCTGTAAGTGGTTGGGAACATGGAGAACAGGGTAAAGAGGTTTTCTGAGGAGCGCTTCAAGAGTTAGTATTTTTAAAGGACTGAACCAAGATGTAGGGCTATAGAGAAGAGACAGAAGAAAGGAAGTTTTCACCAAAACGTTACAAAAAAAACCCCCCAAAAACCAAAAAACCCAAAGAATCAGAGTTGGGTAACTTACTCTTACTAGCAGAAGATGCCCACTTTTGTTAAACAACACTTTCAGAGAAATATCTCTCATAAGATAAAGGTGACTATGACATTTAGAATGATAAAATCAAAACCACAAACTTCTCTGAAAACTCTCATCAAAGTGTTTTTCCAAATAGAACCAGCAACAAATGCTTTAAAAGCAAGACCTTACACTAATGGCAACTTCATCTTCGATAATAGAAGGAACCAATCTACCCTGAAAGCCATTTCCTGTTTTGTGTTGTTTGAGACAGGGTCTTTAAAGCATGCACCACTACACTTAGCCCTGGAAGCTATTTTTAACTCTTTAATCCTTATAAAAAAATTAGTTTGTTTTAAGATAACAAACTTCTATAATAGTATTTTGCTTTACCAACATCTTCACATAGGAACCACCTATTCACAGTCTGTGACACAAAACCAGCTGAATAGTTGAGTGCAGGAGAGTCACTTCTACATTTAATGGTACTTACACTGTGCTGGACATAGAACACATTAACAGGAAACTATCTTTATCTTAAAAGTTTAAGAGCAGGAGAAAAAAAAAAGCAGAGCCCTCCTTGAAGAATAAACATCAAAAATTCATACAATGCTTTCAGAAAAATAATTAGATGCTGAGTAGCAGTATTTGCCAACTTAGTACACTTAAATGCTCACAAAGTAAAAGTTTTTAAGACAGGGCTGGAGAGACCACTCAGAGTACTGATTGCTCTTTGCAGAGGGCCTGAGTTCATTTCCCAGCATCTACATTAGGCAACTCACAACCACCTCTAACTCCAGCTCCCACTGGATCCAATGCTTCTGGCCTCCATGAACATCTGTACTCATGGGCTCACACACACAATTTAAAATAAAGACAAATCTTAAGATGATTTGCAAAATGCATAGTGTATAAGTTCCCACCAGGGACCACTCACTTGTCGAAGAGGGCTATTCAACAAGTTAATTCTCATTTTGAGAACAAAAAGTAACCAATACATTAAAAAAACAACTAAACCTTCATGTTCAATCCATGCTGCATCTCTCTTGCTATGTGGCTCGAGACAAGTCAATTTTTATGTGTCTCATCTTCTCCTTCTGTATTAATATCTACCACTAGAATAAAGTGGTGCTTGCAAGATACACTGCCAAAATTATCTGGAAGTTTTCATAAAAGCTCAAAGTTCAGTACTATGAATATGCTTTAAAAGCAAATCTTTGCGCCGTGCGGGATGAAAAAGTGTGACATTTTTCAGGTTCCCCATCACTAACAAAACGTAGTGATTTTTAGGGTCAGAGATAGCTCAGCAGGCAAAGGCACTTGCCTCTACATGACCTGAGTTCCAGACACAGGACCCTGGTGGGAGGAGAACTGACTGACTCCTTCATGTTGTCCTCTGACCTGTACACCTACACCGGTACTGACACACATAAAATTTAAATTTTTTCCATAAAGTAATTTGTCATCAGTTCATTCATTAACACGTGTGCTGAGGGGCTGGAGAGATGGCTGAGTGGCTAAGAGAGTTCAGTTTCCAGTATGAACATGGTGGCTCATTACCCCTTCTCGATGTCCTCTTCTTACCTTGAAGAGCACTGCATGAATGTTATACATATGTACACATACAGGCAAACACTCATACACATAAAAATAAACCTTTTAAAAAAACCCAAATGTTTACTGAATATCTTCTAAGCACTAAAGATTGTTTCTAAGAACTGGAGGCAGAGTAAGTATAGTGTGCAAAGTAGAGAGATCTCGGAGAAAGACAAACAACTCCTCGAGAAGGTTAGCTACTAATTTACAGAAAAAAAGATTCAAGGCGGCAGAAAGAAAAGCAAACAGACCGGCTCTGAGTTAAGCCTATATATATGCAGAGCAACAAAGGAACTGCAAGGGGTCTTGTGATGATGGGGTGAGCAAGAGAAAATTTAGATATGAGCAGAAAATACAATCTGGGCAGTGTTAAGTAGAGGCACTGTGTTAGTGGGTTTTTCTGTTTTTTTAAATACACGGCTGAGATTAATACAGACAAGCTGTGTACACAACTAAATTAGGGCCTTAAAAAAAGAATCTGACATGAAATTAGGAGGGAGCAACAACAAAATGGGTCATACTTGAAATCCCTAACTGCTACAAGGAACACTGATTCAGGTCTGACAGCCGAACATTCTCTGCCCCCACAGTTCCCTGTGATGTTCACGGCTCTTAAAGAGTGGGGAAAGCCACAACTTTTCAGCAAAATCATGGGGCCAGTCCGATGCATCGGGAGATGTCTTCATTTGCCACACCATGTGTTTAACGCCGAATCGCAACCCGGTGAAGCAGGTGGGGCCAGTGTCGCCTCATTTTAGAGGTACAGGCGCCAGGGATCGATGGCAGGGAGATGATCTAGGGGTCAGGTCCACTGAGCCTAGTGGCGTTCAGCCATGAACTTCCGGGCGACCCCGCGCCCGGCACTCCCGGCTCCCATGGGAGCTCCGGCCGCGCCGCCGAGCCCGGTACGGGACTACAGAGGGCGGCATCTCCGCACAGGGCCTCGGGGCTCTGGCAAAAGGCTCGCAGCGTCTCGGGAGCGCCCCCCACACTGAGCCAACCGATCCTCCCCAGCTCGCGTCCCGGAGCCTCACTCTAGCCCACCGACCCACTCACAATTCCTTAATCAGCACCATCTTCCGGGAACCCCCGCACAGCTGCCGCCGCCGCCGCCACCACCGGGCCTCTCAGTACGCGTGCGCAGCCCGGCCTCCCAATGGTCCGAGTCCCAGCCGCACATGCGCGTCCGCACCCTTCCGCCGCGGGCCATTGCGTCAGCGCGCCTAGGGGCTAGCTCCGCCTAATCCACGCCCCACTCTCGGCGCACAAGGCCTCGACTGCGGCTGCGCGGCCCGTTGGCGCGCACGTGCGGTTTGGACCGCGCCTGCGTATAGTCAGTGAGCGCTGAAGCTGTGTACTGCCCGACGTCTTCCCGCCAGCCTCAGTCCTCCAGACTGATGGCGCCTTCCAGTGAGCTCTCGAGTGAGCGTTCTAGACAGCGTTGTGCCCTGACTGGTATTGCATTTTCTCGCTGCTCCCAGATGAAGTCCGCCTTTCTGACAGATGCCTGGTTTCCATTGTACACGTTAGAGACTTCACACAGGTGCGGAAGCGGATAACGCCAGGCTTTGGCGCCTCAGATTTAGCAGAAGGATGGTTCTAGAAATCCAGACCAGTGTTTAACCCAGATGTGTTCGCCCCTTGTGATAACTTTTAAGAAAACACATTTTGTAAAATTGTGTATGGCTGTTTTGCCCGCATGTGTGCATCTGATGCCTATTGAGGCCATAAGAGGGCAGTAGATCACGTGGAACTGGAGTTGCTGACAGTTGTGAAATGCCAAGTGCGTGCTGAGAACCAAACCTGCGTCGTTTGCTAGAGCAGCCTGTGTTTCTAATAGCTTAGCCCCTGTCCAAACATTTAATCATCAACAAATGCAAATTTTCAGACGGAGACCCAGGTAGGTTAGAGGAATTCTACCAGCCTTAGGGAATTGTTTTCATCGTTTTTTTTGTACTTCCAGGGCAGAGAGCTCAGTACATTAAGAACGAAAGTAAGATTTTACTGAGACTCATCCGAAGATTCCTGAACACAGTTTGTCCATCCTGGGCTTTGTGCACTACTTGATGTAACACAACTGTGATCAAACAGTTTTGAACAGCCACTTGCATACTGCCCTTGTACAAAGCCTTTCCTTCTGCCTACCTTTACTCGCTGAGATTCATATTTGGGATCCACTCCCAGGGAACTGGTGAACTGTTGACATTATACACATGATTTCGTGTCAGTGCATATTTTAGTCACTTTGCTAGGGCTTCTCTTATTTAACCATTATTATTACACATACTTATAAATGAATGAGCATATAAACACAACTTGTTAATTCAATTTTGCCTGCATGTTTAAGTTTCTAGGGCTCACTACTCAATATTTGGATAGCTGGTCAGGGAGCTCATCTCTAGGGAAGACTAATTCCTTGCTTCTGTCTGGTTAATTGCTCATAGATCTTCATCTAAGGGTGGGGGTGAGATTTTCCCCATAACTTTGGGATGTCAGATGTTATTGGAATTGCCCCAGTCTTGTTTGGCAGTCATCTTGTTGAGATTTAGGAGAAGGCACAATCTCATCAGGCCAACTTCCTGGTCTTAAAATCTTTTTATCTCCTCTTCTGTCATGTTCCCTGAGTATTAAGTGGAAGAATTCTATTGTAGATGTATCAGCAAGGGCTAGGTACCCATGGCCAGAGTTCTCTGCATTTTGACTACTTATGTGTGGTGATATGTTACATATTTAATAAAACCTGAAATATCAAGAAATCAACACACAGTCCAAAAACTAAACAGCTTAGAAACTTCTTGATCTTTGAGTACAAAGCCAAACAGCTGGGCTTCAATGGCACACACCTTTAATCCCAGCACAGGGAAAGCCTGAGAGTGGTGATCTATGTCCTTTATCCAGTAACTCCAGAGACAGAGAACTTTCTGTGTTTCTGTAAGTTCAAGGTTGACTACCAAATAGAATAGTTCTTGCCTTTAATCCTAACCTGGATGGGATACAATTGGTAAATACAGAAAGATACTTAAGATAGCATATGAAAACAGCAGAGAGAAAAGTGACCAGGAGCAAGGCTGAGGAAGTTGGAAGATAGCTAGCTGGGTGAGATTTGGCTGTGGTGTTTCCTTCTCTGAGATTTTAGCCTTTCCCTGAGATGTGACTCTGAGTCTCCTTCAGTACAATCCGAATTCATGCTACACCTGTGGCTTTTTGTAATGTTGTCTTGCTGCTGCACAAAAAGATCTTTGATAAGGGGTAAGACACACACACACGATTTAGTAGAATGGCTTACTGGCTGGGGTCTGTCTGTTCCAACACACACACACACACACACACACACACACACACACACACACACACGATTTAGTAGAATGGCTTACTGGCTGGGGTCTGTCTGTTCCAACAATGGCTGTCTCCCAGCAGAAAGTTCCCAGTAGTTGTTCAGACCATGAGAGTGGGTGTCTCAGCTGGTCTTCAGTATATGTTGGAATCCTGAAGAAGTAGGCTCTAATGCCATTGCAGTGAGAGCCGGAGCAGACAGGCAATGAACAATTAGCTAAAATCCCTCACAGGTGTGTCCAGTGACTTGGGTCTTTAGTTAATTCTAGGTGTGGTAAAGTTGATCTCCAAGAATAGCCATCACAAGTTCACCCCTTGTCAACTTGACACAATCACATCTCCTTATGCCATGCTTAATTTCCAAATGAAAATAACCAGGTCATAGTTTATACCTAACAATGTAACTATCCACATACAACCACAGATGCATTATATATTTTTAGAATAGGTGACAGTGTCCTTTGAGGGACATTTTTTAGTATCTCAAAACTTAATGTGATAATCAGTGATATTATCTCACTTGATGTTACATGATAAAGAAATTAAGAAAAGAGAACACAGATATATGTACACACACATTGTTAACAAAATATGAAGGAAACTCTCATGTCAGTTGTGATCTTGTGTCTGCAACTGGCCACAGGGCCTTAGCTGATATTTATAACTGCCTTCCTCTACTACTCATTCTGCATTTCTTCCACCCTCAGCAAGTGCCTCAGCAGGTTCTTTTCCTGGAGGATCAGCCCATACCTTCATTCCTGAAGGGTCTGTTCCTTTTGTCATCCTGCCTGGATTGGGTTGCTTAGAATGATGTTGAGCATGGGTTTGTCACATATAGCCTTTATTATGTTGTTATGTTTCTTCATCCCTTTATCATGAATGATGTTGGAATTTGTCAAAGGGCTTTTTCTGCATCTCTTGAGATAGTCATGTGATTTTTGTAAGTGTATTTATGATTTTTTTATACTTATTGACTTACATTTGTTGAATCATCTCTGATCGAATTCTACTGTGAATCCATCTGTGCCCGAGCATTCTTTCTAGTCAAAGGGGTTTTTATAACTGCTTCAATCTCGTTAGTGTCTTATGGATCTGTTTATGTTGTTGATCTCTGAACCTAGAAATTCATCCACTTCTTTATTTTCCGACTTCATGGAATACAGAGGTTCAAAGCATTATCTTATAATATTCTAATTAAAAAAATATTTATTTACTATGTATACAGTGTTCTGCCTCCACACCAGGATCGGGCAAAAGATCTCATTACAGATGGTTGTGAGCCACCATGTGGTTGCTGGAAATTGAACTCAAGTCCTCTGGAAGAGCAGCCAATGTTCTCAACCTCCAAGCCATCTCTCCAGCCCTATCATTATAATGTCTTATTGTTACCTTTATTAAAATAAAGAACTCTCCTTTATCTCTTCTACTTAGTTTGAAATCAGATTAGGATAGGAATACCTGCTTGCTTCCTGGTCTCGTCTGCTTGGAATAATTTTTTTCATTCTTTCACTTTAAGTTGGTACCTCTCTTTAAAGCTAAGGTGAGTTTCTTGTAGACAAGAAAGATGGGCTTTGTTTCATAAGCTGTTCTGCTAGGCTGTATCTTTCAATTGGCTAGTTAAGGCCATTATTATTATTTAAAGTTATTATTGCAAAGTGTGTGTTGGTATAGTCATTTTGTTGCTGCTTGTGGTCTCAGTCCTTATTTTAAATTGTTCTGTTAGGTATTTTTATCACAGCTACAAGGCAATATTGTAGTGGCTTCTAAGGGGCTTGGAGGCCAGACCAGCCTCTGCCAGTGCAAACTAGTGATAACTACTGCTTTAAAACACATGCTTCTAAGCACTTCCACATAAGCCAACCTGGGGTCTCCCTGGGACCTTGAGGAGAGCAGAGTCTGGTCTGGGAAAAAGGTATTTAATGTCTTCCCCTCCATAATAAAATTGAAGTCACTTGCTTCAACTTGTTCCCAGAGGTTGTGTTGTTGCTTCCTTGCCATAAGGGAAAAGCAGGACCCTGACCTCAAACCAGGCACACTGCAATATAGTGTGTTCTAGCCAGTCTTCCTCTGTGTTAGTGAGAGTGTTGCCTGCTGTGTTGATGGACATCTAGGCTGTTTCCATTTCCTGGCTATTGTGAACAGGAGAGTAGTGAACATGGATGAGCAGGTATCTCTATAGTAGATGTAGAGCCCTAAAGAGTTAAAGGGAAATGTAACACCAAGGGTTAAATTGGGGTGAGGGATGGGAGGACAGGAGAGAGAAGAGACTATAGAGAGGGACAGTGGCACCACAGTTGGCCTGAAACGCTCAGGTGCGCTTGTTTTTGACCCCAAGTGTTGAGACTAAAAGCACGTGCCACCACACCTGGCTTTAATAGGTATTATGTATAAAGGAACTTTTCTTTCTTTCTTTCCTTTTTTAGGGGGTGGGAAGTGGACAGTTGCATTTCATTATGAATTCCTGGCTTACCTACAATTTACCATTTAAACCAGGTTGGCCTTCAGCTCACAGTGACCCACCTGCCTCTGCCTTCTGAGTACTAGGATTTTGTTTCTTAGTGTATGTTTGGAGTGTGTGTGTGTGTATGTGTGTGCACTCATTTGTACCAATAATACACATGTAGTGGGCAGAGGACAACCCTCACGAGTTGTCTCCTTCTACCTTTTTGTGGGTTCTGGGGATCACCTCAGGTCTCCAAGCTTGTGTAGCAAGTGCCAAGACATCTCATTGGTTCTAGAACAGAAACTATAGATTATTTAGATATTAAAATAGCTTTTATTTAAGTGCCTCGTAATTTATGCTAGCCTCTTTTTTTTGTTGTTGTTTTGTTTTCTTTTTTGAGACAGGGTATCTGCATAGCCCTGGAACTTGCTCTGTATACCAGGTTGGCCTTGAACTCACATAGCCACTTGGCTTTGCCTCCCAAGTGCTAGGATTAAAGGCATGTACTACCACTGCCCTGATTTGTTGGGGAAGTCTAGAGAGATGGCAGCAGTAAAGAGCATTGGCTGCTCCTCCAGATGACCCAGGTTGTAGTTTTCATCAAATTGTCTAGGTCTGCATCTGCTTACCCCAATAGTCCTGCCTCTCACTGAATAACTGTCTTGTGTATTTCTTTATCTCCTTCTTGCTTATAGTTCTACAAAATTATGTAAAGTTTTAGCTTTGCTACTTTTAAAAAGTAATTTTAGAACTTTCAGACTTTTTTACTAAATTGCGCTAATTAATTATATATTTTGTAAATTAGCTACTTTACAATCATAGGAGTTGCCAGGCAAGATAGCTTGCACCTGCAATCCCAGCGCTTGGAAGGCGGCTGCAGAAGGAGCCAGCAGTTCAAACTCATCCTCTGCTAAATGAAAAGTTGAAGACCAGCCTTAGCATCATGAGACTCAAAACAAAGTAAATCACATAATTTTAAGAGTGTGTAGGATAATTTAAAGGGTGTAAGACCTGCCTGCTTCAGTCTCCAATTTAAAGGAGAGGTACTGTATGCAAACACTGAGTACTGTCTTGAAGGAGAAGGGAGTGGGTATCTTTTGTCCAGTGCTCTTGTTCTCATTTTTCAATTCAAAATGCACCCAAGGCTCTTCTGTCTTCCTTGTGCTCATGATGTGTGATCACATTGGCAGATATCCATGAAAGGGATGTCATGCCGTTTCACTGAAGAGAAATTTTGTTAGAGTGAGCATCATATTTTCTTCATTTTATTCAATGGTCGCATGTGGTGTAAGCACATATCTAGCAGGAAGGTGAGGTAGCTCATTGAGTAAAGCACTTGTGTATGACCTGCGTTTGATCCTTGGAACCACGTAAAAGTGGACCCTTCCCACTATATCATATGTGCAAGCCCATGCACATAACAAACACAGTGATAGTAAGTTCATGTTAAATTTCAAGCACGTGGCTCGAGAAAACTTTTGTATGCTCTGCTTTATTTATAGAAGATATGCAGCTTTGGGGATTCCTTGCCCCAGAATGAGGCTAGTTTGGGTAGCCCTTAACACTGCTACACTCACCTGGGTTGTTTCTTTCTGCTGTATGTTAACTTTTTTTTTTTTTTTTTTTTTTTTGAGACAAAGTCTCTCTACATGGTCCTTGCTATCTAAGAACTCACTGTGTAGAGCAGGCCAGTGTGGAACCCTGAGATCTACCAGCCTCTGCCTCCCAATCAAATGTTGGGATTAAAGGTGTGCACCACTGCACCTCTGGGCAAATATCTTTTTAGATCAAAGCCTAGTTTTCTAATCTTCACACATACACATGTGCAGTGTTAGGGCTTGTAGGTATTTGTACAGCCCAGATGGAAAGAGATCCTGACAGTCAGGAGCCAATGAATACTGAGTGTTGCAGCTCAATGGAAAGGTATTCAAGCAGTCGGGAGCCAGGAAACACCACAGGCCCAGTAAGTGCAGGTAGCAGCTTACAGCCCTGCTTCAGGGAAAGGTTGGGCAAAGTTGCTTCAGTGGCCTTTTCCCCTCCACCACTCGCTGTTCTCTGTTGAGGGAATGTAACAACTCAACCCTGGGTATCGAGAGTGTTACAGCTTCAGCTTTGCTCCGTCAATTGATCTCAGCTGATCTCCTCCAGGCTCCATCACTGCTGCTCCATGAAAGAAGATTTTCACCTAAACCTCATTCAAGAGATTTATTGAGAGGGAAGGATCTAGAAGAGTGTAGCTGCCTCAGCCTGGGGAGGGGGAGTGGTGGTGGTGATGTGTGTGTGTGTGTGTGTCTGGCTTAGGACTTATGTAGAGCTTCTTGCGGGTGTGTGTATGTGTGGCTTGCCGTGTGTGTGTGTGTGTGTGTGTGTGTGTGTGTGTGTGTGTGTGTGTGTGTGTGTATGTGTGTGTTAGTTATAGCTTTCTAGGGAGATTTCCAAGGTGGGGATTGGACAGATCTTTTCCTGTTTTATTATGATTTGGTTTTTGGTTTCAGAGCCAAAATATTTCTCACTGGCTCTTTGGGCTTTTGGGCTCTTTTGGGCTCTCGTTTCAGGGCCAGGGCACATTTCTTTTCGCTGGCTCTGGTTCTAGGGCCAAAGTGTGTTTCTTTGGTGCTAGTTTCAGAGTCGGTGCATTTCTTTGGTTATGGGCTCAGGGATAAAGTATTTTTTTCACTGGCTCAGGTCTTAGATCCAGAGTGGGTTCCTTTCACTAGCTCTGGGTTTAGGGCCAGGTGGGTCCAGAGCCAGGGTGGGCTTTCTTTCACTGGCTTTGGTTTCAGAGTCAGGGTGGGTTTCTTTGGCTGGACACTTTTCCCCACACGACTCCCTTCTGAACAACTTCCATTAGGCAGTGTTGCCTTTGGAGCCAGAGAAATAAGTTGAACCATTTTTTGGTTTTGTAACAACATACACCTTTAGGACATAATAGAGATAAATGGAAGGTGGGAAAAAAATCAAAATGCACATATTTTAAAAACATGAATCATTAAGGAATGGAATATGAAATTAAGAGTGTTTTTGTTCTGGTGGCATACTTGGCATATTTCTGAGTCTGTTTAAGAACAAGTATAAAGTAAGAAAGCTCTATCTCCAAACTCCATGAACCCGTTCCCTCCACACTCAGGAGAAATGATTTCAGGGCTTTGAGTAATAGTTCCAGGTTCACGGTCACCTCCCGCCTGCCTCACCAGGGTAACTCTAGGGTCACGGTTGTTCTGACCTTTAGACTTTAGACATAAACTCATATTAAAATGGCACCTGGTTTGTCAAAAGTACAGGGAAGAAAAGAATTACTTTCAACTAAAACTGGTTTTGATTTTTCTATATTACTGTTGAAGTTGCTACTCCTTGGAACACAGCAAAGTTTCCAGAGAGTCCATCTCCATTTGTGGTCTTCCTCCTTCCACTGTAAACAGAGACAGAGCAGCCAATCCAGCCAGTAATTTGGCCTTTACTGGGAGAGGGAACAGGTGGTCAAAGAGAAAAGACCACTGGACAAAATCAGTAACACAAACACTTCAGCGTACAGTGGTTTTCAGAGTGCAGGGGCAGGGAGCATTATTTTAGAGAAATGAAATAGCACTGAAACCTCGGCCCTGAGTCTTTGCAAAGGTTCCTTTTTTTAAACTCCCAGCCTCCCAAACAGCAGAGACTGCAAGCACCACCTGCATTGTGTGGTTAGGCTCCACTTCTGAAGCAGTATTTTTACACCCTGGCTGCTGCCTTGTATGTAGGTTCAGTCCTAAAGTTTCCATTGTATAATATCAATTTCACTGTCATTTATCTCTCAAATTAACTTCTACTGTGGAAATATGTGATGGTGCATGGGCAGGGGTATCTGTTTCTCTGCCTCAGGAGATACACATTATGAGAAGATAAAAGGAGTGTGATACATCTGTAGACTCACCCTCTGCAAAGTACAGATGGGTAGATGGAGCCCATCTGTGGCTCTGCCCTCTCTCCTCCAAGGGGCTCACCAGCCTGCCTTGTCCCTGCAGGAGCTACCATTTCAAAAGTGATGCACTTCTACATCCTAAGTCTAAAGGGTTTAGCTGTCACCTTTTAAATTATTTTTAATTTATGGTTTTTTGTTACTGATTTGTAAGCAAGCAGTTTATAAATTTACTTTATTTGGTAGGCCATAGATGTTTGGCCTGATGGTTGCTTTTTATTTCTATTTATTTTTGGATTTTTTTATGTTGTATGTCTGAGAGTTTTGCCTGCATATGTGTATGTGTACCATGTGTGCATTGTGCCTGGCGAGGTCAGAAGAAGGCATTGGATCCTCTGGAACAGGAGTTATAGATGGTTGTGAGCATATTGATGTATGTGGGTTCTGGGAACTGAGCTCAGGTCCTCTGTAAGAACAAGTGTTTTTAATTAGTGATCCATCTCTACAGCTTCCTGTAGTTGAAATTTTCTTTGGTCTGCCATCCAGCTCCCAAATATAGACCCAGAGACTTATTATTAATTATGAATTCTCAGTCTTAGCTTAGGCTTACCCACTAGCTCTTTTAAATTTAATTTAACCTATTTCTATTGATCTATGTTTTATCTCAGAGATTTTAACCTTTCTCTTCATTCTGTATGTTCTACCTTACTGCTTCCTTTGTGTCTGTCTGGCCCCTGGTGTCTCTCTTTCTTCTCTTCTCCCTGCATGGAAGTCCCACCTATACCTCCTCCCTCATCATTGGCCATTCAGCTTTTTATTACACCAATCAGGTGCCTTAGGCAGGCAACACATCTTTACATAGTTAAACAAATGTTCCCCAATAGCCTCCCCCCAAGTGTCACATTTCATACATTTGAATTGTTCATCAGCCTAGACTTAGTTTCTTTTGGATCATTTGTCTGTGTGTGGGGGGGGTTTCCCTCCTTGTGGATAACAAAATAGCAGAAGCACGGCTAATAAGAACAATATGTAGCTAAGGAAGATATTGAACGTCTTGCCCCTCCTGAGCTGCTGAGATTACAGGCATGCCTACTACCTCCAGTGGTTTATTTTTACACATGTGTCCTCTGCTATATGTGCTGATTTCAACAAATGTAATTTCCCCCAGGTTCTCTACATTTGTGACTTTTTTTTTTTTTTTTAAGACACAGGTTCACTATATAGCCTTGGAACTTGCTATGTAGACCATAACCTTAAACTCACAGATATCTTATCATATGACTATATGTGACATTTTTGTATGTTACACTAGTTGGATTAATCAGAAGGAGCAGAATTGATAGAAAACATTCTCTCTCTCTCTCTTACTCTTACCTTAACGTGGTGTGGTAATACACACCTTTAATCCCAGCACTCCAGAGGCAGAGGCAGGAAGGTTTCTCAGATTTCTGTGAATTTGAGGGCAGCCTGCTCTACAGAGAGAGAGAGTGAGAGTATTGACAGTAGCATATTTGGTGCTGGAAGAACAGCAGCTTCCCATTGTATTGTTTATTCTCTCCCTCCAACTTGAGACTTGGGGGGATCTTTTAAAGTGAATGAAATCACATCGCAGCCGCACCCCTCAGAATGTTCTCCTTTCTCTGACGTCTGCTATGTCTCAGCCTGCCTCTCTTTAGCAGACTACCTGGGAGGTCTGTGTTCAGCACCAGTTGTCTCACATCCTTATACTCTGACATTTATGCTCCTAATGGTGCCTTTACCCTTGATCTTTAATAGTGAGCTACTGCTGAAGCTTCAGTCTTCTTACTCTCTTACCCCGCCCCCCAATGGCCTGGGAATCCATGGGCAAGTGGAACTCTTTTGTGGGCATGTCTGTGATGTGTAGTTGGAAGTTTCTGGGATCTGGACCAACAGTCCCAAATAATCACACACGTCTTATATTAATTACAGGCTGTTTGGTCTATGGCTCAGGCTTATTGCTTGCTAACTCTTAGACTTTTAAATTAACTCGTATTTCTCTTTATTTTAGCCACGTGACTTGGTACCTTTTTGCTCAGTGCAGCATTCGCATCCCGTTTCCTCTGTGTCTCACTGTTGTCTCCATCTGCTCTTGGCGTCCTGGAATTCTCCTAGTCTGGTTGCCCTGCCTCTACATCCTGTCTAGCTACTTGACCAATCAGTGTTTTATTAAATTAATATTTACAATGACAGATATTTACAGTGTGCAAATGCATAATCCAACAGCACTGATGTTTTCCTCAGATGATTGGATCTTGAATGCTCTGACTTGAAGGATAGATTAATACTATGGTAGAGTTACTGAGAGGTGGTGAAAGGAGGTGAGGCCTGGCCAGAGGATGCACACTTGAGGCCTCTATCTTCCTTTGCCTCTTGGTCACTGGGATGTGACCTGCTCTGCTCTGACACATCTTTCTTGCTTGTACCCATGGCACATCTAGAAGTATGAGCCAAAGTAAACCTTTCCTTATTTTAAATTGTTCTGTCAGGCATTTTGTCACAGCTACAAAACAATATCTCTTCCCCCTTTCTGCTTGTGTTCTAACAGGTCTTCCTCCGTGTTAGTGGGAGTGTTGCCTGGTGTGTTGATGGACATTTAGGCTGTTTCCTTTCCTGACTGTTGGGAACAGAAGAGCAATAAACATGAATGAGCAGGTATCTCTATAGTAGGATATAGAGCTCTAAAGGATTAAAGGGAAATGTAACAGCAAGGGTTAAATTGGGGTGAATAGGAGGACAGGATAACTAAAAGCATTTGGATAAAGGACTTTGTTTACTTTATCTTATACTTCCAGGTCATAGTTTATCATTGAGGGAGGTCAGGATAGGAACTGAAGCAAGGACAATGGAGGAAGGATGCTTTAATTTGCTCTCAGGCTCACATCCAGGATCCTCACAGTAGTCTGAGACGTCCCATATTGGTCATTAATTGAGAAAGTACTCCATAGACATTGCTGCAGGCCACACCCATTATAAGAGAAAGCATTTAACTGGGGGCTTGTGTAAAGTTTCAAACTTTTAGTCCATTATCATCGTGCAGGAAGTATGGCAGAATGCAGGCAGATATTGAAACAGTAACCGACAGCTACATCCTGATCTGTAGGCAAAGGAAAAATAAAAACTGGGCCTGGTCTGGGCTTTTGAATCCTCAAAGCCACCTCCAGTGACTTCCTGCTACAGTGTTTTCTGAGCACAACAAGGCACTGCACAAATGAACTCAAAATAACTGTGACAAGGCCTGTACAAGCCAAGCCCAACCAAATTCCAGCATGGAGAAAGGAATTGGGCGCACAGTTCTGTCCTTAGCTAAGAAGCTATTGTCGGTTGATAGACTGTGGAACTCTACCAAACTCAGAGGAAGACCATAATATCCAGGACAGCAAAATTGATCTTAAAAGGTTTTTGTTGGTGTTTTCTTTTCTTTGGTTTTCTGAGACAGGGTTTCTCTGTGTGGCTTTGGAGCCTGTCTTGGAATATTGTAGACCAGGCTGGCCTCAAACTCAGAGATTTGCCTGTCTCTACCTCCTGAGTGCTGGGATTGCCATCACCACTTGGCTTGTTGTTGTTTTCTGAAACAAAGTTTCGTGGGTCTGGAAAGAGTTGAGGGAGCAGGGTTACAATGGTTAAAGCAGGTATAGAATTCTCCAAGAACTAATAAAAAGTATGTTTTGATAGAGACGTTGACAGAGCTGAAGCTTCTTACCCCTCCACAAGAGGGCGGCACAGAGTTTAGTTAGGCTGTGCATCCACAAAGGGCAAGAACACCTCCTTGCTGGCTACAGCTTTCCCCCTGAAGTCTCTCCTCTGAAACAAGAAAGTCTGTGGGCTTTTTAAACTGAATTAACCTCAATGCATGGTATGGATTAGAACCTGCAATAGAAAATAGAAAGTAAAGGTATCCACCACCAGCAGGGCTGTGTTTTTGATAGGGTGGTTTGGGCCTTGTGAAAGGAAAATCTTTTGACTTTTGAAAAAGTATGTAGTTTATAGCCTCATAGTATCCCTCTTTAGGAAGATGTGAATGACTTCACATGCGACATCACATGACAAGCAGTAATAGCCCTTCTCCTCTAGGTCTGGCTCTTACATTTGACCACAGTAATGGACCATGACCTGCACAGAATCATGCAATGTATACATTGTATTTTTTTTCCAGAGCCAGGAATATTGCATGAGTTCTATTTGGTATTATAATAAAACCCAGAGCCAGATATGGGGAGAACCTGAAACACCAGAGAGACAGGGAACAAACCCTAGCCAGTTCTTTCCCAGGTAACTCCTCAGGCTGAACAGGGTAGGTCCTGTCTCCATGAGTCCTCAGACTGACTGGTTCACTGACGGAAGGGGAAGAAGTTCTGCCTTCTCCTTCTCGTCTTTCTTTTCTCTCCTAACTATTTTACTTTGTCATACAGCATTCCTAGAGCAAGAATTAAGGTTGGATGCCATCACCTTCTGACCCTGTTTGGCCTTAAATTCACAGAGATCCAGAGGATCTCTGCCTCTCAAGTACTGGGATTAAAGGCATGAGTCACCACTGCCTGACCTTCATGGCTTGGCTCTGTCCTCTGATATTTTGGGCTATTTTTATTGAATATACTACCGCATAGGAGTTCCAGCCCATCTTAAGTTTTCTTTCCATATAGAACCTAACTAGGAAAAGGCCATGTCATGTGGTCAGTAAGTTTTAAATCATTATGAAAAACAGATTGAGCTGTTATCAATGACTCCAAAAGAAGATATAATTGAGAGTGGTGATGGATTTGGGTGTGCCCAAGGAAAGGAAAATTGCCTATAATATTAGGAAGTTCAGGATAACCATCTGTGGCTTGATGGAGGGGGTATAACATAAAGATATATGAAGCCATTTGTAAAACTAATTTCTCTTTCCATTTAATCTCTTGTTGCCTCAGAAAATGCGGCTAGTAATTAAGATACCATTTTGGTGTTGCTTGTAAATGCCGCCGCCTCCATTAAACTTCACACTTGTGAAAAGGAGCTATTAAAAGGCAGCCTAAGGCAACACTTTTGAATAGCTAACTTTGTTAAAAATATGTTTTCCAAATTTCTTGCAATAAAATGTAATTGCATTTTCTGTTTTCACTTGCATAGACTTCTCACTCCCCAGTCTGTGTGCTGAAGGGAGGGTTTGTCACACTGGAGTAGCAGGATGACTCTTGAATCCCCCCTTCCTTCCTTCCTATTCTTAATCTAAAAAGCTTTGTGGTTTCTCTGTTAGATTTTTTTCTTTTTTAAGTTTACTTGTAAGGTTAAAGAGTGACAGAAGAGAGATTTCAGAGTGAATGCTATTCAGTGTTACTGTTAAAAGTTACCTAAAGTTGTAAGGAAGTGATGGGTAGCTCAACTCCAGCTTCACTGGGCACCAGATTGCTCTCAGGAAATATGCGAAGGCAGGAAATCCGGGAGCAAGTGGGGAGGGCTATTCTGTCTTTTATTTTTGGTGATGCACAGTCGTGGTCAGTGCAAACATGTTCTGCTTTATAAAATCTGGCATAATCAAATGTTGTCAGTGTGAATAACAAACTTCTGACATGTCTGACATCATGGTCAGAATTTTCCCTTTCAGATTTGAAGTGCTTGCCTCTGACTCATTTTTAATGACTAAAAGCAGTGGTTTATTTTAGACAAGATATTATCACAACCTTTAGGCATCATGGATCTGTCTATCCTAAGACCAGTCTTAACTCAGTCACTTCTGTGTCCTAATTTTAAAAAATTACGGGCCAGTGAGATGTGACACAAAACATTTTTTTTTAAAAAGTAGGTTTTCTCAATTTTTCACTGGCCACCTTGCCTGACCACCAGTCCCTGGAACACACATGGTGGGGAGAGAGCCAATTCCCACGGATTGTCCTCTGATTTCCACACATGTGCAGTGGCATATACACACACACTCACGTGTACACCCACACACAAGTAAATGAAATTTAAAAATAAAAGGAATGCTGAGCCCTGGAGATGTCTCAGTTTTGGACCCAAATTCAATTCCCAGTACGGATATAAAATGCCAAGTGTGTGGTGTAAACTGTAACCCCAGTGTTGAGGAAGAAGCGATAGGAGGATTCCTGGTGCCTACCCAGCCTAGATGAGCAAATGAACTCTAGACCAATGAGAAACCCTGGCTGAAAAAACAAGGTAGGCTGGGTGTGGTAGCACACAGTTAATCCCAGTGTACAAGAGGCACAGATTAGATCTCTGTGAGTTGGAGGTCAGCCTGGTCTATATAGTTTCAGGCCAGCCAGACCCTCACAAAGACCAAGGTGAACAGTTCCAGAGGTGCAACACCTATGGCTGTTCTCTGGCTTCTATTTGAACAGGCATGCTCCCACACACACCTACCCTCACACGAAAGCACGCACATACACAAAAGAAGTTCTTTCTCCAGCTGCTGATAAATGTTATTGGGTGGACGAGATGGCTCTGTGGGTAAAGGTGCTGGCCATCAAATCTATCAGGCTGAGTTAGAGCCCCATGAACCACACGTTGAAAGGTAAGAACTGATTCCAAAAGTTGTTCTCTGACCTACACACACACACACACTGTAGTACTTATGCATATACACATTGACACAAAACAATTTAAAAAATAAGTATTCTCAATTTTGCACTGATTTTAACTTTAAAAGATCACCTTGAAGGACATATAGTTTTCTGCCTATTTGCTCTTTTGGTTTTTCTTAGTGTATTAGGGTTTTCTAGAGGAACAGAACTGACAGAATGAATCTATCTGTCGGCCTGTCTGTCTGCCTGTTTGTCTGTCAGTCCATTTATTCATCCGTCCGTATCTCATCTTCTGTCTGTTCATCTAGGGAATTTATTAGAGTAGCTCACAAACTGTGGACTGATCCAACAATGGCTATCTACCAATTTAAAGTCCAAGAATCCAATGCTTAAGTCCACAATGCTGAAGGTCTCAGCTGGCCTTTAGTACATGTCGGAATCCTGAAGAAGTGGACTCTGATGTCAGTGAGGAAATGAACTTACCAGAGGGAGGTGAGATTGAGGGCAATCAAGCAAAGACTAAGTGCTTCCACCTTCCATTTCCTTATGTATGCTTCCACCAGAATGTGTGGATCAGCTTTAGATGGGTCTTCTCACCTCAAGTGATCTGGGTTTAAGATGGCTCTCCTACTTCAGATATACCAATTAGCAACAACAAAAATCCCTTTAGGTAAGTAACCTAGTAGCTTGAATTTTTAGTTAAATCCTGATGTAGTCAAACAGCCCAGAATAGCTGTCACACCTGGGATTGTTAACAGACTGTAAATTGTGATAGATGACCTTGCTATTGCTATTTTAGATCTCACATGTAAACAAGGTTCTACAGGGTGGTCACCACCAAGTTTCTACCTTCTGTGATTTCATTTGCCTGTGGTCGGTCAGCCAAAGTCTTTTTTGTTTTGTTTTGTTTTTTGAGACAGGGTGTTTTTATGTAGCTCTGGCTATCTGAGAACTCACTCTGTAGACCATTCTAGCCTCTATCCTGGAACTCACCCTGTAGATCAGGCTGGCCTCAAACGCATAAAGATCTGCCTGCTTCTGCCTCCTAAGTGCTGGGATTAAAGGCTTGTGCCGCCACTTCATAGCTCCAACTCTAAAATATTTAATATGTTCCTACGTTCTAGATTGAATGCTGTTCTGTATAATGTAATGAGGTGTCGTGCCCAACCTCGCCAGCAAGAAAGAACACAACTCCGGATTCTTCTCTCAGCAGTTTATTCAGGACCTTGAACAATCTTCTGACCCCCAGGGGAAGCCCACTCATGGCTGTATACCCTTAGGGCCTCCAATCCTGGTAAACCACATGGACATTGCCAATAGGTCCTAGCACACGGAAGCAAGCCACCATCCTCGCCTACAGCCATATAAGGAGTTGTTTACTCCCGAGAGCACTCACCCTCGGGAAGGCAGAAGTCGGAAACCGGCGCCATCTTTAGGGCGCGGTACAACGCAGCTCTCTACAGTTCCCCCTTCTTTATTAAAAAAAAAGGCAGGCAGAAGCAGAAGTCTAGTCTCTGAAGTGCAAAAGGAACATGTACAGGTATCGCTCGGGTGTCATCCACCCAGACAATCCCTGACCCGTCCGACACCCTTTTCACAGAGGCAGGCAGTTGGGTGTCAACCTGCGTGCAACCAGACATACTCCTCATGAGTTCCCATAAGCCAGAGTGCTCATGTGCAGTGCTAAGCCTCACATCCTGCAAAACATTCTTAAGGCTTCTCCTTTAGAGAGGCCAACCAAACTTGGGGGACTGACCGGCTCCAATGGCTGAAAATGCTTAGACAACCATGGCTGCATTGCAACGTTGAAGGAACCTAACATGGCAAATGCACCACAGGCAAACTAGGAATATCAGCGCCATCAGGCCCGCCAGAGCTCCCATTCCCGCCCACTCTTTCTGGTGATCCACAGTGGTGGAGAACCAGGACGCCAGTCCTTCTGCCAGGTCCGCATCCACTCTGGTAGAATTCACGGTCACAGTGACCACTCTCAGCTGAGTCATCAAATTTTCAAATTTACCAGTCCAATTCCCTAAAAGATAACTTGACAACTGCTTAGACAAATTTGTAGCATGAGTAAAATTCTGATATTGTACACTAATCCCACATAATCCTGGAAACTTCCATTCACAGCCAAGCTGGGCCAGCTGCCAAAGAGTATCAATCTGCTCTTGGACCAGGTTGATCCTTTTATTAATAACCATCAAGCCCCCTTTTAACTGGGCAATAAGATTCTTTTGTATGTCTAGGGCCTGTACTACATTAGCCGAGACCGCATTCAAAGTCTGTGCAGTCTGCATGGTATGGCTCATGGCTATGGCAGCAGTAGTGGCTCCTATGGCAGCCAATGAAATGGCTGCGATTATGGTGACTGTAATTCCAAAGTCTCTTCTAGATCTAAAGTGACTCATCACATGGGGAGCCACCACCGGGACTGGCACCCAGCGTGGCATGCGGGTCACAATAGCAAAGGAGAAAACATTAGCATTCCAGCATTGAGTATAAAAGCAAGATTCATTCTTACACTGGCTGGGCTCAAACTTACTAACTATAAACAAAAAGGGAGGTATAACACACTCAGGAGTAGGTTAATAGGTAACATTCTGTACTCAATCTTTATCTTTCATACACAATTGTGCGGGCTTTTGATCTACTTTATTGGTCATGGTAATATTGCAATCAAAATGGCCAATGCCAATGGCTCCTCCATTTATCATTAATAGGGGTTCAGCATTCAAGCAACTACCATTAATTCCGCACAGCATCCAATTATCAAATGAATTCTCATCTGGATTCTGGAAGAATGCAGTACTATTCCTAGAGGCTTATTCTCCTCGGGGCACCATATTGGGAGACAGAGTAAAATAAGGTTTACCCTCCACCCCACAGAGCAAGATTGGCACCCTGTCCACGGCCAGGCCTCACCATCATATATACTCAAACAGTAGGGAGCCCACTTAGGTTGCTGAGGAGGGGGTATCCCAGCAGTATTATTAATACTGGGCATGGAGCCAACAAGCCAGGATGCGTTGGCTGTTACTGGCATATTAAATTGCTTTATTCCTGGGGCAATTATACTTCTATGGTAATCATTGGCCGACTTTAGTTGAACACGGTCAAACCAGCCCAAAAGGGCTGGTACCAAAGAAATACAGGAGGTATTGGCTTCATACTGTGCGCTGTAGAGACACAGGGTGCCCTCGTGGGAAAAAGACCAGTTCTGCCCCAAGGGGGCGGTCTCTCTGTCCAGGGGCAAAAAGGGCAAATCCATGGTTTCATTGGTAGTAAACAGGTGTGGAAAAAGGCGGGCACTGTGGTGAATCGGCATGGGCTTTGGGAAAACTGACATAATTCCCCATCTAAGTTAGTCAGCATTTATCTGCACCATCAGGGTCAGCAACAGGAGCTTCTGCATCGTCTGCTTGCTCCCCCGCCTCATTTTCCTTTTCCGATTGAATCTTCCTGGTCAGGCGCTCCAGTACCCAAACTGGATCACTTCTATCCTGGGGGAAAACACAAACAGATCCTCTCGCCCATATTAAGACAGGGTCTGGGCCACACCAGCGGCCTGTGAGGATGTCTTTCCATTTCACCAGTCCTTTCTGCATAGTGCCTGGATTGGCGTGCCGGTCTGCTCCCGCAGCCCCATGGGCATCCAAATTTAAAAAATTAAGAATAAAGAGAGCTAGGGAAAGTCTTTCCTTTGGGGTACGGCTGTGGCCTATTCCCCCTTTCTGTTTTATAAGGCACTCCTTGAGTGTGCGGTGAGCTCTTTCCACTATGCCCTGCCCTTGGGGGTTATAGGGCAGGGCATGGATCAATTGCACTCCCATCTGTGCACAAAAGGTTGTGAATTGACGTCCAGTATATCCTGGGCCATTATCAGTCTTAAGCTGCATTGATTTTCCCCAGGCTGCCCATGCCTCAAGGCAATGAGCAATGACATTATGCCCTTTCTCTCCACTTAGGGCGGTGGCATGGATAATACCAGAACAGGTGTCAACTGACACGTGCACATACTTGAGGTTGCCAAATTCCATTTGCCAGATTTTAAGAGGGAGCAAACCCCGGGGGTTAATTCCCAATGATGGGGGATGCTGAAACTCCACACAATGTGAACAATCCAAAACTATTTGCCTGGCCACTTGCCTAGAAAGCTGAAATTTGCTTTGCAAAGTTCTGGCATTAACATGGTATAACTGATGAAATTCTTTGGTTTGTATAATGGGGGTGCCAGTAAATACCCATTCTTGCCGCATGGCGGCATCCACTAGGGCATTGCCTTTGCTCAGAGGCCCAGACAAGCCAGTGTGGGCTCTAATATGTTGGGGGAAAAACTTCTTAGAGTGGTTCCTAATATCCTGTAACTGAGAGAATAAACCTGCAACTGTACTGAAAGATCTTATAGAACCCGCCACCTCAAGAATTTTCAAGGCATTAACAACATAAACTGAATCAGAAATCAAATTAAATGCACAAGAAAAGGTTTTAAAAACCTCTAATACTATTTGAGGTTCTGTTATTTGAGGGGTTCCTGGAGCAAATTGGCATTGGACTGGTGATTGGCCTTGGGCCATGTATGCCCCTACTCCGGTCTTAGAGCTGTCTGTAAACACATTAATTGCGCCAGGAATAGGTTCTGTAGCCGTCACCTTTGGAAAAACAACAGGATGCTCCTTAAAGAAAGTCATTAATGGGTGGTGTGGATAGTGGTTGTCTAATTCACCAGGGAAGGAGCATCGGAGTATAGCCCAGTCATCAATGGTGGCACACAGCACAGAAATTTGCACTGCAGTGAAAGGCACCACGATGCTCTCCGGGAGCAGACCAAAAAACTGTAAAGCCTATTGAAGACCCTGCTAGGCCAACTCAGCAACAGCTGTGGGGTAATGCTTGATGCTCTTATTTGGGGAAACCTTGGGGTGTATCCATAGCACAGGTCCTTGTTGCCATAGCACCCCTGTGGGTTGTCTAAAGGTGGGCAATATACATAGCAACAACTTCTGATTCTCTTCTACTCGCATCAAACATGCCTGTCTTAGCCTATCTTCCACCAACTGTAGCACTTGATGCGCTTCTTTAGTAAAATGTTTAGGGGAATCTAGGGCAGTATCACCTTTAAGAATGTCATATAGGGGTTTTAGCTCATAATTTGCCAATTTTAAAAATCCCCTAACCCAATTTATATCCCCTAATAATTTTTGATAATCATTCAAAGTCTTTAAATTGTCCTTTCTTATCTCTATCTTTTGGGGCTGAACTACTTGAGGAGCAATCCTTGCTCCCAAATAATCAACAATCTGAGTCAATTGTACCTTCTCGGGGGCAATAACTCGGTGCTGGAGTGCTTTCACCAGCACTTCATAGGCCTCTTCTACCTCACCTCTCTGTTTTCCTGCTAACAGTACGTCATCCATATAATGGACGCAGCGCACCTTAGGAAACGCTTCACGTACTGGTTGCAGGGCATGCCCCACGTATAGCTGACACATAGTAGGGCTATTAGTCATCCCTTGAGGTAATACAACCCATTCAAATCTTTGATCAGGTTCCTCGTGATTGCAGGAGGGGACGGTGAAGGCAAATCTTCCAGTGTCCTTGGGATGGAGCAGTATAGAGAAAAAAACAATCCTTAATATCCACTGCAATAAGATGCCATTGAGAGGGCAAGGCTGTTAACAGCGGAAGGCCTCGTTGAACTGGGCCCATAATCTGCATCTGATTGTTTATGGCCCTTAAATCATGTAGCAATCTCCATTTTCCTGATTGTTTCTTAATCACAAATACAGGTGTATTCCATGGCGAAGTAGAGGGTATGATGTGCTTCTGTGCTAGCTGTTCCTGCACTAGTTCTTGGGCTGCTTTCAATTTTTCTAAAGACAAGGGCCACTGAGGGACCCATACAGGTTTCTCAGTTTTCCAGGTGGTGATGGGAATGCCATCCTCAGTGGCCCCTATGAAAAACCCAATCCTTACCTTGGCACTCTATATTGAGGCATGACAGGTCCTTCCTACCCTGCAAGTGCTTTCCTAAACCAAATTCTGGGTGAAATCCCATGTCTTTTATCATCTCCTGGGATGTCACTGAATATTCATTGCAAAGCTTAAAGCCCATGTCTTTTAATAGGTCTCTCCCCCAGAGTGTAATGGGTAAATCAAGCACATAAGGTTGTATTCTGCCTCAGTGACCTTCATCACTTCTCCAGGAAAGTTGTCTTGCACTAACTTCAGGAGCATTGGCGTACTCCAAGCCTTGTAAGGTTTGTGAGGAGGCCTGAACCAGCCACCCGGAGGGCCAATCCTTCCTTGCTACAATGCTTTTGTCAGCACCAGTATCTAACAGTCCTAGAATCCTTTTATTATCTACTGTTAAGGTTAGTATGGGTCGCTGATCCAGCTCCATGGACAAGAATGTCAAGTCCGTGCCCGTGGACCCAAATCCCCCTTTTTCCCTTTCTTTCTGAGCGGCAGGGTAGCAGCCATGTAGGCTAGGAAGAATCACTAATTGCGCTGTTCTATCACCTGGAGATATAGCAGTAATCCCTTTCGGGGATTCCACCATTATCTTCACTGTTCCTGTATAGTCTGGGTCTATTATGCCTGGGAGAACTCTAAGGCCTGTAGCGCTGAGGATGATCGCCCTATCAACAAGTCCATGGTGTCAGGCTCCAGAGGTCCTGTAAAGTCGGACTCTATCACCTGCACCCCCATTTGAGGGGTTAGTATGAGTACGGTGGTGGCACCGAGGTCCACCTGCGGAGCCCATAGTGGCTCTCCGCAGTCTTTCGGGTGGCGCAGGGTTGGCCACTGTTCCAGTGATTGGCCCTCGGCCTGGTCTGTCACTGCCCCATATATTAGCGGGCCCTGAGGACAGGGGCCCCTGCTTGTTGGTTGTCAATGGGCCGTCCTTCTGCATCCCTAACTAAGAGGCACTCATTCGCCCAATGCCTCCCCTTCCGGCATTTGGGGCATAACCCAGGCTGTATGAGGCATGGCTCATCCCTCCTTGCGCCATTTCCTTGGTCAGGGCACTTCCGCTTTAGGTAGCCTATTTTACCACATCGGAAGCAAGCTCCTGAGGCCCCTGCGTTGTTCCCCTTTTTCTTGGTGAGTTGCACCACGGCTGCAGCTAGCCCTGCATTAGTCAGCGCCCCCCCTAACTCTTGGCACACCTTCATCAAGCCTTTAAGTCCCTTATTTTTGTAAGGGGTAATGGCAGCTTAGCATTCCTTGGTACATTGTTCATATATTAGCTGCTTAATCAAAGGCATGGCAGTGTCAGGATCTCCAAAAATGTGGCCTGCAGCCTCCACTAGTCTGGCCACGAAATCAGAAAAGGGCTCAGTGGGTCCTTGTAGGATCTTAGTAAGGTTCCCACTCACCTCTCCTTCATTTGGGAGAGATTCCCAGGCTTTGATGCCAATTTTATTGACCTGCTCATAGACTTGCGCAGGGTAGCCTGTCTGCTGATTAGCAAAACGACCCTGTCCCAATAGCATGTCCCTATCCCATGCCTGGTTCCCAGCTGCCTGGTTTGCTGCCGCTTCCTCATTAGCAAACTCAATCAAAAATGCTCTCCAGTCTAAATACTGTCCTGGAGTAAGGTATGCTCTTGCAAGACCGCTCCAATCATTGGGCATCATGCAGTGTCTATTCAATGCCTCCACTTGTGCCAAAGTGAAAGAGGTGGTAATGCCATAAGTTCTTACTGATTCAGCCAGTGACTTGATTACTTTAAAGTCCAGGGGCTCTTTGTAATAATTCCCCTGGGGATCTTGGAATACAGAAAATGCCGACACCAGTTTCTGTCTCACTTTTCTCCATACTGTAGGGTTGAAGGACCGATTGCGGCCGCCAAGCCACCCCCTCCATCTGAGTAAGCTGCGGGAGCGGACGGCAGGGGGCCACGCTTCCCAGGAAGCAAGCACTCCCTCAGGGCTAGCCTCTTTCCCTTTTTTGAAATCAGTTTCTTAGTTTCTCTTTCCTCTCCTGACTCCTCCAACCTTGATAGATCTTCTTCAGAACTACTGCTCTCAGGGCCCAGAAGCTGAAAATCCTCTAAATCGGGGTAAATGTTTCCCCCAGAATCTGATCCTTCAGCTCTAAGGCGTCTCGCTTCTTCACTGCGCACCCCATCAGATCTTTCCTCTTTTAACTGTTCTAAAGTGACCCGACCCCCTTCAATTGCCTCACAGCATCTCTGATCGTCCAAACAGCCTCGAATCACCCTCCAAATGGATCTCACGCCTGCCTTTAGAGCTCCCTGCTCATAGGCAAAGTCTAAATCTCGCCCTAACTTCTCCCAGGAGGACACCGTTAGACTGCCCGTAACAGCAAACCACGAAGCTGCAATGTCACATTCCCGTAAGAATCTCTTTAATGTGCTTTCCTTAATTTTCAGATCTTTAGTTTGTAACAGCTCCTGTAGAGCTAGAAAAATTGGATGAGAAGTAGAGTTACCCATCCTTTTATATCCCTTCTGTCTTGTTTTCAGAATCTTCTCGGAGCCTTTGCCAAACAGCCCCAGTTTCACTTTCTCTATTCCTGCTGCGCGTCCTCAGCAATGAGAAGTTATGCTCATTCGTCCGCGAATTCCTTCTCCTCTGTCTTTCTCTACAGACGGAGTTCTGCCCGCTATAACCGTGGATCCTAATTACCTGGGACTTACCGGTATACCCCCTGACTTCAGAGAGTTCTGGATCCCGTCATCCGTCGGAGCGATTCCCCATTACGGACCACCAGTTGTCGCGCCCAACCTCGCCAGCAAGGAAGAACACAACTCCGGATTCTTCTCTCAGCAGTTTATTCAGGACCTTGAATAATCTTCTGACCCCCGGGGGAAGCCTGCTCATAGCTATATACCCTTAGGGCCACCAATCCCGGTAAGCCACGTGGACATTGCCAATAGGTCCTAGCACGCGGAAGCAAGCCACCATCCTCACCTACAGCCATATAAGGAGTTGTTTACTCCCGAGAGCATTTGCCCTTGAGAAGGTGGAAGGCGGAAACTGGCGCCATCTTTAGGGCGTGGTACAACGCAGCTCTCTACAATGAGGTCCTGCACCAAGGACATGAATCATATCTTTATCCTGTATACTCATCACTGGTCAAACTGTCTTGATATTCTAGTCCTTGAAGTGGTACCTGTTAGGATTCTGTTCTAGCCCTGAAGCCATGCTCCCGATTTCTGATATTAAGGCCCATTTAAGGATTCCCACCATTTTCTGTCACCCTGCTAAAGCAAGCACTTCCAGGCCCTTCTCCATCCTCTCTCTCTCCACTCTCTCTCTTCTCATTTATCTCTTATCTCCCTTTATAATAATAAAGTCTTTCTACGTAGACCCTCGCCTAAGTGTCCTACTGAGCCACCACCCTCTGCCACCTCCCACAGTAAGAGCGTGGGGCATGGGTCTCCATCCATAGCCATTTGACAGCCACACTGAGTAAAACACATTATCAGATCATATCAGATCAGATCACAACATTAATCATCTCCCAGGATGAGGGAGAATGTCTGTATTTGTCTCTCTGCCCAGTTTGTTTTACTCAATGTAAAATGCTTACCTGTGTCATTGCAGATGACAAAAATATGTTTTTTTAGAGATTCATAAGATTTTATTGTATGTCTTGAAGTATATTGCTTTTATCCACTTGTTGGTTGATAGATACGTAACTTGATTCAGTGTCTTGTCCATTGGACATGATGCTGCCTTGAACATGGAAGTATGCATGCCAGAATAGTGGTTATCTTCTCTTTGGTTATAGAGTAGTTCTGTCTTGTCACTTCCTTTGATGGTCACCCTGAGTTATATTCTGTGCATCATGTCAGCCCTGTTTCCTCCATCTAGACTAGTCCCACTTGGCTGTGTGAACAAGCTTGTGGAGCATCAGAGTGAAGCTGTCTTTTTCTGGCAACAGATGCTGTTGAGTGTTCTTTCATGTTGCTGCTGGGCCCCTGTCTGCCTCTTTTCAGAGACATGTCTGTTCAGGTCCTTTAACAGCTTCTGAATGAGACGTTTGAGTCTGTTTTATGTCTTGTGTCTAACCTTTTACCATATGTGTGTTACTGAAGTGTCATCTCCAGTCAGGTAAGGGATGGCTAACACGTGTCCTCTCTACTGCCTGTTTCTCTGGGTAGAAGCTGCTAGTTTAATGCCACCTCATTTATGAAAAACACCAGGTCAAAATCAAAAGCTTTTCTAAATTTATTTGATTTGATGTTTTGAGAGCTGAGTGTGGTGGTACACACCTATGTTCCCAGAATTTGGGAAGCTGAGTCAGGGAGTGTCTTATTGCTGTGAATGCATGACCAAGGAAGGCAGCTCTTATAAAAAGAAACCATTTAATTAGGAGCTTGCTCACACTTCTAGAGGGCTAGTCCATCATTGACAAGCACCGTTCTAGAGCAGTAGCTGAGAGCTGATGTTCTCACCCAAAGGCTGCTGTTCTTATCTAAATATCAGTTCTACTGTAAAGACTTGGGGGCCAGATGCTGGGGGAAGCCTGATAGGTCAGAGAGGCAGAGAAAGCACCCTGCTGACCCTTAGCTAAGACCCAGAAAGGAAGCTTTTTCCTACTGCTGTGCATGTAGTCTCAACCAAACTCCTCAAGCTGATAGTCCCTCCCTCTACTTCTTGTGTGTCTATACCCATCCTCCTGACTCCCTCTTATTCTCTATGGTTTTTCTTCCTGTCAACTGGATGCTTGCATTGCCTCTTGACCTATGGTTAACTTCATTTTAAGGTGTGTGTTAGGGCTGAGCTACACCACAACTAGAAAGGTTTTCCAGTAAATGCAGTTTTGGGGTTCACAGGGAGGGAGGAAGAGAGACAGAGAGAGAGAGAGAGAGAGAGGGAGGGAGGGAGGGAGGGAGAGGTTTTTGAAACCTTAAAACCTACCCCTATTGACATACTTTTTCCAACAAGACCAAACCACCTAATCCTTTGCAAACAGTTTATTAACTAGGGAATAAGAATGCAAATATGTGAGCCTGTGTGGGCCAGTGTTAGCATTCTGAACCACTTCCTGGAGTCCTGGCCAATAAGCAAGTAATCCCCTGGCCCACACAACATCCAGACCTCAAATTCCCTTTAAAGAAAAGACTCCTCCCTTTTGCTCTCTCTCTCTTTCTCTTCCTCTCCCTTCATGGAGTAGGGAGGATCTGCTCTTTTCCCTTCCTTCCTTCCATCTCTCTCTTTTCCCTCCCTCTCCTCCCACCATTTTAAATACAACATCCAGTCTTATTTAAACCATCACAAGGGGATAGCAAATTTGGGGCAAAACTGAGTTATACAGAGTTCTCAGGTAGCCTGGGTTTCATAGTGAGGCCCTGTCTCAAATATCGAAAGAAAGAGATGAGAGATAAAAGAAGAAAATATTGATAAATGTGTAAAAAATAAAGAACATTGAACCCCTCCCCCCCCAAAAAAAACCAAATCAGTAACTAGGAAAGCTATTTCCTAGTAGTTCATTAACAGCAGAGGCTAGTCTCCTTAAGGTGCTAGGGGCTCTCAGAACAGACAGGGTGGCTCAGTGGTAAAGTTGCTTGTTGCCAGACAAACCTAGACCCACACTGTGGAAAAACTCCTGAAGGTTTTCCTCTGTCCTTTATACACAGTATGTGTTAGGGACCAAGAAGGCATCTGGAACAATAGGCCTCCTATTGCCCTAAGCAAACAGCACCTGGTGTCTGGCAAAACAGCCTTCACAAACAGTCCTGTCTCTCCCCCCCCCCATCACCACAGGATGTACTTTTAAATTAGCACAATGGCCAAAGGAATAGCTAGACCCTCCCCCGACCTTGAGACTTTCCACCCTTGCTTCTGCAAACTTTCTCCACTCTCTCCCTTCCCTCTCTCCCTTCCCCCTGCTCCTGAGGGTATACAAACCCTGTCTTATCTTCAATAAAAAAGACCTTGACACTACTCAGGAAGAACAGTCAGTGCTCTTAACCTCTGAGCCATCTCTCCAGCCCCTTGACACTACTCAGACTGACTCTGTCTTTTTATGTGCTTGGTCCCTTTTCTCTCTCACCCCCATTGGTAATTTCAGGAAGTGCCTCCTTGGGTCTAGTGAATAACCGATCTGGCTGGATGGGTCAAGTATGGCACAGGCAGCCCTGTTCTCATGCCTACATACACACAGAGGGGCTGGATGGGCAGAGACCTAATAAATGACTCAGAAGACATTTGAATGATCTGCTTATAGAATAAGAAAGCCAAGTGGCATATGAACATAGAAAAGATAGCCGCCACCCCCCACCCCACCCCATCCCACCCCCCCCCCCCCGGGTGTTTTTGAGATGGGGTTTCTCTGTAGCTTTGGAAGCCTGCCCTGGAACTTGATCTGTAGACCAGGTTGGCCTCAAACTCATAGAGATTTACCTGTCTCTGCCTCCTAAGGGCTGGGATGAAAGTCATGGGCCACCACTGGACAGTTTAAAAACCCATTCACAAGCACAGGTCAAATGCAAACCAAACAAAATGAGCTGCTACTCAAGCAGTAAGAAGACACAGGCTGTTCCTGCAGAAGTCACAAACTGCCTGTCACATGACACCTGGAGGAGAAAGTAGTCTCAGTCAGTGTAAACTACTAACAGTTACAGTTCTGGGGAGGAGGTGACAGGTATCCTGACTGGGAAGTCAGGCTATAACTGAAGGTAGGCTTCTGAGGGTGATTGTCTCTCCTCAGGATATAACAACCCAGCTCGAGAGCTGCTACAGTTGCACTTTGCTCTGACCCAACAAGGGGGTTTCCTAGCAGCTTCTTTTTCTCTCTGGCCCAAGGAGTTACTTTGCTTAGCTCTGCTAAAGGGCAAACTCTTTCAGAAATGTAGCAATCTCCTGCTGCTGTTCCGGGGAAAAGTTTTTTCTTTTTTATTCTGTTCTGCCTTGCTCAGTCTCCTAAGGGATGTCTCAGCAAGTTCTTTGCCATGCCTGCAAATGAAGATCTTCACCCAGGACTCTTTTGAGAAAGATTTATTTGGGAAGGAAGAGTCCAGGAGAGTGGCTGCCTCTGCCAGAGTGGGAAGGGAAAGAACAGCCAACAACTGAACGGGCAGAGAGGTTTATTTCTGGGCTCTTAGGGGCAGAGTTTCTCCAGGTATACTCAAAGACTGTGTAGTTCTTCCTGCTCAGGGATTGGTTAGTTTTGTTGATCAGGGGCAGAGATGGCTTTGATTTCAGGGCCAAACTGTGTTTCTTTCACTGGCCTTTTTGTTTGGGTTTTGTTGTTTTGTTTGTTTTTGTTTTTTAGCTTTTGGACTCTAATTCTAAGGTCAGGCTCTTACTCTAGGGACCAAGTGTGTTCCTTTGGTACTACTTTGAGAGTCAAGGCATGTCTCTTTGGTTCTGGGTTAAGGGATAAAGTGTTTCTTTAACCATCTCCGGTCTCAGATCCAGGTTGTGTTTCTTTCACTAGCTCTGGTTTCAGAGCCAGGATGGATTTCTTTGGACCACTTTTCCCTACAGTAGTCTCTGCTTGTTGGACACTTGGGGATGGAAGCAGTACAGCAGATTGATCCTTAAGAATGCTGTGTACAATGGCAGTAATGTTCAGCATCCTTTTGGTGGTGCTGACACAGTAGTTTGTGTCCAATTACACTATACACTCAGAGAAGGTGGTTAGCTTTATCCTTCAGTAAACCCCCAAATTAAAAGCATTATGTAAACCCTGCACTATGCAGCCATTTCTTACTTAACAGCTTATTGGAAGTCCTAAAATTTTGCAAATGTTAAAGATGTTAACAGAGGGAAATGGGCACTGGCAGGTTGCTGTGGGGGGAGGCCAAGGCAACTGCCAGAGGCATGAATGCCCTTGTCCACTGGCCCAGCCTCTCCATTTCTAGGCACACACTCCATTTGAATAATTTCCTAGGTCCTGCCTAGACCATAAATTAAAACAATGTTAGTTGTGTTTTATTATTTCTTTTATTTATGAAATTATAACATAATTACACAATCTTTTACTTCCCTTTCTTCTCTCCAAATCCTTCTATAGACCCCTCTTTGCTCTCTTTCAGATCATACCCTCTTTTTTCATTACATTACATAGTTAATACATAGCTGTGTATATACATTATATAATATATATATATTCCTAAGTACACCTGTGAAGTCTGTATAATGGCACCTGTATGTATATGTTTCAGAGATGGCCATTTGGTATTGAATAATTAATTACAAGTTCAAATTAAATAATAAATAATTAATTAATGCTGAAGACTGCTCAGTGGGTAGAAAGGAAGATTTATTGGGGATCAGATTTGCCAAAGACATCTGTGGGGGTGGACCTTAGGAGATCTGCTTTTCTGTAAACAGAAACTTGCCTTATGCTTGTTTAACCACTAACAATTCTGTTTTCTAGGCTGGGCAAAGTCCTTCTGTTTAGGACAATGTCACCAGCACTACCATTTAGGCAGAAGGCACTGGATCTAAAATTTCAATCTTTTGTGAAGATAATGGCAGAAGAGCCCTCTGGGCATCATCTATTGTTTAGGGACTTGAAAATAGGAGAGGCTCAGGCCAGCAGGCAATGGATGGCAGGAGACCTGAAGACGTTTCTGGCTTACTGTCAGGTAATGTCATTCAAAAGAACCTGAAGTGATAATCACGTTATTATGAGATGTGTAGCGACCAGTGCACTGAGGAGAGGGGAGCGAGGGCTCCAAGGGAGACCACAGAAGAATCTTGGCTCTGGAGTCCGCAGTTTTCACTTGGCCAGACTGGTTCACGTTGGCTTTCAGCAGGTCCAGAGTTCACAGGTTCCGCAGGATCATCTGGGGATATCGTGGTCAGCCTGTTTTGGAGCAGTTGCAGGGCTGCAGCTGATTCCAGGGTGGTGTGGTGTTTGTCAGCTGCGTGAGCATCTGCTGGGCCAGATACATAGACTAGGGACAAGAGGTAAAGTTAAGGAGCTTGGGGTTGTCTTACTTGCTCCTTCCAGGTCTGTCTCTTTGCCTTGGAAGTCTAGAAGACAAAAAGAACACACACCTAACAGGAGGGAACGATGGATCCAGGTTACAACACTCTGAAGCTTCCATGAATCCTTTAAGATTGACAAAGGAGATAGAAATTTTCAGGCATGATGGTGCATGCCTTTTAATCCCAGAACTTGGTGGGGGGGGAGGCACAGGTAGGTGGAACTCTGCGAGCTGGAGGCTAGCCTAGTCTGCATAGCAAGCTCCATGACATCTAGGACTACAGAAGACAAACCCAGCCTCAAAGAAACAAGAAAGAAAAGAGATGACTTTTTAAATTTATTAGCATGAGCACTGTCTATAATCTGCACTGAAATTATAGTAGAAAAAGCAGTTAATAATTGTCTAAGCAATTTGAGTAGACTCATACTTTTGAGACATAGCAAAAATAAATCCTGAAAAGTTATCAGCATGATAGAAACATGAACATTCACCAGTTATAAGACAATTTTCTATGGGTTTTTTGTGTTTGTTTTTGTGAGGCAGGGTTTTTCTGTGAAATAGTCCTAGATGTCCTGGAACTCACTTTGTAGACCAGACTGGCCTTGAACTCACAGAGATCTGCCTCCTCTACCTCCAGAGTGCTGGAATTAAAGGTATGCACCACCACTGTCCAGCATAAAACAATTTTTGAAAGTTACATTTATCTTGAGTGTGTGTGTGTGTGTGTGTGTGTGTGTGTGTGCATAAGCAGACATGCATGAGTGCCACAGAATGCATGGAGAAATCAGAGAACAGCTTGTGAGCTGTTGTGTTTTACTCTTTTGGGGGTCCACCACTCAGTTACAAATCACACAGAGGCTTATTCTTTTTTATAAATGCCTGGCTTTTGCTTGCCTTGTTGCTTGCCAGCATCTATCTATCTATCTATCTATCTATCTATCTATCTATCTATCTATTTATTTAACTTTAAATTATCCCATCTATCTTTTTGCCTCTAGGCTTTTTCTTTTCTATTCCTGTATACCTTTCTTTGTTTCTTACTTTGTGGTTTGCTGTGTACTTGGATGGCTGGCCCCGGGTCCTCCTCTTTCTCTGGCTACTTTTTTGCCTCCCAGATTTTCTATATATTCTCCCTGTCAGCTAACTCCATCTATTCTTTTTTTTTTTTTTTTTTGCCTTGCTATTGGCCATTCAGTTTTTTATTAGGCCCCCAAGTGTTTTAGATGGGCAAAGTAACACAACTTCACAGAGTTAAACAAATGCAACATAAACAAAAGTAACACATCTTAAAATAATATTCTACAACAGAGGGCATCTGTGCACTAACCATTATGTGGGACCTGACAATTGAACTCAAGTGACTGGACTTTTCTGCTGAGCTATCTCCTAGTTTATCAGTTTTCCTAAGGTGCTAATAGTATATAGCAGTCAGTTTCCTCAGGCATACACAGTTCTTTAGAACATGTATTTGAGAGTTGAGTGGACAAATGCCAGAATGTAAATAAATCTTTGTGGCATTTGTCAGATTACTTTCCAATTTTATTTCAAGGCTTATTTTATTGTTTATGTGCAATTATGTCTGTGTATGAGTATGTATAGTGCATGCACCTCAAGAGAGAGTCGTCGCTCTTGCTCCCTGAAATGTTTTATTGTTGACAGAACAGTGATGTCCTCTGGGCTGTGTCAGTTGTTTCTTTGTGATTAGATGCAGGTTGTAGGTCTTTGACAAGAATATCACAGCGTGTGGAATGGTCCTTTTAATGTGCTGGATGAGACTGTTATGCCAAGTATAAGAATTTTCACCAGGGAGACTGGACATGCTGTGAAGAGTGGGGATTTTATTGCTACATACAGCGAATGAGAACCCTGGGTCGATAACTTAGCTCTGGAGCAGCAGAAGGGGTAAGAGTCCATTGCCTCTTGACGGATGGGGGGGGGGGTCTTTAAAGAAAAAACTATGTAATCAAGACGCACCTTGACGTTCCAGGATTGGGCAAAGGGGTAAGGTGCAGCAGCCATTGGAGTTTTGTGGTGCAAATCCAGCCTTTGAATCTATTGGCTGCTGCGGAAGTTCACTTGAAGACCTGGACCTGCCCCTAGAATGAATCCAGGTCCTTACAGACCTCTTACTAGAACATAGCATGATTCCAGTTCCTCTGATTTCTGGTGATGTTTTCCCTAGTCTCTTCATTGAAGTGTTGCCCTCTGGGCTTTTCTGTTAAGTTGTTGTTTTGGGTTTTTTTCTCTTTGTATTGATAAGTACTTTGACAGTCAGGATGGAATTAACCCAGATCAGAACCATCTTTAAATCCCAACAAAAGCTGATGCAAGTAGGTTAGGCAGAAGTTCCCAGTCTGCACATTGAGCTTGAGAAAGGAACAGTTGTTACAGTTCACACACTGTGTCCAGGCCTGAGCACAGGAGTCCACAGAGCTAGCCTCTGTAGTGAGGCTGGAGGCCTGGGGAAGTTTTAGTTGTGTAGCTGGAAGCTTTGCAGGATAGGTTGCCAGGGGAGGAGACAGGCTGCCCTGAGCATGCAGGAAGGAACCACAGAACTGCCCACAGGACTCATGGGTATAGGGAGGCTCATGTCCCTAGCAGCCAGGGTGGAGTCCCAGGTGGCCTGTGGAAGGATAGAGAATGTCTGCACTGAGGGCTGCTTTGGTCCCACAGAACGGCTTGAAAACAATCATGGAAAAGGCTCAGACTGTAGCTTAAGTCTCCGAACAAAGCAGGAAATAGGTTTAAGGGATGTAAAAACTGACACTAGCCCTCAGAAAGGCTTCACCTCCAGCTTTGGATGGTAACTGGCAGGAGTGCAGGCAGCAGAGTAGGGGCCCAGGAAGAAGAGTTGGCCCAAGGGACAGGGACACTCCCATGTTCCAGAGCATTCCATGAGCAGGAGAAAAGTGACATGGGAGATCCTATTTTTAAAAGTCCTGGAGCCACTTTTTCATATGATGCCACAGTCCTGCTACCTGTCAGACCTGGAGTTCATCTATTTGTGTACACCAGTGCAGACTCTTGGCTTCCTATTTTACTCAGTGGGTTATAACTTATAACTAGCATGTTTCTTGAGAAATCATCACATTTCATTATTTGTGTATGTGAGTGTGACATGTGAGTGTACTCATGCCTCTTCATACATGTGGAGATCAGAGGACACCTTGCAGAGGTCACATGTTTCCTCTGTGGGTCCTAGGAATTGGACACAGCCTATTAGGCACCTTTACCTGCTGAGCCATCTCACCAGCCCACTAACATGATTTTTAATACTTGAATTCTGCTTTTTTTTTTTAATCCCATAGTAGCTTCTTGACACAGTTGGTAGAGTCCTCTAGACAGAAGTTTTTCTGACCCATCCGGGCCCCAAGATCCAGACAAATCTCTCCCACCCATGGCCCCACAGTTGCTTATAGCATAATTATTCAGAGACTTATATTAATTGCAAATGCTTTGGCCTATGGCTCAGGCTCATTATCAACTAGCTCTTACAAGTTAACCCATTTTTTTAAATTAATCTATACATTGCCATATGTTTTGTGGCTTTACCTGTGTCCCATTACATCTTGCTTTCTGGGCAGCAGCCTGCAGCATCTCTGTTGACTCTGCCCTTCTTCTCTTTTATCTCTGCTTGGATTTCCCATCTGCCTCTAAGCTGCCTTGCCATAGGCCAAAACAGTTACTTTACTAGCCAATGGTAATAAAGCATGTTTGTGTCATACAGAAAGACATCCTACATTAGACTTCTTTGAAAGCCTCAGTGAATCTCTCATCATTTTCTTGCATTCTGATAGGCCACCCATTCTGGCTCTTCTTGGCCATCTTCCTAGGATACCTTGCCTTCTATCAAGTAGTCCTTGGTGCCAGGGTGTATATGCTTTCATTGCGTCTGTGCAGTTGGTGCTGCCAGGCTTTCCCAGCAGGAAGTCCCTGTATTGATCCATTTAGTGATTAAGTGAATTTACATCAATACCTCTGATTTCTTCCCACCCAGGGCTATATAAATTGATTCCAACTTTTTTGTTTAGCTCCTCCTCCCTGGGCAAGAAGCATAATCCCACAATCCTTAGCATGTCTAGGTGTTGGATCAACGTGCTCATTGTCATTGCCCCCACCATGGATGGATGCTTCCCTAGCCCACACAGGGCCACTGCCATCACCCTTCTTATGCATGATGTCCTTACTGTGTATCTGCCCTGACACCCTGTACCCAGCCTTTTCCAAAGGATTCTGATGTCTCTCCAAGGCCACTGTGGCTCTTGCCTTAGTTTAGACACTCATCTTTCTCAGGATACTTCATGGGTACTTGCAGATCAGATGCAGTCAAGGGAGCAGATTACTGTATTCAGAGGGAATGGACCACATGTGAAAGCCTACAAACTCTGCAGGATCAGTGGTCAAGAAGAGGCTGCACTCTGACCCCACCACTGGGGCTTGCCACTCTGCAGGAACCACAGAACATCTCTAAAAATAATTGGCTTTCTCTAGAATGTAGGCCAGTAGTTTAAAAAAAAAAATCTAAAAGAACCTCCCTTCACAAATTTGTCTTTCCTTGACAATATTATTTTATTGTTTTTTTCCATCAGTTTTTAGGTGAGAGACATTCAAGAATCTAACCCGAGCTGCTCAGCTGGACATTTCCAGGGTGTGGTTCTGACCAATAAAAAATGTAGCTCAAGACCTGCTAGGAGGAGCCTGGCTAACTGCAGAACCTGAAACTAAGCCCTGAGAGATGGAGAGGAGCTGTGGAGGGTGGGGAGCAGATCACAGAAATGTGAGCTCATGAGATATGAGACTTGGCATATGCCAGCGACACCTCCTTGCTCTCCACCTTTTTCTTGTTCATGTCTCTGAGCAGCTGTGACTTTGTATCCTGTGACAAGACTTTTCCTGGGGAGACACAACAAACACACATCTACTCACCCCATGTAGGAGGCCCATGTAAACCAAAGTGCGACTTTGGTGAGTGCCCTTCTTAGGTGCCTTAGTCTTTTAAACCTCTTTGGGCAGCTCTGCTGGCCTCTGCGTCCCCCACTCCCAGGAGCTTGTCCTGCATGTTTACTCTTGAGAGGAAGGACCTGGTGAATCCCTGGGTTTCAGAGACTTCCTGAAGCTATTTTACATTGTTTACCTACCTGCTTAAGGATTGTTTCTTCAGGATAGAGTGTTTCAGTCTCAGAGGAAGCTGTTAAAAGTTAGGAAAGTCTTAATTCTTAATTAGGCCAGATTTTTTGGCTATAAAGTATTTTTTCTTTACCATTTCCAGTAAAGTCCGTCGACTTCTCTGTGAGGGTCTTGGGTCATCCCCATATTTAGCCATCCCTGCTGTGTGGTGGGGAAGAACGGCAGTGTGCACTCTGCTAGCTGGGCTTGTCCTCTGGACACATGCAACCTCAACTGAAAACAATATGCCTGCCTAAGATTGGCCTATAAGCAAAGCTGTGGGGCATTTTCTTAATTGGTGATGAGGGAGGGCCCAGCCCACCTTGGGTCCTGGGTTATACAAGAAAGCAGGCTGAGAAAGCTGTGGCAAGCGAGGCAGTAAGCAGTGCTTGCTCCTCCGTGGCCTCTGCTTCAGCTCCTGCCTCCAGGTTCTTACCCTGACTTCCTTCACTGATGGACTGTGATGTGGAAACTGTGAGCTGAAATCTGCGTTTTCCTCTGCAGGTTGTCCTGAAGCATGGTGTTTATCATATAAGACACCATATTAATGGGCTTCGGATGGCAAGTTATTTTTAATTGTATTTTATTTTTAAAATATTTTATTCTTGAGAATTTAATATACTTTAGTTATATTCATTCCCCTCCCCAACTCCTCCCAGAGTCTCCCTCATTTCCCTATCCACCTAACTTCATTTTCTTTTTCTTAAAAACAAACAAAAACTGTTGTCTGATTTGTGTTAACTAAATGTCCCTGAGCATGGGGCCTGCCCTGGAATGTGGTTGATTGCAGGCATCAGGTATTGATCATTGCTTTGCAGTGCACTTTCTTTGGTGAAGAAAAGTAATGCTGGAGTGAAGACTCACTTGCAGGGTGCTCTTTAGAAGGAGGACAGAAAGACAGAAGGTGCAGAGCAGAAGCCTTTAGGGCTTAGCCTGGGAAATCCCTGAGGCTCTGAGCTTAAAGGGCCACAGGTGTGAGATCTATGAGGCAGGAGTCTGTTGGGCACAGCTGAGGAATGGGAAGAGGCTATGAGCAAGGCTAGATCACAGAGGTAACTCGTGCATCCTACTGAGTAAATGGGGGAGGTAGGCCATTCTGTCGCAGAATCCACTCCTGCTGCTGTGTAGAAAAGACTGAGGGGAAGGAGATCGGCTCAGACTAGGGAAGAGGTGGGGGAACCCTCAGGCCTCTGGGGTTCCTGTGTGGTGTAAGGGAAGGAAGTGGGGTGCAGCTTTGCTGGGTTTTGTTCTGAAGAGCTGGCCCTCATGTCTCTTGACCTATGGAAAACTTCAAAGGGGACAGTGCTGGGAAGAAAAATCAAGTGTGGGTTTTGTGGTATTTTAAGTGTTCTTTGCAGTGCTAGGGATGGGACCCAGGGCCTTGAAAATGTCATGTGACCATTCATCAGGGCTATTCTCTGTGTGAACATTCACCACCAGCTACATTGCATGAACTCTCACCAAGTCAACCCACCCAGGTAGGCAAGTCCTAGGCTCCAGCATAAGGGTGACATCCAGATTGCCGCTCTGTAGGCTTGATTTGTTGCTTTGGAATGTGAGATAAGTAGACGGTGGCATACCGAATTTGTTATCAGGCCCCCTCCGTGTTGTTAGGGACACTTGCCTCAAGTATGCTGTCATCAGCCCCATGGCTGATATGTCCTGTTTGGAAAGTGTAAGGAGACATCACTTGGCTTTTACATGTAGGTATGTGGCCCATGGAGAATGGATTTCTGTGTATGGTATGAACTGAAGTAGAGGTCAAAGTTATTAATGTATATTTGTGTGTGTAGTGTATGTGCAGGTGCTATGCATGATTGAATGTGTGGAGCTACATGCTTGTGTTGTACATATGCACATGGGTGAGCATGTGTGGAGGTGCATGTGTATGTTGTATATATGCATGTGGATGTGCTTGTTTGGGTATGTGGAGGTACTGTGTGGGGTTTAGTGGTTGCAGTTTTCCTGTGGGTTTTGGGAATGGAACTATGTCTCTTGTACTTGCTTGGCAGGTTTTCTACCCAGCCTCGAGTTGAACTTTTTTTTATGTATACATCCAATTGACCTGGAACCATTTTCTTCCCTGCTACTATGTTCTCTTTGTCAAAAAGTACATGACCACAGAGAGGTGGCTTGTTATGGATTGTGCACAGCTGTGGGAGCCTCATGTCTGAGGGTGTGGCTTCCTGTTGTGGGCTTCCAGCCTGAATATTCCAGTTCTCTTTGCCATCGCCACATATAATTGGGAATCAGCTTGTTAATTTCTACCAAAGAAAACAGAATACTGCTGGGGCTTCTAATACAATAAAAAGCATAAATCTTGTGGACATGAGTGAATGAGTTTTGACCAATGTCTGCATTCATGTAGCCTGTGCCAGCCGAGGTGGAGAGCTGTCTTACCGTGTTCCCTCAAGTCAGCCCAGCGGGCTTCACGTCCCTCTGAGTCAAGCCATTCTCATTCCTGTCCTGTGGGAGAGAATGGGTGTGTGGAGTCACACTGCTTGAACCCTGACTTCCCCGGCTTCCACCACGTTCTCATGGTTGCTCTTGGTCAGTGTATCACTCATTCTTTCCACCAAGCCACTAGAGCTCACCATGCTGCTACGTACAAGAGCTCATTGCAACTTAGAGTTTGTGCAAGGAAGGCAACTAGGAACATTTTTGAGCAAATCTTTGTGGACAAGTTTATTTATTTCTCTTGAGAAAGTGCTGATGAAGCTTGTAGCTGGGTTTTGGGGGGTGCGTACTCTGTTTTGTGGGGAGCTACCAAATAGTTCCAGAGTGGCTGTATCATTTCACACCCCACAGGAGTCCTAGTTGTTTTGCTTACTCACCAGCATCTGCCATGGTCAGTCTTTCCAATTTAGCTATGCTGATGGTATAGCAGTTTTTGTCTGTTTTTTTAATTAGAGTAATATAATTGGCATTTTTTTAAAAAAAGATTTATTTATTATGTATACAGAAGAGAGCACCAGATGTCATCATAGATGGTTGTGAGCCACCATATGGTTACCGGGAATTGAACTCAGGACCTCTGGAAGAACAGTCAGGGGTCTTAACCTCTGAGCCATCTCTCCAGCCCCAGCATTTTCATAATACGCTCTTCCACTGTAGTGTTCCCCTTTACTTCCCTCCCCATCATGGGTGTTCTAGCTCTGCTGTGCCTCTTCCTTAAATCCTTCTTTTCCCACCTTGCTTGGGCCCACACATAAATACACAAGCATAAAAGCCAGTAGGAAGAGAGTGTGTGATGTTTGTCTTCTGAGCCTGGATACTTTAGGTAATGTTTTCTTCCTACCCATTTTCTAATGAGTGTTTTCATTCATGACTAAATGCAGTCTTGTGTAGCTGTTCCACACGTGGCCCTCTGGGCTGGGCTGCTTCCTTGCTGTTGTGAGTAGATGAATATGCAGGAGTCTCTAGCAAGTGGTCAAGTCTGTGGGGTGGCATAGCTGGGCTTAGGCTAGTTCTGTTTTCGGCTTCCCACAGTGCTCCCACCCCTTACATCCTCAGCAGTGTCTGTGGTTGTTTTCCTTATGATTACCAGTCTGACCAGGGTGAGAAGCTCCCAAACTTCCATCTGATATGCTTCCCAGATTGCCAAGAATGTGGACAGACACTTGAAAAGACAAACTGTCATCTGCATCTCTTCTTTTGAGGCCGATGTTCAGTTTCTCAGCCCACCTTTTTGATTGTGTTATTTTCTTACTGTTTAGTTTTTAAGCTCTAGGTACAAATCTTCTACCAGGGGTATAGCTGGAAAAGATTTTCTCCCATTCTGTAGGCTCTTTACTCAATTACCCTTCCCACTGGTGTGCAGAAACTTAGTAACTTCATGAGGTCTCACTGGGTACCTGTCCCGTTTGCTGAGCCACTCCTGTGAGAAAGCTCTTAGCTGTGTGCCTATTTCTGAAGTGCTTTTCTTGTTCTCAGTTCTGGTTTCAGAGTTTTCTGGTCTGAAACCAGAGTTTTCTGGTGCTGAGGTCTTTGATCCACTGGTGTAGGGAGCTGCGTTTCTGCCTTCTACCTTCCTGATGGGATGGTGAGTGCTCTCGGGAGTAAACAACTCCTTATTGGCTATAGGCAAGAATGGTGGCTTGCTTCCCCCGCCTTGGGACCTATGGGCAATGTCCACGTGGCTTACCGGGATTGGAGGCCCAGAGGGTATTTAGCCACGAGCGGATCCCCCCCCTCCCGGGGGTCATTCGTCGTTCGTCTAAGAGTGAGAGAGTGAGTTGTTCGTCATACGTCTGAGAGTGAGAGTGAGACTGAGTGAGTGAAAGAAGATAATTAAAGGCCCGAATAAACTGCAAAGAGAAGGATCCGGTGTTGTGTGTTCCTTGCTGGTGGAGCTGCACACGACACACTGGGAGTTGGGTTTTGTGTAGAGGGAAAGATAAGGATCTAGTTTCTTCTTTCACAAGGCATCCCATCACCCAGCACAGCTGTCTGTTTTCCAGAGGGTTTGGGCATCTTCTGTTCTGTTCCACTGGTCTATGTGTCTCTGTGCCAATACCATATTGTTTTTGTTACTGCAACTCTGTGGTTCAACTTGAAATCAGCCATCTTTTTCCCCTGAGGTGATGTCTGTCTTTGATGCTAAGGTGTGTTTCTTGGATGCAGCAGAAGGATGGATCCTACTTTTATATCCATAGTGTTAGTCTGTGGTTTTTTAATTGGGGAATTGATACCACTGATGTTGAGAGAGATCAAAGAGCAGAGCAGTGTTTTTAATGATTCCTGATATCGTTGAGGAGGGGGAAGAAGAGAGAGAGCAAGGAAGTGCAAGCATACATGTCCCTCTTTTGATTTGCTGGTCTGCGTTTATTTCTTTTTTTTTTTTTTTTTTTTTTAAACTTTATTTATTTATTATTTATTTATTTATTTGCCTTGGTGTTTGCCTGGAACTGGAACTGCAGACAGTTGTTAGCTGCCATGTGGGTGCTGGGAATCGAACCCGGGTCCTCTGGAAGAGCAGACGGTGCTCTTAACCGCTGAGCCATCTCTCCAGCCCCCTGCGTTTATTTCTTATGTTTTCTTGGGTATGGTTAGCTTCTTTTGGTTAGAGTTTTCCTTCTAGCACCTTCTGTTGGACTGGATTTGTAGGTAAATTGTTTAAATTTCTTTTGTTTTAATCACGGAATGCCTTATTTTCTGCATCTATTGTGACTGGAAGTTTTGTGTGGTATAGTTGTCTAGGGCTAGCATCTGTGAGTGACCAAAGACTAGTCCTTCTTATTTGAGGCTGGTCATGATCTTTGAGCCGCTTGAGGACGGATGGATGCACGTGGAGCCGTGAGGGAGAAGGGCACACCCACCTCGCCAGCAGATCGGCTGAATCAACCCTGGTGATTAATGGGGTGACAGACATTATAGCAGATCAGCCTGACATCCGCCTCCATGGTCTCTTAGAGTCTGTGGAATATCTGCTCAGTCCCCTTTGGCTTTTAGAGTCTCCAACGGAAAGTCAGGTGTTATTCTAATAGGTTTGCTTTTTTGTGTTTACTTGGTCTTTTCTTTTTGCGTCTTTTAATCTTTCTTTGTACATTTAACGTTTTTATTATGTGACAAGGGAACTCTTTTAACTTCTGTCAACTTTCTGCTTGCCTTTTTTTTTTTTTTTTTTTTGCTAGATTTTACTTACAACAACATCTTTTATCAGAAAATATCTTAATGATAGGTAAGAATTTCCTTTTTCCTGATCACATATCACTTTTATTTATAGTTAAATTGTTGGTTCAAAAATAAAATGTCTGTGTTTTAAAAGCTCCATATAGGGGTTAAAGAGATGTCTCAGTAGTTAGAAGCACAGGCTACTCTCACAGAGGACCTGAATCCAATTCCCAGCATCCACATGGTGCTTCACAGCTGTTTGTAACTTCAGTCCTAAGGGATCTGTTGCTCTCTTTTAACCTCTGTGGGTACTGCACATACATGCAGGCAGAACACCCATACAGATAAAATAAATTTTGAGAGAGAGAGCGAAGGAGGGAAGAGCAAGAGAGTGGGGGGAGAGAGAGAGAGAGAGGGAGGGGGAGAGAGAGAGAGAGAGAGAGAGAGAGAGAGAAAGAGAGGGAGAGTGCGAACCAACCAGCTCTGTCTTAAAAAAGGTCTGACTTTGGCATGATGCTGCCAGGCAGAGCAGAACTTAAATTCATTCTCTCCCTGGTGACTCAAAGGACAGGCCATGAGCTCTGCTTCTGGGAGTTGATTTGCAAGTTTTTATTTAATGTTACTGCATTGAAGATATTTATACAATGAAGAGTATTATCCCCTGAAGCCCAAATGCACAAATGCTACCAATTTAATAAATGTGCTGGCCTGGGTGGGTGATGGTCCATGTCCCTTCCCTTCAGTGTGTGGACCCAGATGTTTGACCTAGTTTTCTGGAGCAGACACAAGACTTGTTCCCCTGCTGCTCCTGAGTATTTAGTTGTGCCGGAGGCTGCATACCTGGGTGTTAGAGGGAGAAGGTGCCACACTGTGGTGTTGTCAAAGCGTAAGAATCTGGTTTTAAAGAGGAGCCCTATCAGGCAGTTGTCCCACCATGAGCTGTGCAGGCTTGTGAGTGTCTCATGCAGTGGTCTAGGCTTTGGTCTGCAGGTCAGAGCATCCGTGATAGCTGCAGTGCTTTAAGTGTTATGGACCTGTACATCATCCTAGGACTCAGGAAGTGGAGGCAGGAGGACTAGTTCAAGCCTAGCCTGGACTACAATGAGACCCTGCATCAAAACAAAAACATTAGGGAAGGAAGGGAAAGTAGTTTCTCTGCAGATCAGTAGCACAAACATCCATTTCAAAGCCCCTCCCCTCTTTTTTAGCATTTGTTTTGAGACTGTGGCTCCTGTAGCTGGCCTTGAGCTTCTGATCTTTCTGCCTTTATCTCCTCAGTGCTGGGATTACAGGTAGTGTCTCCACACTGAACTGTTTTCTCCGTGCTTAAAATACAGAAAAGGGGCAGGGTGTAGTTGGGTTTTTTCAGTCTTTGGGGACCTACCACCCTGCTCCCAAATAAATACAGAGAGACTTAAATGCCCAGCCTTAGCTTGGCTTGTTTCTAGACTGCCTTTCTAACTTAAATTATCCTGTTTCTCTTTTAACTGTGTTTGCCTCTGGGCATTTTACCTTTCTTTGTTCTATATTTCCTCTCCTCCTTTTCTCCTATTTATTCTCTCTGCCTGGCAGCCCTACCTATCCCTCTCCTTTCTAGCAGTTGGCCATTCAGCTCTTTATTAGACCATCAGGTGTTTTAGACAGGCAAAGTAACACAGCTTCACAGAGTTAAACAAATGCAACATAAGAGAATGCAACACATCTTTGCATCATTAAACAAATGTTCCACAGCATAAACAAATGTAACACGTCTTTAACCAATATTCTACAGCAGCAGAGGCAGTGGACAGATAAGATGGCTCAGTGGTTAAAAGAGGTTGCTGCTTTTACAGAGGACCCAAGTTCTCACAACCACCCACTACTCTAGTTCCAGAAGAGCCAATACCCTCTTCTGTCATTCACAGGCACTTACCCTCTTGTATACTTACACTGCCACTTTCCATGCACACACATAATTATAATTTTTAAAAATTCTTTTTTAAGATGCAGTGATTTAAAGGCCAGTGTTTGTGTTCATAATAACGTGGCCCTATCTTTTTTTATATTCTCTACTCATTTTGGAATGGTTTGGACATGATACCTTATTTTTTTATTTTCTCAATAAATTGCAAAGAGAGTAGCTGTCCTTTCCTGTGGACTCTGTTGGGTTGAGGACAGGTGACCACAGCTGCTTTGTGACTGTTTCTGGCACTGTTTGGAGCTTTCCCATGCTTTCTAATTGAAGGTTAGTTTCTGTCCAGCCATCCCTTTCCCCTGGAAGTGGCAGCAGACCTGTAAGAGCAAGCAGGATTATAAGGTGCTTAGCAACACTGCTGTGGCTCTGTTTCCAACATCCCCCAAGGCTGCCTGGTGTGGAGGGGAGCTGCAGGAACCATTAAGAGGTGGAAGGAAACTGGTGTGAGGCCAGTGGTGGCGGGTCTTCAAAATGGAGTTGTGGGGCCTCATCTCTTCTTTCTCAGAAAGTGGTCAAGGTTTGGGTCCTTCATGTGCTTTTGCCAGATGTGTCTGTCTCCTCCCCATAGACTCAGAATGGAGGCCAGTCAAAAATGAAACTTACTGGGAGCCAAATCACCCTTTATCTTTATAAATGGAAGTCCCAGGTGCTTGTTACAGTATCAGAAAGTGGGCTAGCAAGATGTCCTGTGCCTGCCACTGCCCTCTTCACTCTTGGCTGCTGTGCCTTGAGCTTAACCTCTCGAGCTGCGTTTTTGCCTCCTCACTGCATGTCTGGTGTCAATTTTGACTGTGTGAGGAATGCCTTTGCATTTTCACATGCACAGTTGGAGCACTGCTCAGCATATGTCCTCTATTTTCGCCCTCTACAGCATCCCTGGTGATGGCATTCCCTCAGGCCCATCCCATTGACAGCCCCCAGCTGTTCTGAGTTGCAGTCTCTCCCATCTTCTCTGCTTTAGCGTCTTTTTTGATTTCCTGAATTGCCTTTTCTCGTGCTCAGGCAGTCTACCCTGGCAGTTGCAACATAGACCTGCAGCTCTGCTCCAGGGCTGAGGGTGCAGCCTCCTCCAGAGTTGGGGGGGTCTTGCAATTAATTACATATAGGATTTTTTAAAGATTTATTATGTATACAGTATATAGAAGGTACCAGATGTTATCACAGATGGTTGTAAGCCCACCATGTGGTTGCTGGGAATTGAACTCAGGACCTCTGGAAGAACAGTCAGTGCTCTTAACCTCTGAGTCATCTCTTCAGTCCCACATATAGAATTTTTAAGCACCTATATTCCACTTGTTTTGTAGCATTGCAAGTTTTTTTGTTTTTGTTTAAGATAGTTTCTCTATTATATCTCAGTACTCCTTATGTAGACCAAGTTGGCCTTAAACTCAGAAATCCACTTGCCCCTGTCTTCCAAATGCTAGGGTTAAAGGTGTACCTCCATGGTCAGGCCAGTTTTATTCTTCTGATTTTACACATAGCTGGCTTTCTGTACCCTACCCATGGGTTTAGCCAACCATGAATTTAAAGTATTTGGGAAAGTGTGTTCAGATGCAGTTCATGCTGTCATTACTCCCTAAATAATATCTCAGCAACTACCATAGCAGTTCTCAAGCCAGTGAGTCAAAAGCAGTTACTCTCAAGAGTAAGGTTTACAAGAAGATGTCCCTGGCTTAGGTATGGAAACTATGGAACCAAGTCCAAGGAGACTATGGTGGTCTCCTTCTTCCCTCAGAAGCATATAAGCATAAATTAAAAGGTTGTGTTTTATTGAAGTCCTATGTGTCAGCATCCAGAAGCCTGGAAATAAGATACATACATAAGAAACATTCCTACCATGAACCAAAAAAACAAGCCCTAGGGACCCCCAAGGTGGCTGGAGGTGTCTGCTGACGTGTGTGTGCGTGTGCGTGTGTGTGTGTGTGTGTGTGTGAGAGAGAGAGAGAGAGAGAGAGAGAGAGAGAGAGAGAGCTTTTACCCCATGGTGCTGGGGGTGGAAACGGGAGCTCACACATTCTAGAAAGTGCTATACCAGAAGCGCTATGCCAGGATTCTACCCTTGCCCATATTTTCACGTTGCTTATTTCTGTGTCAGGTAGTGTACTTTAAATAATCTGGAGAGTAATTGTAGTGCATATGTGTCCCTACTGTCAGATGAACTGTACAGCGCTGCAGCTGTGTGGCAGGGACTGGTGAACTGTACTGGATTGTGACTGTGTGGAGGGGACCAGTATTCTCTGATGAACTGTGCTGCATTTTGACTTTGTGGTGGGACCTGGTGGTGTTCTCCCTTGGGAATAATTATGCAGTCTACATGCTGTTTTCCTATTCACTGGCTTGTCCAGCTTACCACGTACTCTGGTCCTACAGCTATCCAGGGTTATGGGTTGAAGTCTCCTTTTTTGACAGGACATTTTTCAGAACTGGACCATCTCACATTTCCCTCAGTAAGTTTTGAGGCTCTGTAGTCAGTGGCACCCAAATTTAGAGTTTTGCTTTTCTGCCAAGTCCACTGTGAAATATCAGGCCTCTGGATTCTTGTGTTTTTTACTTTAGGATGGAGTTTTTCCCATCCTTGGTTGTCAGCCATGTGAGGCTGTGTGCAGCAGTGATCTCTGCAGTGTAGCGGCTTCCATCTTTGTCAGGCTGCACTTGCCTGGCTCATAACTTTCCTGATCTCATTTCAGCAGAACTTTGTTGTCCCTTTCCTGTTGTTTCATTATTATATTTCTCTCCCACTAATATAATCTTCTCCTTTTATGTGCTTATGCATATTTAATGCACTTAAAAAACAACCTTCTACTTCTGTTCTGACACAGTCAGTTAGCATCAGTGTTTTATATATTTTTGCTGTTACCCACTGGGACATCACTCCTTAAAGTGCTTGTATCCTCACGTCTCACTGGCCCACTCACTAGCCTCCTGCCTCCACGCAGAGGACTGCTTCTTCTTCCTGAGACAGGAGAGGCTAAAACCTGTTTTGTTTTTCACTTCCTTTCTAAGTAACTACCCAGCAGTCGACATCTCTGACGCTCCACTGTTACTGTAGATGTTGGCCAACTAAGATTCTGTGTCTGTCAAGAGTGTCTGGTGTGAGTGCCCCTTGCTTTCCTCCCATCCCCGGCAGGGTTACTATTGAGGTGTACTCATATGTGTGCTCATTTACAGCACAACCACTCTGGAACTGTGGGAAATGCACAGAAAGAGACTCAGAGACACCATTTAAAATTGTCAGGCTCATGCTTTAATAGACACAGAATCACAAAGGAAGGGCCAAGCGCCCGCAGCCTCAATAAAAATATGAAGTTCTTTTTACATGGCAAATTTCATAATATAAAAAGTTTAATGCTGTCTGGAAACTGTGTAATTTACAAAAAACGTCCATGTAGGCCAAAGGTGGCTAACAATGCATATAAGGAGCGTGAATGCCAAGTGGGGAGGTGCCCAGGATGGGGGTGGGTGTGTGCTGGCGTGGACGTCTCTGAAGGATCTGCTACAAACAGGCCCAGTTCACAAAGCCACATATACAGTCAATTCAGATAAAACGTGAGGAAAAACTGCACTTTTGCTGTTTGCCTACTTTTTGCCTCCTTACAAAGTATACAGCTAAGGACCATTGAAACTGTTGTGTGTGCTGGGGGCAGTTGGACCCTATAGGCAGCACCTCACCTGTCACCGTGGACTGGCTTTATTTTTTTCTCTAAAAGGGAGGAAGATGAGACCTGCACATTGCTGCAGAGACCATGTAGGTCAAGATACAAGTTTTGTAGGTGATTCTTACATTAGTTTGCAGTTAGCAATCATTACTGCTGAGAACTGGGGCAGCCCATGGCCTTGCTCTGTGGTCCCACCAAGATCCCAGAGGAGGCTGTTGCTTGTCTGGGGCATGTCTTTGTCTGGTAGAGCAGGGTAGAACAATTTAAGAAAAACTTTATTAAAATTTTCTTTTTCATTTCCTGAGCTTAAGGGAACATCTCTCTACTACCAGCAAAGGGGAAACAGAGACTCCTTTTGTAACTTTGACCCACATATGTTGGTTCCTCCCCTACAGGATTGAGGAGCCAGGGCTCAGTAGGAGCCATCTACACCAAGTGTGAGTCCTCAAGGCTCTGGGCCTGGAGGGTCCACTGCTTCCTTGAATACTTACTGGCTGTGGAACAAGATTTCAGTTGCATCTTCTGCTGCATGCACCAGGAGTCATCAGCCTTTCTTTTAAAAGGCTGGATAATAGGTGACTTCAGGCTTTGTGAACCAAGAGACAAAATCAAGACTTGTGTTGTACTTATTATTAACCGTTTTAAAAGGTAAAACCTATCACTGGCTTATGGCCAAAATAAACAAAACTTGAAACTCATTCACCAGCTTTAGTGTGTGGATCATGGTTGCCAATCCCTGATCCACACAAAACTGAGTCTCGCAGTCTTTCATGACGTGAAGTGTCCTCTTGATGGTGTAACTGGAAACTTCACTGAACAGCCGATGACTCTGGTCTAAACATTGCTCCCATTATTTTGTCAACTTTGTTTTCCTTCATTGAAACTTATATCTAAGATAAATAAAAAGTATCCCAGGTACTGTTTGGCTCTTCAGTGTGAATCAGAAAACAATAATGTACCTAGGAGTACACCAGGGCAGCCTTGGAGTCCTCCATGGCTTGACAGCCTACACATGGTCTGACAGGTGGAGGCATTTGCTGATGATGGACTGCACTCTGGATAAAGTACAAAGAGCCAGGCTCCTGGGCACTTGGGGGAAGAGGCTGAGGTGGTGGCTGAGAAGCACAGGGCCCAGCCACCTGCATTTGTGCTGAGGTTGATTCTCGGTTGCCGAGCACCTGATTTTGCAAGTGGAATGCACAGTGCTGGGTTTGGTTTTCATTTGCTACATGGCAAGTCAGCTCCCTGCTAACATAAGATAGTACATGCTGCTTTCATGAAGTATTTCTCTCCCAGGAATGGGGCCAGGTTAAATGTGATAGCCTTATCGTTGTGTTTGTCAACAAAGTTGTTGGATCAAATGCAGACTCCTCTAACAAAACTCACTAGAATAACATGGAGCCAGCTGACAATGTCAATTTTTAAAAGATCACACCAAGGTAGAGGTAGCAGTCAGTGGCTTCAGAGTGAGGTCACAGCATAGTATTGTGGTGCAAGCCTTCAAGGCTGAGGCAGGAGGATTGCTGCAAATCTGAGAGACTAATTTGGGCTAAAGACTCTGGTTTTGCTTCTCATTGGCTTTTAAAAGAAAAGTCAGATCCTATTCAAGGTGACAAGTGCCTTTGGGGGTAATGATGCCAGCCCCGCCTTTCCTGTGATGGTGGGGCTTGGCCCAGATGACTGCCCTCATTGAGGATCTAAGCAAAATATGGAGTGTTGTTATGATCACACTGTCACAGTGAATGTAAAGACTGATCAGAGGTGGTGGCAGGCAGTCACAAGAAACCAGCTTGGCTGTGGGGCCTAGTGATGGAGAGAGAAGAGGTTTGTAGGGCCTGAGCTGGGAGAGGAGCCTTTTAGTGACAAGGCAGCTGATGTGGCTGGGGTTCTGGGCTAGCTAGCCAGGGGGCTTTTTTTTTTTTCTTTCTGTCTTTTTTTTTTTTTTTAAATAAGTAAATTGAATAATTTCAACCATACCCCCAAGAAAACTTGATTACTACTTATGGATGAATATTCAAAATTTGACATTTAAAATTTTTTGAGCTTTTAAAAATAATAGCTATAAATGCAAAGTACTATTGATAATAAAACCAAGTGTTTATCCATGTACAAAAAAGGTCAGTTATGTTTTAAAAGCACAATGTTGTGTTTTAAACCACAATTGCATAGTTCTAAAATGCCTGGACAATAGTACAGAATTTTTTTTCTTTTAAAAAAATTCAAGTTTGGCCAATAGTGGGGTCAAAAGGCCCCGGCCTAGCTCATGAGGAGCAGCTGGGGATGCAAGCGCTTTCAACATGAATTATTGCATTGTGGCTGTGATTTCCGGTATCCACCAAAATGGCTACAATTTAATCACAAAGAATTGGCATTTTAAAAACCATAGTTCTCCTTTTGGCTAATGTAATGCATCAGTGCAGAACTTAACTTAGAATGTTCTGTATCCCATCAGCACCTGGAAGCCCAACAGGAGCTGTCTGTGCTCCTGTAGGAAAGGTATGCATAGAGACTTGGTCATAAACCAGTGCTGCCTCCCTCCTTCCCGCAGGCCCTGAGGCAGAGAGGACGCGGCCATTCCCACCCCGTGCGGGACCTGCTTTTGGTGGATCTGGCCCAGGGGAGCTACCCGTGAGTACAGTGGTATTTGGCATGGCAGCGACCTTGCCCAGGGAGCCCACTGTCTGAGGACAGATGGTATCAGTGGCTGTGTGGGGATTGCACTAGATGAGGGACCCCAAAACTCTGGCTGTACTGTGTTCTGAATCAGGGCCAAGATGCTTTAGCATTTGGAGGAAGGGAAGAGCCTTCCTGGGGACAGGAACTTGTAACCATTGGCCAAGGGCAGTCTCAGAGGGCGAGCGGCAGCTGTCGTGCTGAGGCCACCAGATGTCAGTGCTGCTGTCTCCGTGCACCAGTGGCCGTTGGTGGGGCCTTTGGGTGGCACTTCATCACGCCGCTGCACAGGCAGCTCCTTCAGTTCTAGTCTGTCTACCCCACTCTCTTCTTTGCTGTGCCGAGGGGACAAGTTCAGCAGGCTGAGGACATCTCTTTTGGACGTCAAGGCTCCTGGCGCACCTCGGCATATTTTCCGTGGGCCCCTGGGGGGCTGGGGTGCACTCTGCCAGAGCATCTTGAGGCTGTGTACTGCCTGCACCTTCTCATCGGGGGCATCAGCTGGACTGGAGCGAGCAGAGCCAGTTGAAGAGTAGGAGAGAGCGGGAGATGGTGCACTGCACGCAGGGGATTGGTGGCCTGAGCCAGGGGATGTGTTCCGGGGGGACTTAGAAATGTGAGCACTGTAAGGAGAGCTGGGGTACTTGAGTCTAAAGAGTGGTGGGTCTGCCGGGGAGCCTGGGGTGTCACGGCCAGGTGATGGGCGGCTGCTGCTAGGAGAGCTCAGGCCATCCTTGCTTGATACCTCTGATGCAGCAGGGCTGCTTACCTTGGGGAGTGATGAGCTCCTAGTTGGGGGCTGTGGTTTGATAGTGAGTGGTGATAATTGGCTCCTCTGATGGGAGAGGACAGGCTTGCTGAAGGCGCTGGTTTCTGAAGCTCTGAAGACTGTGGTGTTGTTGGGTGCTACTACTATGCCATCCTCTCGGTCAGGACCCTTGCCTGCTGGGCCACCACTCCGCTGAAGGCGCTCTACTGCAAGGAGGTGGCTTTTGGTCTCCTCTAGGATCCTCTGAGCTAGCTCCTGTGGGTCAAGCTTTGAAGTGCTCTCCTCTTGGGACTTTACGGTGCTGTCGGTCTCTGTGCTGGACTGGTCTGACTCACCTGTATCTGAACTTGCCAGTTTTCCCACTTTCTGGAAGGGTGAGTTTGGGCTGGGGATCAGGGTCATCTTTACAGGGGAATTGGGAGTGCTAACACTTCCCTTGGAGCTGACTGAGAGCCTCACACTGCCAGGTGCCCTGACACAGGGCTGCTTGGGGTCTGGGGAGAAGCGTGCCTTCCCATCGCCTTGGTAGGTCGCCAGAGGTTCCATGCTAATGATGGAGAACCCCTCGTATTCTTCTTCTTCCTTGCTGCCCCCACGTCTGGCCTGAGGGGACAGCTGGCGTCGTGGCAGGGTGGCTCGTTGTGGGTGCGTGCTCTTGGGCCTATCATAGTCCTGTCGTCCTCGGGGGCCCCCACCTTCCAAACCTCCTTCAGGCTTGGAGACAAAACTCATGGAGGAGGCAATGGAGCTGAGACTGTACACAGAGATGGCATCCGAGGCAATGCTGTCTGCACCAGTGGGAGAGAAAGGAGGGTGCTGGTAGCCCAACGGCAGGGCATTGGACACAGACTGTGCTGACGCCAGTGACTCCAGGGAGGATGAGCTGTCTAGGCTGAGGCGCTTGGGGAGCTCTGTGGAATCTAGGCACAAAGGGCAGTCAGGATTTTACAGACATTTTCTTAACAACACATTCCTGATATTAGAAGCTAGTAAAGACTTACATACAGCATAAGTATAACTTGAATTAACTCCAGCCCTCGTGAACAAGAAGTGGAATACCGTAGGCTGTGCCCAGTCACGAGCCACAGGCCTCAGCCTGGGAAGCCTTTGGCTTCTGTCATTTTCCACTCAAGCCTTAGTCCTTACTGTTCTTGAGACTGTTACTAGTGAGCTCATACAGCAAGTCCAGTGCTTATGGCTAGTTTGCAATGTACCCACACCTTCTGCTAGTGCCCTCTGACTCTTCAGTACTCACAGGGCACAGAGCCCCTCCCTTGCCTGCACTGTCCTCCAAGCCTCCCAGGCCCCCACTTCAGCAGATGCTCTAGAACATGATGTTCCCAGGATAGCACTCCAGCTGCTGCCTTCCTGATATTCACTCAGTGTTGTCTCTCTCTGGCACCTGTTCTGAAAGCCTGGCATCCCCTCAAGACTTCCTGTCACAGTACACATTCTTTAGCAGAACCGGTTGGTTTGGCTGCCCTCAAACCATGGCTATCATCCAGTTGCCAACTTATCCCTGGAGCAGCAGCATTCCGGCTAGGCATGCCCCAAGGTACCAAGGAGCTCTTCTTCCACTCACCTGTCTGGACACCATGCAATGTCCCATCCACTTCACTGCTTGCCTGTAACCCCCAAGAATGAACCTCTGCAGAGCAAGGAGCTCTGTGGGCCCCTCCCCAGGAGATTCGAACTAACACAAGCTAAAGATGCATCACTCACTGTCATTTAGAGGAACGAGGTGGTGCTTACCGAAGAGTGACAGCAGGGACTGTAGCGCAAAGTGGGTAGTGCGCCGACTAGCCTGCTTCCCAGTCTTGAGGATCACTTCCTCTTGGCCCACTTCACACAAGTCAAACCCTAGAGCAACATGGAAAATGCCACATGTTGTGCATGGTTTCCACCATGGGCATCATGGCAGAGGAGCCAGTGAGTATCTAGTTGCTGAGATTTCCCAGCTGACTGTGCTTAGGGGTCAGGCTGCCTCTCCCAGAACAGCTGCTAGGCACAGCCTTAACCAACGCTTCTGCCATTTTCCTGGAGTCAGGCTCTGTGAGACTAGACACTTAGCCCCAGAACAACCTGTTCATTCTCCAGGCAGATGTGCCCAGGAGATCTAGGTTAGCTGAGCATCACAGAGGGCAGAGGCAGCCAGCAAGCACTCTCCCAGGCACTGTGGCCAAAGACTGTCCCCAGCAGAGACCAGCCAGAATTCCTATTGGAGACAGTGGGATGGAAAAGGAAAAGGATCTTGTATGAGGCTCTTGATGTTAGATGGCAGGGACTGGAGGGCACAGTGCTCCAGACTGAACCACTGGTCATTCCCCAAAGGGCGCTCTTGTTCCCTCTGCTCTTGGTTGGGATTCTGACATACATTCCTTTCAGAATGAGGTCCCTTGGAAGACCCGCAGGGCATTCTGGTTGCTGTGGGAAACTACTCTGTAGACTAAAGAATAAATAGGCATGCTTCATGGAAGTTGTCACTTAAAGGGATGTGTATTTGTGTAATGAAATGCTTCTGATAGAGTCTTCTGCTTTTGGCAGAGACTGGAAGAGTCAGCTGCCCCCACCACTGACAGCTCTATGCTGGGTTGGCAGAGGGAACTCAGACGCTGCCTCCAGGGAGGACCAGATATGTGTGTGGCCTCCTGAGCACCAACTTAGAGGCACATAGAACACTAGTAGAGTTAGGACTGGGATTATTTCCCTTCTGGACGGGTCTCCATGACACAGTTGGTAAAGGGGTTGGAAATGTGATGTTTACAGATATGGACAGCTGGCCATGCCATGCCACACCATTTGGGTTTAGCCTTGCTAAGAGAAAAGATAGAGCCTCATCTTCCAGTGATACCCCTGTATCACTGCCACAAAGGCAGCTGATAGCCAAGACAGACATGAAGACAACCATATGGCATGGGGCCAGGCTACCATTTGCCTCTATTGCTTCTGGTGGCATTTGTGTAGATCCCAATTCACCAGATTTGGTTTAACTCTGGACAAAAAACATGTAGCCCAGACCATACAGAGCACCAAATATGGGTTTGCCTTCTACCTTATAAATGCAGTATATGACTGAAAACCCAGGCAGCCAGCCCCTAGCAGTGAGTAGATGCCCAGACAGAGCATAAGGAGACACAGTCCTGCAATATCTGATGGCCCCTGTGATAGTGACATCTTGTCCAGCTGTCTCTGACATTGCTCAGGGACCTCCTTATCTGGTCTAGAGCCCTGCCCTGCCCTCAGTCTTGGGGTCCCCACCCTATCCTAACCTCCTACTGCTGTCACTGCTCCTCTCTGTGATCTGCCCAGGGCCACTATCCTTCCTCCAGCCAGCAGCCCCTGAGATGTGGTAAAGCTTGGTCCATCCTGGGGAGCTAAGGGCAGACTGCAGGGGACATGGTGATAGAGGGAGGCAGGCTGAAGCATTAGCATCATATATTTCTACATCACTAGGCTTTACCCAACACAAAACAGGAGGGAAAACAGCAAAGAAAACTGAAGTTAGCTTATCAAGGCAAGGGTGCTTGGTCCTACCGAGAGCTGCCAGAAACTCATGACACCCTGGGAGCCGCCACAGCTGGACACTGAGGGAGACCGGAATGGGAGCTGAGGCAAAGTCCTGTTCCTTCTCACAGGCTTGCAGCTGGACCAGCACCTGATGGAGCTGAGGGAGGGACAGACAGATGTAAGCATAGGCCTGCCAGACTCTGGATAACCTTGCCTAAGCCTTGTGTCACTGGCTTCTTAGGACCCCTGAAGCCTCTAGAGGTCTGTCCCTTACAGTGTGGTCATGGACAGTGGGGCAAGGACCTGTGAGGAACAAAGGCAGAAGAGCTTCCTGGAGTCCCAACTCTGCTTTAATCTCTTCCTTCCCTAAAGCACAGGAGAGGCTGGAGTCTGCTCCCTCTTGTTTCCAGTTCTGTACTTAGTTAAGACTGTCGTTAGGGCTTTGCACAAGGTGGGGAAGATCTGAACACTACATCGTGTGGCTGCAGGTTCACGAAGAGCTCCTGTGACCCACTTGAGTGTCACTGTGAACTCTGCTTATGAAGTGGGATTGTTCTGCCTCTGCTGCTCTAGTGGAACCTAAGAGGTCAAGTCAAGGACAGAGTGGAACAGGAAAGGGGTAGCAAGAGCACAGGAGGGAACAAGTCCCAGCCCAGAGCTCCGTGCCAGCGTGCATGTACGCAGCCAGTGAGCTCAGAGCTGCAGGGTCCTGGGGTGGGTGGGCAAGACGCTCACCTGACAGCAGCTGCTATTTACAGTTGTACTCACCATTCCCACCATATTTTTAACAGCCTTCAGCCAGCAGAGGATAAGAAAAAGAAAGAGAGAAAGAGAAGAGAGTTTAGATTCAAGCATAGCAGTTATGCACACAAGCTGATCGCTGCCACAGGAAGCACTGTACCAGGGAGTACTGGCTCTGACCAGGGAGAAGAGTGAGAGGCAGCAGGGACACAAGGAGACAGCCATGCCTCCGCCAGTGCCCACTTGTCCTGGGGCCTACAGTGAACAGACCCAAAGTCCCTTTGTTTCACGAGAGCAAGAAGCATAAGGAGCTACCACACTTTAAGACTCTCAGCCTCAAGTTCTGCATTCTTGTCTGTAGAACACAGATGTGCATTCTGGATGTTTTAACATGCAACATTCTAGAATGTTCCCTAATGCAGCAAGCAGATGAGGCATGCTAATTATAAACCAGCAAGAGCTCAAGAAAGTCAGGTCCCTGGCTGTTAATAGCCCTAGGGCAGAGGAGTCTCCAGGAGCCATTGAGAGTGTCTACCCTGGTGAAGCTTACATAGGGTACCCATACTGCACATGGCTGAGACTGACTTATATATCTCAGAGCAACATGCACTACTGTATCAAGTTATACCCTCTTCCAAGTTATAACCACTATGCACTTTTGAAGAATGTCATCCAGAGGTCCTCCCACACATCCTGCACCTCAGGTAGACTGACTCAGCGGCCAGAAGGAAAGTGAAGTGGGGGACAGAGGGGCCACAGGATCCTGCTGGGAATGGGGCTGCTCCAGAGCTCAGAATCGAAATTCTCACAACCTCTGAATTCCACTCACATTTTTCAAGGTAGCCTCTTATTTAAAAGCTGCCATGCAGCTGGCTTTGTGCCCAGTGCTGTGCCTCAGGGGCTGGCCCAATGCCTGCTGGCTCAGGACAGTGGCTAAGATTGTGGTCAGTTAGCTGAGAAAACTGGGTGAGGTGGCAGGTGCAAGAAGACAGTGAATGGCAGGGTTACAAGCCCTAGGAACCTATTTGGAGATGTCATTCCCTAAGGCAGGGAAACCAAACTCTGTTCTTGACAGGCCTGGCTGAGTTTGTCCCACCTGGCTTTACTTACCCGGCTGATAAGTTGCTCTCCAGTCTCAGAGGCTGTGATGAGCTTGCACAGTGCTTGGAGGGCTGGGTTGGGCAGACCTGAGTCAGGACAGAGGAACAGTTGTTACTCAGAGTCTTGACATCCCCCGGGGAAAGAGTTCCGACCCTGCATTTCACTCTCCCATGGTGATGTTTCCAGGACACATTCGCTCCCAGTAGTGTGCCTCTATGTCACCCTAGTTGCTCTATGGTTTTGCCAGAACCACAGCTGCTGATGATCTGTGGCTGTTATTTACTGAAGACCACCAAACACCCCTAGGAAGGGACAGAGTCCAGGTGACCACCATAGACAGAAAGATTGGGTGAGGCAGACATCAGCCATGCATTAGTGGATGTCTAGGACTTCGCCACTTCTGGGAATACTTCTGACTACAAGCCCAGCCTTCTTGTGGTCACCTCTGTGCTAGCTCCCACCCCCTGCCCAACCCATAGCAGCTTACCCAGCAGGGCCTGGAGGGTGCTACTGCATTGCTGCAACCTCTCGCCTGGATCTGAGGTTGGGAAAAATACTGCTGCCGGCAGACCACTGGCAGCAGGGTCCAGCCGGAAGCCCACAGCAGTGAGGAGGGCCTGCCATCCAGGGATGCCACCCACTTTGTTCTCTACACTCTGCTGGGATGTGTACATGGCATTGCGCTGCCCATTCTGGATGCGCTGCAGGGACTTCTCCACCTAGTGGGGAACAAGGCAGTTAAGGCACGAAGGTCAGCCTGGTTCCTCCTCCTGGTGCTTTGGGGAAGTCAGTTTAGTGCTGACTACTGCCACCTAGAAAGCCCATTTGACCAGGCCTGAGGGTGTGATGCAGAGATCACTGGGCCTTAGGCATAGGAGGGTATGATTGTCAGGATCTGGTCATCAGAGCTGCAGGGCTGGGGCAAAGAAGTCTGCCCTTCTCTGCTCCACAGACAATATAGCACTCAGAATGCAGCCTCATGTCAGTCAGGCCACTTCCAGTGGACACCTGGCTTTGTCCTGAGGCACAGGTTTCCACAGAGGATTGCAGACTGCCTCATGCCACCCAAGGCTTCTCTTAGAACAAATTGCAGCACAGATCAGACATCTGGGAGAGAAGTGGCTGCCCCTGGGATAGAGGGTCTTGGAGGCAGATTGCCTCCTGAAGGGAAAACAGGCACTGTTACAAGAAAGTGTAGCAGGGGAGCCTGCCTGATGTGTGGCTCTGGTGCTTACCGTGGATGGAGGAAGGCAGTGAATATTCCTGCAGTCTGAGGCCTTCTAAGGCCCAGGAGGAGTGTGAGGACAGGACTCTGATGCCTATCAGAAGTCTGCAATGGTGTGGGGTACTTGAAAGGGCCCAATACTATAGCTTTCAGATACATGGTAACATCTGTAGCCAGGGGCCTGGAGTATGGCTGCTCACAGTAGGGCTAGGCTCCCCTACGAACAGTGCATGCTGACTGTGTAAGGTTTAGAACCTCCACACAGATCTAAGCTTGAAGAATGGATGTGCAGAGAGGCCCACCAGGCCCAGGGTGTGGGGTCTAAAGGAATAAGAGGCTTACACAGCCAAGGCTGCCCCAGCATACTTCCAATCCCTGCATTAGGTCTTTTGCAGGAGCTTCTGCTATGATGCTTGCTGTAGGCTTGTGAGGTGGCCAAAGACAGTCTTGTGTCCATGCTACATGGATCCCAGCCTGGACGAAGGTTGGGTTGGAAATGACTGGAATCTGCTCTCTATGCTTCCAGCAAAGGGGAAAGGTGGGACAAATTTTGTGTGACTTTTATTTTGGTCTTTTGTAGTCCAGGTCACCCTTTAACCCCTGATTCTTCTACCTGTCTCTTCTAAGGCTGTCTCAACTGGCAACTTCTGCTGTGCAGATAGCCTACTGCCTCATGAACGCTGGGGCTAGACAAGGGCACAAGCAGCCCTTTCCTTAGTCAGGAAAGACTCTGGTACTTAAGTAAGGCTTGCCAGCTGCTATGTCTTACTGCACTCTTGGGAGTCATCCCCACTAATCCTCTCAGAGACCCTGAGGTTAGTGTTAGCATCTTCCTCCTCCAGGTAGGAAACTGAGCAGTTGGATCTGGTCACCATGTCTTGTACTGGGTCCCCCATCTCATGCTGTCCCAGCTGGTTCTCGCTGGCACCTTGCTCAGGTTTTCCACAGTGTCTCATCAGCCCTTACCAGGTGCAGTAGCACTCGTAGGGCATCCCGTGCCCGCTCTGGGTGCTGCAGGATCTCCGTGAGGGCCTGGCCGATGAGTGAGGAGGGGCTGTTCAGCTTCACATCACTCCCAATAAGCGTGAAACCTGAGGGCAGAACAGAGGGACCTTAGGGAACAGCACTGCTGCCTGCCATTTCCTCCCACGTGTTCAGCTAGAGAGCTGGGCGACGGTGGATTTGGTCTCAGTCCCTGGTCTCTTGGGCACCCATATCACCTGACTGTCTCAATGAGTGGCAGGAAGGTGTCTCCAGAGTAGCCACTAAGCTTGGGCACCCTGAAGTTTTCTTGTCAAGAGGCCTTGTGGGAGGGAGAGTACTTGGGGAAGGAACCAGCAACCCAGAGGGGTAAAGAGACGTTGTTCCTGCAGTTCAGAAGGAGCAGCTTGAGCTAGCAGGAAAGACCAGACCAGCTAAGCAAGAGGAGCTCATTTGTTTCCTTCCTGAACCCTTAGCTTTGCCTGCCTAGGCTGTTCATAAAGAGCAAATGAATGCCACTTTCAAACAAGTGCACTACACTCAGGAAGCCAGCACAGGGCAGGGAAGCGCAGGCAGAGGGTCTGACCTCCTACATAGATGAAGTAGGGTATGGACAGGACAGGTGTGATTTCAAGAGACCAGGGGTCACCAGGACACTTGTCCTTTCAGTGGCACAGCCACCCTATAGCCTTGGGCTGCCTTGGCAGATGGTAAAGGCTGCTGTGAAGGAGCCCATAATACCTGCCAGGAACACTGAATTGCAGAGGGGCTGGGATCTCTATGTGGTACACAGCCCTATCTACATATCCCATAGGCCACATTAAAGATTCCTCGTCCCCCATTACAGGATTTTAAATTAGGTGCCACTGTGACAGACACCCGTTGTCCATTGACACCGAGAGCCATGCATTCCCTCCGAGGGTAAACTCCTTAGTCCAGAAGGTGAGGACTGTGCCTCCAGGGGCTGAGTATGAGGGCTTTGGCACTAGACCCCCACTTCCTGTCCATCCCCAGCTGCAGAATGAGACTGGGAGGACCACCCAGGGCCCATTGGCAAGCTTCAGCCGCTTACCTGCCCAGTTGGAGGGGTGTGAGAAAGCCTTGCTGCTTTGCACTGCCTTCATGGCCTCACCAAGGGAGGCACTGGCCTTCAGGCCATTCAGTAGGGATGAGTAGAAGGCATGAATGAACATCTTGGAAGCTGCTACTGGCACTGGCCACAGAGCCACTAGGACACACTGTGCACCAGCAGCTAGGAAGGCTCGTGTCAGTGCCACCAAACCGTCTGCTGTGACACGGCTGTTGGCCTCCTGGGAAGAGCTGAGCACCACCAGCTTCACAGACAGCCGCAGGTCCAGGAGGTCAGCAGCAGTGAGGAGCAGCTCCCGCAGTGGTGGGCAGTCTGAGATGCTTTCTCCATCACTTGCATCATCCTGCACCCGCAGTGACTCCGGGATTGTGTAAGGATGGCTGAAGGGGCTCTTGCTGCCAGCAGGGTTGCCCTCCATGTTGGGCGTGAGGACTAAGGCTGACAGTTTCCAAGAGACATGGGTAGCAAAGTGGACACACTCTGCCTGGGTCAGGGCGCTCATGACCCTCTCCTTGGTGGCCATACTGCCCACTAGAGGCTGACAGCCCAGAAGCTCTGATACCATGTATGCCTCCTCTTCTGCAGAAGGCATTGGCCCCCACAGCCATCTGTCCATTACTGCTGATGGGAGCTTGGGGTTGCCTATGACAGCCGCCATGGCAGTGGAGCTGGCATATGTGGGTGGGGTCTTCCTCAGGTGACACTGCAGGGGGAGGAAACAGCACTGTTAGCAGGGCATGTGTCCCTGATAAACATCATCCACCCTGTTCTCAGCATCTTTGTGACGCAGTGCAGCCCACCCCCTTAGACCCCAGCAGAGTAGAGCCTTCTGGAAGCTGGCATCACCCAGTTGCCTATGTGCTGGGCATGCCAGGCAATGTTGGGGATACCAGCTCCCTTCCTATCTGGGACCTGAGTCAACCATGGAAACTTGAGAATTTCCTTCTTTCTGAGCAAATTCTGACTCTCAAAGTTATAATTTAAAGACAAACTAAAAATTGAGATCTTCAAAACCACTGGGACAGAAACTACTCCATATGAATTGTGCTCTGGGCCTGGGTGCTAATCTCACCCTTTCTTCAGGCTACAGGGCTAGGGACTGAGCCCAGAGCCAGGCAGTATGTTACCTTGGAGTGTGGAGCAAGTGAGCGGAGGGCAGGCACAGCGAGGAGGGTGAAGCGCTCATACAGGTACTCATTGGAGGCGCTGCCCTTCAGGAGCGCAAAGGGGACAAGGTAGAGCTCCCCCTCGAGAACCAGGACAAGCTGCCGGTGCCGGCCCACAGGGCCACTTGAGTGCATCAGGCCCTGCAGAGTAAGCAGAAAGGCAGACTCAGGGTGGGCAGCCCATGGTCCAAGGTCACCCTGACCAACTGTCAGGGCAGGTTTGTAGGCTGTGGGGACTAGAGATGATAGAAGTGTCTGTTAACAGGGAGCAGGAGCTTCTGTGTGCCTCACTGGAGAGAGAAGGTTAGGGGACAGTCTGGCAAGGTCTGCGGGTGACCTGAGGTGAGAGACCAGAGTCACCAGCCGGAAGGGGAATGACATTCAAAGAAAGAGCAACTGCCATAGATTCAGGTGTCTGCCCTGGAGGCTGAGAATGAATGCAGAGGAAGCTGTCCCAGAAACATCTCAAGAACAGAGTGGGGGAGGCTGTGGTGTTACTGGGACTGAGGAGTACATGCAATGACTCTCCTTGGCAGCAGGGATTCCATGAGCCTGGTGAGTATCCCATTTTGATGAGCACAAGGCTAGACACTCAGAGTCAGGACGGAAGATTTGGGGTCAGGGTACCTGGGGTCCAGGAAATTTTGTGATGCTTGGGTCTCAGTACAGCTCCCCAGGGCCTGGCTCTGAAGGTGCTGCCTCCATTTATGGCCTCTGGAGATGAGAAGGGGTCAGAGAGGTAGTATCTCTCCAGATATAATTTAGGGTGAGGACCTCAGGAGGTCTGTGTACAAGCTGCAGCATGAAGACACCTGCTCATTCTTCCCAGAGGTAGCCTTTCCAGAAGGGCCCTGACGAAAAGTAAGACTGTGACTCAAAGAGGAAAGCTAGCTCTGAAGATAACCAAGCATCCAGGAGTGGTGATGCACACCTATAACCACAATACTCTGGAAGGATGAGGCAGGAGGATTGCCATGAATTCAAGGTGAGCCTGCACTACAGAGCAAGACTGTAGAAGTAAGAAGTCTGGAAGGGAGCCTGTGAGTGAGCCAAGATGGAGTGGAAGCTGCTGCAGCAGCGGGGCTGCAGGCAGGTCATCTGCAGAGGTCTGCCTGTCTCCTGGGTCCAGCACTCTGCCTGCCTCAGTCTGACTTGATGAGGTTGACAGGCTACACCCCCAGGAAGTGAATGTGCTCATCTGACCCAGCTGCCTGCTGCCAGGGGCACCTGGCTGAGGGTGGCAGAATCACTTGCTAACCCAAAGTGACATGTGTCTAGTGGGAAGTTCAGGCTCTACAAACCTCAGGGCTTGTTTCCTTTTATAATTTGGTTAAACCGAGAGAGAGTGTAGGGAATTGAAATCAGTGGGGTTACTTTTTTGCTTTGCAGTCATTTCCCAAGAAGAGTTCAGAGAGCTGCGATGTGACCCAGGGAGTTGAAAGTATGGTCACTGCTGCACCTGAGCTGCCCAGGAGATTGTGTGTACTTGGTGAGTCAGTAGGGCTGTAGGTATCCTGGTCTGGACCTCAGTGGCAGCAGGGCTGACAGGACCCTGAACTCAGTGAGGTAGGTTATCAGCTAGGATAGGGATGCTGGTCATTGAAAGCATTACTTTCCAAAATACAGGAAACATGGGGATTCTGGTGACTTGCTCCATGCAAAATTGATCCAAGCTTTGACCAGAATCACAGGAATCATTTTATCAGATGTCAGCCTGTGAGGTCCTTTTGAACTTCCATTGTCCAAGCCCCAGTCAAGCTGGGTCAGATGTCATCCTGTAGACCTCCATGTCCCTGGTATATTTTCCTTGTTATGGTAGCATCAATGGGTATGATTCAGTAGGGACAGAGGAGCATGAGCAGGTTGGAAGCTCTGCAGAGAAAATGCACCCTGGCTGTGGGGTCACAGGGGCTCTGCTAACTCCACCCATGCCATGGTATCTGGGTCAGAAACACAAAGACAGCGTCCACCCATGGCTCTGCTGTTGGGATTCCTGTCCCTAGAAGCCTCAGCTTTCTGATGCACTGCTGAGCATTGCCAATCCTGTGCCCACTTGCTGTGCACCATAAGAGGCCATGTAATGTAGGACACAGGCCTGCTGTACAGTGTGTTTAAGAGGCCATTGCCAAGTAAGATTCAAGTGTTAGCTTGAGCTACTATCGAGGTATAAAATGCCAACCTCAAAAGGTAGCAGTGTCAGGCTGGGCCCTGCAATGGAAACTGGAAAGGGCCAGAAAGACCTAGCTCAGGCAAATTAATCCGTTAGGGTGAGAACCTGTGAGTGCTGTGACCAGGAGCCAGACAGAATGCCCTATTGTGCATCCTATGACTGAGAAGGGTTTTGGAATAGCCCGTCATTAGTCAAGTCCATCTGGAGAGAGACCAAACAGTACATTCAGAGGAATGAGGGAAGAGTCTGGCCAGCACATTGGATCCAGTGACCTCAGGTGAGCCATGGGGTTGGGGAGACTCTTGAGCCTCACATCCTAACATTGCTGTCCGAGTCCCCCAGGACATTGCCCCATTGGACAGCACCAACTCTACCACAGGCCTACAGTCCTGGGCATATGAGACCTTACTCTGGTTGTGTAAAATGTGGCAGGTGGGTTGGCTAACCAGTAAAAGCTAGCTCAAAAAGAAGGTGTGAGGAGCTGAGTGGCCAGGTGGAAAAGATGCCCCATGGACACTAACTACTTGCAGGCCCAGCTTATTGAGGGTGGAAGAGAAAAGAAAGGCTGTAGTCCACCCAGGAACTGCGTGGCTCTGGCTGGGGAAGGACCCTGGCTTCTGTAGTCTTCTCTTTGAGAGACAGAATGACTCAGACACTAGCCTTCACCTAAAACAAGCCCACCAGAGATAAGACTTTCTAACCCTTGATATTTTCAGGACAAGTGTCCTAGAGTCAGTCTGCTCCCTTGATGCAGCCTTTTGTAGATCTATGTAGTGCTACCAAGCCTTTCTGCAGGCTGAGTTGCTGCAGAAGAGGAAGGTATCACCCACAAGAGCAGCAAAGATGGGGCAGCCTTTGCAGAGGGAGGGGCTATTCCCGTTGAAGGGGGATGGAGGTAGCCCTGAAGTGTCCCTGTATTACCTGTGTCCACTGAGGGTTGAGGTCCCTGAGAAGGCAGACAGTTAGGCAATGGGAGGGTGTATGGTGGCATCTCATTCATGAGCACAGGCTGTTCCTTAGCCACCTTGCCATCAATCCTCTCTGCAGCATTGCTGCTGGCCTGCCTGCTCTCCAAGGTTGCTTAGTCACAAACATGTGTGGCTTAGCCACAACCTTTCTAGGTTTGTCTTTTTCTTAGGCATATATCCACATCTCTGGAGAGTCTGCAGGGCTCCTTCATACCAATGGCTCATCTCGCTCCTAACTAACCCCTCCCACTATGCTCCTGTTAGCCCATGGTGGGTCTTTACCTCCTGACCTGACTACTGTGATGGAGCCTGCGATGGGGAAGGGGGGAGGGCATTAGGAGAAACAGCGAGATAGGGTGGGTGGCTTCGATAATGTCAGCATCTCTTCCTCATGGCCCAGGAAGAAAAGGGAACACAGCACATATGGTCAAGTGTGAGTACACAGCTATCCACAGTGACTCAGACATGTTTGAACAGCCTGTGGTTTGCCACACCTGACTCCTGACCACAAGTTATTTTTCCATTGTGCATTTTCCCTCTGGCCTTGGCAGACAGCTATGTGGCTAAATCACATGAATGGCCTTTGTGGAGCATTCAGCTTCAAAATTCACCCCAAGTTCAGTTGAAGCAAAGGGATATAAAAGGATGAGGGTGAGCAAACCCAAAGTCTGAGAGTCCAGAAGGTCTGGGCTTCCATTGAGTGAGTGACAATGTCCTGCTATAAGCCCACCTCAGTGGCTAGAATACCTGTAGAAGACCTGCATGTGGGTAGAGGAGTGTCACACATGCTGCTGTTAGGTGCAGGACCAGACTCCAGATCAGCCCTAAAAACCTCACTGATGGTCTGGTCACATGGTTCTCTCCTCTCACAACTGGGTAGGCAGACCGTAACACCATTAATTAAGCACACTGTGGGTATCCCATCCCCACTTCCTGCCAGCCTTTAGACAGTGACACAGTGGCCCACCCTGATAGGAAATGCATTTAATCAAAGGCTGGTGTGCCCCCACACTGTTCTGTCCCTCTTTCTATACATATTGTTGGGCCAGGTCCCCTAGCAATAGAAACACAGCTGAACAGACGCAGTTGTTCAAACAATTGCATGCTCCACATGAAGGGGTCAGTGGTTAGGCTTCAAGAGCCCATGTTTCATAGTCACCAGGTTCCAGTTCTGATCTATGGTTTCTGTGCAAATGTAGGGGATGGGCTGTTTCTGGCAGCTGACAGTGTCATGTCGCCCTCTGGTGGTCTCTAGAGAGGTGTGGACATGGGATCTTTCTGGGCTTGCTATAGGGCAGCCATGAAGGAAGGGGCTCCTGGAATTGATTGGGTTGCTTTTGGCCTGGCTGCTAGGTTAACTGCAGATTCAGGACATGGAGTGCCTGGTGTGTCTAAGGATGTGCTAAGTGAGCAGCTGTGACTGGGTACAGAACTGGATCCCAAACTTTGATCAGAGTTTTGCCATATTTCTCACTGAGAATTCCTGGCTCACACCATCTTGACTCCACATCCTGAGTACTGAAACTGCAGAACAGGCCCCACTCAAGGGCAACTCTGGTTAGCAGGGGTCACCCAACTCTCAGTTTATTGCAGGGCTTTATACAGCTCTCACCAAATGCCCTTTTTGAAGCGGCTGGACTCATCCATTGTGTTAAACTCCTGACCTACAAAGGAATCATTTTAGAGTCAGATGCTTTGAATCATGACACATGGGCACAGGCGTTGGTCTCTCAATCTTGGCAGGTGTCAGGTGGGCAACACTGTGAAGGTGCTAGCTGATGGTTGTTCTGCCTGTTTAAAGCTCAGACCACCTTCTTTGCACCTCTGCAGGGACATGAGGGTGTACAGACATGACTTAGCATACTTTTAGGAAAGTCTGTGGGAGAGGGACTGTCTTTCGAAGCACACCCTGGGGATCCAGGCACTTGGAGAGTCCCCTCTGGCAGCCATGGTGCAGGGCTCCCCCCTGTGCCCCATGGGAGCTGGGTGCCATAGTGTCTGACTCTACTTGGACTCATCAGTAACTGGTAGTTTCTTAGGGTGAGCAGTATCTCTACTGAGGGGCTGTCTCAGCCATGGCCCAACTGTGGGTTCTGACCTGGCCTGTGTAGCTATAAGTGCAGGGGGGGCTATCTGCTTCTAGCTCTTGGAAAACCCCCAGTTTGCCACAAAAGCCATTACCAAATTTCTCCCTGGGTCTTTTGCTTTATCAGACCAAATGCAAGCGCCTTTGACTGTAAACAGCTTTATAAACTCTGTTGAATGTGTGCATGCACTAGGCCTCATGCCAGCTGCTGAGGGATGGTTCTGGCCTTGACTGGGGAATGTGAATTGAGTCACAAGGGAGTAGGCAAGAGCCAAGTCCTGAGGCTCCCATTGCTGTGTGGAGGACAGAAAACAGGGCTTCGGGATGGAGGCCTTGCTTGCTGAGCTGGGCAGGGGTGGAGCCTTCCAGGCAGAGATCATGTCACAGTCATCTTCCTCTTTGCTCCCCAACCAGAAATTCAGCATTGATGGAGCAGAAGAACATGCAGCTAGGAGCAAAGGGTTGAGGAGGCTCATGCAAGTGAAGAACAGGGAGTATAAGGGACTTCTGATGGCAGTGGAAGGCAGGAAAGAAACACATGAATTCCTCAATCAGCAAAGCTAGAGCCCTATCAGGGCATTGTGGAGAGAGTAAGGATAAGAAGAAACAGGGAAGAGTTTGGAAGAAGAGAGGCACTCAGCCAGTCCAGAAGGCTGCAGTTGGAAAAGGTTCAAGAGACCTCGAGGAAGGGACCTGAAGGGGCTTGATCTCTATACTAATCAGATATATCCTGCAGAAGGTTCTCACAGAGAAAAGACATCAAACATTGTGGCCAGGGTTACTTATCAGAAAAGGGCAGCGAGCATAGAGTACCAGCAAGCAAAACAGCATAACTGTTAGGACAGTTGAATCATTGTTGGAAGTTCAGGAAAGGACCTATTCTGGGGATGGAGGAATCATACACAAACTAGTCTCCAGATACACAGTGCCTCTACAGACACTGGTGCAGAGAGGGCTGCTGAGGGGTGCCCCCACCTCTGTAGACAGATTTGCTGACTCTGATAGCTCCTAAACTTTGAGGTCCACCAAGGTCCCTGTTCCATCAAAGAGCACTGTCTGAATTAAGAATGGATATGCCAAGTTCAGAGTGGCTTGGACATGCCAGCCAGAGAGCAAAGTGGTCTGTTTGAGAGCCAGGGAAAGAGCAAGGGAGTGGCTTGGGGGATGAGGATGAATATCTAGGATTAGTCAGGGGTGGGAGGCATTCACTCCAACCAGGCAAGGAGCACATGAGGGCACTGAGGCTGAATGCACTCAGTCTGCGTAGAGTAGAGCCAAGTGCAAACACAGACCTGCCAATTTGATGCTCAGGACCTTGGATATAAGCAGCCAGCCAAGAACATGTGTCCTTTGAGTGCTCTAGGGGGACATGCATGGGTACTGACCAGTAAATGATGTATTCTGATACCAAGAAGTCTCATTCCCCAGGAGGCACTTACCCCTTCCATGGGTGCGATGAGTAGATCGTACAGGGCACGGAGTGGGGGCTTGGCCAATGAGTTCTGCCTCCTGGGGAGAGAGGAAGTCCCATCTTTGCTGGGTGACACGGTACCACTGAATAAGCTCGTCATGCTCTGGCAGCTCCTGGGGAAACAGGGCAAGGGTAGGAATCAGGCTCACTCTCCATCACTCTGATAGCCTGCCAACTCCAGTTCATGCTTGCCCCTTGCATGTTATTGTCATACCATCCTGCATTCTGTACATAACAGCAAACAGCATGCTCCTCTGTGGTGTCAGCTCCATAACCAAGCATCCCAGAGAACTAGTTCCAAATGGAGCAATTGTGCTATTGAGCACAAGGCCCAAGAAGGGTCAAGGAAAATAACATCCAGTATCATGGCAAGAATACACTGGCCAAACCTGATAGACTCTGGCAGGGCCCCTCTGCTTCATAGGAGTTCCCTGAGAGCTGCTGATTGGAAATTACTTGTAGAAGGAGCATCTTTGTGCAGCTGCTAGTGAGGGTCGTTTCACTAACAACGAGGCACCCTCAATCCCCAGGACCCCATGACTCATACTCTCAAAGGATGACAAGTACAATTGCAGACTGATTCGCAAACTGATTCATTCAGAAAATGTGTTTAAGCACTGGATGCATGCTAGGCACAGTCATGATCTTCTGAGCCCTAAACATACAGGTAAATGGAGAGAAGACCACAGAATCTGCCAGACAACCTGACTCCAACCTGACTCATGTGGTTGATGTATTCTGATACCAAGAAGTCTCAGCACCTTCTGTGACACTTAAGCACTGCAGGGTAAGGTTTCCACTGTATGCTGCAGGATCTGCACTGGCAAGGACTGTGCCAGGTGCTAGGCAAATACTCTGCATGCCACCTATGACTCCCCCATACCCCTCCCTTGGGTCTTCACTATCCCAGGAACACAGCAGTACTGCTCCTAGAGGTTCAGAGACCTGGGTAACCACTATCACTATCCTCTGCTCACTCAAGAAATGTAACTACAAATGGCTTTTTGGTCACAGTGACATGCTGATGACTCTGGAGTGACACTCCATATCTAGGGACACATGGAAGAGATGCTTCTGCAGAGTGGTGCATGGCAATCTTATGGCTGTACACGGGAGTCTGTCCCAGGCCTGGGGTAGGACGTACACCTTTCCACTTCATACTGGCCCAGGAGCCCCCTCCCTTTCTTATCTTTGCAGGTTCTATAGCCTGGGTGGATGTCCTGGGCCTGTGAGGCTTCTTGCTCTTCCTCTGCAGGCAGGGCAGGGGTCAGACTTTGTGCTATGGCACCAGATTCGCATTGTCATGAGACTCCAGATGGTAACACTGGATCACTACCTTGTCATTCATTCCTGCCTGCTACACTGTCACTACGGCTAAGTGACAGCTCAGTTCTAGGCAGAGAGTTTTCTTGGGCTTATTAGCTGACTTCTCAGAGGACTGCCCAGCACAGCAGTGTGCCTTGTGTAAGGAGGAGATGGGTCAGCTCAGGGCACATTGTTTATACACACTGTTGTAGAACAATGGGGAAGGACCCCTTAGGCAGTGATAAGTGGTTGCCAGAGCTGGAACTGTGCTGTTAGCTCTAAGACTTCCTCCAGGCTAGGCTTGCAGAAATGAGCCCCACCTCAGCCTTCCCACCATGGATGGAACTCTTTCAGGCAGCTGGGATGGCCTTCCTTGTAAGTGGGCTCTGCCTTCCCCCTCCCCTTTCCATATTCTTGGTCCCAACTGGCATATACTGCTTGCCCACAGAGCCTACCACCTTCCGCAGAAGCTCAGAAGGGCAATGGACCTGGCCTCTGTCCATCAAGTTTACTGGTGCTTGGACATAGACAAGACAACAGGCCTGTGCAGCAGCTCTCCCACCTGTGATCAGGCTCTACATCCCCAAGCAAGCCTGTGGAGGATTGCTCCCATTTCGTTCACAAAGGACCCTCAGATGTGTTGGGAAGAGCTTGCTAGAGCTGTAAGAGAAGCCCAGGGTCCATACTTTGAGGTAGCGTCTGGTGGAAGGCTGGACACTGACTTTGCATCTGACAGGCCATTTTGTGGTGGCTCTGGACTGCTACTTGTGAAGAGTATACCAGAAGGTCTTGCCCCAGGGTCAGCTGGCCTCCCATGTTACCTCTTGACAGTGCCCTTCACAGCTATGGGAAGGGTCAAACGAGATCAGGGAAGCATTACATGGTGTTGGGGATCTAATGTTTGCTTTTATCCTGAACAAAGAAACCCTTTCCCCCTACTTGGTCATCTCTTCCTCCACCCATCAGTTCAGTGAGTCAGACCTATTTGATAGTAGCAAGGTAACCAGTACCTCAAGGATAGAGGAAGAAATCCTAGACTAAGCCCAGACTTTAGTGAGTGTGTATCCTGGGGGATGACAGAGCAAGGGACAGGCAGTGACTTCTATACAGAAAGCACCAGGGGATTTGGAAGGGAGATAGTGCTCAGCCACGGTAGCCTAGGGACACAGGGTGCGTGCGTGCGTGTGTGATGACCTTTACAGGACAGCTTGTTTTGGCCATGGCCCAGGAATCCTCCGGGTCATGCAGAAGGGACAGAGTGGGAAAGATGGCAGGGTGACACAGGCACCATCTGACCCCCTAGCGTCCTGGGAGAGAGCAAGGTGCTTTAGTGATGGTCAGGTGACAACTCGCCTGCCTCAGAGTTGGAGTGAGGGACAAACCCCATCTTTCCACCAATCTGTTGGGAGACCAGCCACCTCCAAGGCCCCCTTCCAGGATTACATCATACCACCATTTCCTTAGAACAGCGAGTGCCAAGGCATGGACTGGAGGCATTCGTAGTAGGGACCAGAAGGGTATATAGGTCACAGCCTGCAGTCCCATTAACACAGTGGTTCCCAACCTTCCTAATGCTGCGTCCCCTTTAATATGGTGTCTCATGTTGTGATGACCCCACACATACTTATTTCCATTGTTGTTTCATAACTGTAATTTTGCTATGTGTAATGTAAGTATCTAATAGGCCAGATAGCTGATGTGCCGCCCCTCAAAGGGGTTGAGAACCACTGAACTAGCACCTCCATATGGGACATTGAGAGCTGGCTTTCACTGCAGTCTGGGTATTGTCGAGCCAGGGCATGAGGGGGAGGGCTGCTAGGCTGAGCCTGCCTCCTCAGGCTGCTCTCACTTCCCAGCGTGTGAATTAAGAAGTAGTGAAGAAAATACTGTCTACTAGATTATGCCTTAAAAATAACCAGCACGGCAGAACTTAGAGGTAGCTTGTCTCTACCTGATGGGTCTTTTTGTAAGTGGCATCTGACAGCTACTTCTTATTTCCCACCTACATCTCACCACTCATACACCACTTGGAGGGGAGCCAGGAACCCAGGGAACCCTCTCCTGCCTTGCCCTGCCATCCTAGCACTGTCAGGACCAATGTGGGTGCTGAGCCGTCATGAGCCGTCACCCCTGTGCCTACTATGGGCCAGGTTCCTGGATCCAGCACTGCCGAGAACAGCCACAGGGGGGGCTGAGGGAATGGAAGATTAGCAACCTCTGGGCTGATGTGGAATGTCTTTCTGTATGCTATAAATTTCATTGGTTAATAAAGGGGACTGTTTTGATCTATCGCAGGGCATTTTAAAAACAAACGGGAAATCTGAGCATAGATTTTAAAAAAGGAAGACAGAGTCAAAAGAGATTCAATCCAGCCACCCAAGAAGCAAATATAAAAAAATAAGTCACAGGCCACATGACAAGACAAATTAGCAAAAATAAAGTGTCTCATCTAAGTCACTTTTGAGAGGCTAAGCAACAGCAGATGAGGACAAACCAAAAATTCATACTACACTGGGCTCCCTTGGAAGTGGACTGCCTGATCTTGATTGGACCTTGCCAAGGAACCAAGTGCAGAGAGACAGATAACCAAGGCTTTAGCACCTGCTACCTCCCACTGGGTCACCAGGAACACAAAGGTGCCCTTTAAAGGGTACCACACTGTCTGAATGAGTCAGCAAACGTACATAGTGTGGAAGATCTGTCTCAGAGCCACTCAGACGTAAACCTTCTTTTTAACATTGACGGTTGTAGGCACATTCTGGTCCCCTTGTTTTCTCAGGTATCCCAGCCCCTGGATATAGCAGTGGTGGTGTGAAGGGTCTCCCTTGCTGGATCTCACATGAGACATGTGGTAAGAGCTGTACTCTACAATGGCCAGCACCTGAATACAGGTGCACTGCACAGAGCCACTTCTAACCCTTCCAAAGTCACCTCCACACTCTCTTAGAAGCCACTCTGTCTTGCTCATGCCTGGCAAGACCACTACCTCTGCAGTGCTGTCCATATATCAGAAAGCCAGCTACATGAGTATTTGCAAACTAGGCCCTTAATTACCACGCTAAAGGGAGAGGAGAGTATCCCCATGTTAGGATTGGGGAAACTATCTTCTCAGTGTTCTTTGTACTGAATCCCACACCTCCTTACATGACAGAGGGCCAGGAGGGGTTCCTGCAAGGGCAGAAGAGGTAGCACTACTTTGGCCCTCTAGTCTTTGTCTCCCCCTCCCCAAAGGTGCTGGGCCCTGGGAAGGCAAACATACTCTTGTCACCCGGATAACACAATGACAGGAAAGCAGGATGTAACATTTAAGGTGACAGTGGCCACACACCCAGTTCAGTCTTCCTGTAGTCCCAAGGTAGCTAGCTACCCTTGAACTATAAATTCTGACAAAATATGGCTAACCTAAGGTGTGGCAGGTTCACCCATGACCCACCCATTTGTGAGGTGACAGAGAACTGGGTTCAGGATGACCTGATGTGGACAAGCTCATTTCTGGGCCACTCCTACCCACTGGCTTCTTGGCTCTTTTCTGAGTTGCAGGCCTGTGAAAAGCTGGCACAACAGCAGAACATTCCAGGGCTCCATAGTATGGAGAAAGGATGGTGAAAGCCTTCTCCCACCTCTGTTTGAACTGTTGGTGCCAAGATGAAGCACCAGGCTTGCCTCTACAGCTGTCTGACATGGCCAGACCTCCATGCCCTGTGACACGTGTTGCTGGGAGCGTTCCATACCTGTGTAGGAGGTTATTGTGTCGCACCATCCTCAGGAAGCCCGTGGGATCCGTTACTGAGTTAAGCTGTTTGTTCATCTCCTCCAACTGCTGCTCCATGAGGTCTCCAGCTTCACTCTCTGTCTCACTGCTGGCACAGGCCCTGTGGGAAAACACCAGAGAGCCATCAGGAAAAAGACACGCTGATGCCAAAGGCTCCACACTGCCTGTCATCTCCACATAGCTGTGATCTGCACAGATGGGGCAGTGTGTAAAAAATGTGTACCCCAGCATTTAGCACAAGCCTGGAGAAGCAGGCACTCTTCCCAGGCCGTGTGGCAGCATGAAAACCCCAGCACAGGTTTATTCTAGTCCATTCTAGAAACATTTACTAATTACCTACACTATACTAGGCATGGGGCTAGGCCCAAAGCACAGCCAAGAAGGACATTTCCAGATGAGGAAACAGATTCAATGGGTGTTTTTATGAATACAACAGGCTCCTTGGGCCCCTCCCTCAGATGGAGCATTAGGATGTGACTAGTTTGAATTCATTTGTGTCTCCTCTGTGGCAGATTTTCATGGACACCTCATGACACATTCTAAATAAACAAATGCCTGATTTATGAATAAAATTACTGGAGGCTTATTTAATATACATGTTGTACACTGTGCAGGGAGACAAAAACAGTCACAATGGCACCCACATACCACCATACCCACCCTCCTCCACCTGTGGTCTCTTGGACAAAGATCAGCACCAGGTCCAAGTGACATTCACATCTGGAAATGTTGGCTCATGGGACGAGGGCTGAGTCTCTAGAGTGGCTTGTAATCTTCAGAGCTTCCTTCTTCCTAGTTAAGTCCCTAGGATCTCTCTATGACTTCACTATTTGTGTTCAAATGTCAGAGTCTTCTTCAGTTCCTGACCCCAGCAAACTGCTATTAACCAATACTGACTGAGATTATACTAAGTATGCTTATTGACTGGCCATTAGACCACCAGGCCCATACTGAACCAGATGTGGTGATGCATGCCTATAATCTTAGTACTTGAGATGCCGAAAGTAGGAAAAAGAATAACCTCAGGGCCAAGTACCTTGAACCCTTCCTGGGATGCTCACAGTTCTGCCAACAGCTGAGAAACCATGTCCCCAGAAACCACTCAGAGGAGTGCAAGAAATAGAAAAAGCTGGACATCAGGAGTGCTCTCCTAGGCAATAATCCAGCCCCTCTGCTCTTTCATGGTTAATCTTAGCAGACCTTTAAGATGGGAAGAGACTGGTTCTTCATGGGCTGTCTCAGCAGAGCATCATGCTGGAGAGGACAGGAGGGGTGGTACAGTTGACATGTGATGATAAAGATGTTCCCTTTAGTACCACATTTAGAGTAATCTGGTTGAGGCTTCTTGAGGCTGGCTCTAGACTGTGTAAACACAGGACCACAGAAGGTGGCCATCTTCCTGCTCTGGTGCTGTAAACTACAGTTGCCAAAGGAAATAGCTGAGCAGTGATGGATGTTCAGCAAACAGTGATGGATGATCCTACACAGGCTTTCCTCTTACATTGCAGGGCTGAGCTGCAGTTCATTGAGTCCTGTCCCTTAACCTTACTAGAAAATTTCTCTTCTGTTTAAGCTTTGGAGAGACCTGGCATGGGGGGGGAGATAATTATTCCCCAAGCTGGTGAAACCACACCCAGTAGTTAAGATACTATTGAGGCCAAAGACACATAAGAGAAAGTCCCTGAGTGTACACAGAAGCAAATGCAGGGGCTCCCTGGACACAGGCTGCTCTCCTGAGCAAACATCCCATCCCAGACCTTATAGCTATACACGGCACAGTAGGAATAGACTCTGATGTCAGATGTGCTAGTTCAAAGCCCCTCTGTTCACAGCCTAGCCCTCAGGAATGCAGTTACTATCACGCACACCCTCCCCAGATCTCCTTCAAAAGGCTTCTGCTTCAGGTTACTCTAGAAATGGCTGCTCTCTGTATCCTCTTCCCAAGGCCAAAACCCAGGTTTTTTTTTTTTGTTTTGTTTTGTTTTTTTTCATATCATCTCTAGAACAAATCAGGTTGTATGAAGGGAAATAAATGATTACCCTCTCTCCTGCCATACCCCCCATGAATGATTACTACATCTGATTTATGCTTAAACTGATAAACTGATAAAAGAATAAAAATTAACTTCCAAAATGTTTTTTCCTTCCTTCCTTCCTTCTTTCTCTCTTTTTTTTTTTAGAAAGTCACTTGAACCCTGGAGCTCTGTGAGTCTGTCTTAGCCTGGAATGAGCTACTCTGTTATCCTCTCTTGGCCTGGAATAATCTGGTCTGTACTCAGGTGCTGAGAGGAGGCACTCACAGTGTTGTCCTGGCTTTTCTGATTTCAGTAAATACAGTGATCACAATCAGTTGTCAGGGACACAGAAAGCTGTAATTGGGCCGAAACCTCATTTCTTGGTATCTTTGCTGGGAATGTGTTGGCAATGGCATTCTCCCTGATACATAGCTTTTGCATCTTCTGAATTGATGTGTGACATGGACAGAGCCCAGTGCAGTCCCTGTGCATGCTGTTGGAATGGAAAGACCTGAAGTCTGGGAGATACTTCCCTGGGACATAAGACCAGCAGACCCTCTTCCTTGAAGGTGAACCAGGTTAATCACAGGGGAGGGACAATGTGGACACAATACTCATGTGGGCACAACATTTGGCAGGTGGGGGGGAGTGCCCTGAAGGGACAGTTTTCTTTCCCACTCTGGTTCTTCCTGGGAGGGCTGTGAAGGAATCAGATGCACATGCACTTCTGTGCACACCTGTGGCTCCATTTGGGGACTGTTCTGAGTGTCGTACAGGTGCATATGTGAGAGTCTGTAACAGAAGGCATACTGAGAACAGGACACTTGTTCCTGTGTTCTCACTGAGTCCTCCTGGAGTTCTTAATTTCTTCCAGTAGTACATGCATCCCTTGGTGAAAATGCAAATAGTCAGAAAAACAGTACAGTAACCGAATCTGCTCTATTACTTTCTTCTGGTTTCTGTGGAAATCATTTAAGACTGACTGCATATGTGGGCAAGGGAAAACCCCAGATGCTCTCCCCACTCATATCCTGGGCCAGTCACTGCCCACACAAGAGGAGTATGTGTGTCTTGAGTGCATGTATGCATGCACCATTTACATAGAAAATGGAACGCCAACATGGAAAGACATGATGCTGAGCATCTTTTCCCCTATAAGAGAGGAGGGAACAAGGACAGAAGAAACTACTTTGATGGATGCTACCACACAACCTGCCACTGCCCCTCCCTCTACCCTGGAGCTTGGCCCTACAGAGGTCTCCCAGTCCACCCAACTCTGCCTACCCCTCCCAACTAAGCCTTCTTCAGTCACGTGACCACTCCTTACTGTAGTGCCAACCTAGTTTCCTCCACTGTTGCCTAAGCCACAAACTCTCCATGCTACAGACACATTTCCTAGATTTTCTCTAGAGTGCTGCTAGTCAGCTCTGGTCCTGCTACTCACACAGAGATCAGGAACGACCCAGTGAGTTCTAGGTGTGGAGGCTAGTGCTCTGGGTCATTCAGTTCTGGTGGCTGGGCCACTACACAGACTTCTGAGAGTCTTCTAGATGTCACTACCTGTGCTTGGAACATACATACTGCTCAGTATTGTGGGATCAACACAACTATGAAAACTCCACCACACAGGGAGCCTTCACACACCCAGGAGAACCACATCGGCCACTGGAAAACAAAATTCTACTAGTTTTACAATTTCAGGATCCCTTTCTTCCAGTTCCTCAGTAGAACTTGGAAGATGCTTCCTGTGAGGTGACTCTCTGGAATGATGTTCACTTGTTTTTGTAGGGTTGGCTTGGAGTCAGGTTTCTGGAACCACAGACAATGCTGCACTCTTGGATACTGCCGTGCATGCCTCAAGTCCATGGCACTGGCTTTTCCTTTCTCTGCTTTGATTAGAGACTTTAAAGGTTTGTGACAGCCCCACAGCACATCACAGTGGAAAGGCAGGTGTGCATATGTGAGCATGGGGACCACCTGACACCTCTCCAGGTCAGTAACTCTGGGCCTCATAGACCATAAGCTCCAACTCCCAGTTCACAGGACTTGAGAGCAGTTAGTAGTAACAGCAGAGCTCTGCTGCTGATCATCAAGGCCCTCCTTGCTTGCATGTTGACATTAAGCCTTGTGGCAAAAGCTGAGATGAGAACCTTCCCCCCTTACCATGGGCAGCTTGCTCCACTGACCGCAGTGGCCAAGCAGTGCCTTCTATACCACTCTCTGCCCTAAGAGACACGGATGCTGGTGTGGAGTCACTCACCACGCACCTGCCCTGCCCCTCAAGCTCTCAACAGCACCAGATCCCTCACTATTCACTAGGTATGGATTCATCTTCATTTGATTCAGTCCTTCTGCATTTTGCAGAAGGACCACTGTAATTAGAATGGTCTTCTGAGTCCCCACAAGGCCTAGTGCCTTCCTTCACTAAGCATCAAGCAGGCCTCAGAAAGAGCGGATATGCAGCATGCTTCAGGTGCTACATAGAGGCTTTAACATGGGTGTGGTGCTTGGGGAAGGAGGGGGTCACAGCAAAGCACATACTGTGACCACTTGCCTCACAGCTCAGCACAGCAGCATGCGGGGGGGGGGGGAATCCTGTTGCACTGCTCTAGATGCCACATGTGTCCTGGTCAAATGCTACTCTAACATACCAGATAGCTGCAGCAGAACTGAGCAGTGTGTAGCAGCTTTGTTTAGAGTCCTCTACATCTAGGCACACAGTCCACCTTTAAACTGTCTATATAAGATAATGCCACCAAGAGCCACCAGACCTTGGTGGCTACTTGGTCTGAAAATGAGGCCACTTAACAGAAGTGACCCAGTTCTGGGCAACCACTGGGAGAGGGACATTTGTGTAGAAGAAATAGTTTCTAAAAAAGCTATGGTAACCTCTAGAGTCACTGGCTGTTTTCTAGGTTTTTCTTGGAATAGTTAGTAGGATACCCATACTGGGAAAAAGGAGTCTTGGGACAGTGTGGTCTGTACTCCTCCTTATGAGGGATCTGAAAAAGCTGCCACACCCTGTGCCCAGGATGCAGAATGACGTCGACGCTGAGCTTTGGGTAGGGTCAGTTTCCGGCCTGCACCGCCTACTTCCTGAAGGCTAAAGCAGTCCAGGCCATGCAGAGAGTCTGCTTGGGGAGGGGGGGGTGCTACTCCCTTCTCTCCCTCTAATTGGATTTTCTGAAAGGACCTGCTTCCCCTTCCCTCCTCCAGATGCTGGAGAGGCAGCACTGCACAAAAGCTGCTCGCTGGTGCCCTTCTTGTCTTTTTCTGCCACATTAACCCAGTAGGGGGTTTAATAGCCCAAGATTTTGAGAAGCTGTTGTCAAGTCATGAAAGCCCCCAAATGCAGCTTAAATGGTTATTAGCTGGCAGGAAACATCCCCTGCATTCTAATACTGCCATTTAAATAACAATAATAAAGAAAATAATAACAATAAGTGGAAACGCCTTGCCTGCACAACCATGATTACCCCTACCACCCACAGTCCACAGGGCCCTGTGGATTTAGGATTTATTTAGGGCCCGAGCAAGGGCTTGGCTTTTAATTTGGTGGACATGCTGATTCCATCACCAGCCAGCAGATGTCGCCCAAGTCATCTATCAGCAGTTCTGGGAGCTTCCATGGATAATTTCTTTAAACAATACACACACACACACACACACACACACACACACACACACACACACACACACACGCACACACGCACACACACACCAACAACAATCCACTTACAGACAAAAGAGCCAAGGGGCTCCTTGCTCTATTAAGAGCCACAAAACATATATATTTGCCAAATGGAAAGGTGCAGAATTAATTGGGAAAGAGATGGAATTTGTATTCCTCAGCCCCCTTGAGGGTTTTATAATTAACAAATATTTGTGAAGCCTTTGATAAGTATTGAGGTATCATAGATGTGCCAAACAAAGCAGCTTCCACAGGCATAAGATACTCACAGAGCTCCTGCCTGGGACTGACAGAGGGAAGTGGAAAGGGTAGTGAGACAGCCAGTGCCACCACTACTGTGGGCTGAACCCTTCCTTCCCCACAGGGACCAGGAAGGCAAATCTTTCCATTATATGTAGGGAGTGAAAGAGCCCCGGTTAAACTGGCATCCTTTTCCACCCTTCTCAAAGCCCACAGTCTTTTCTGCATTGTTGTACAGCCAGCAATTGTACAGTTGTACAGCAAATGTGCATTTGCCTTATGCAGAGACTCCCTAAAGGAAGAGCTTTCACACAAACATGACCACTGTCCTCAGAATAATTAATGAAGTACAAATTGAGTAGGCAATACAAGAAAACAATGATTTGGCTTTGAGTGTCTAAAAAACAGTTTTTACCTGATTATGTCTATTGGGTACTTTGTTAATGCCCACAAATATAGACGCCAGTAAATGCAGTCTGCAGCAGCAGCAGCAACTGCCCTGTAGCTTTATTCATCTTTCTGGAGAGAAGCAGAATTGCAACATCTTCCCCAATACAACAAGTTTCTATGGTTACACAAGACATAAATATATTATATGTCCTATGTCACGTGAAAGGCCCAGCCAGGCGCCGCATGCAGGAAGACCCCCAGGGGGACAGCACTCATGTGGATGGCTCTCTGCAGCCAGTTAAATATTTGTTTCTGGGTTTACAGCAGGAGAGGCAAGGGACCTGCTTGAGAGGTTGTCTACAGTGCTCACAGATGCATCAGAATGACAGCCATACTACGAGCCAGCTTCTGCTTTGTGGGGCTTGAAAAGTGGAGTCTGGTGAGCCCCAAGGGGCAGGAGCCAAGCATGCCATCCCTATTGGAAATGGTGTGGCCTGAATTTTCCTATTGGTTCTATATTCGTGAATTCCTGTGGATCCAATGTATTCTACCAGGGCTCTGCAATTTTTTTTTTTTTTAATGTTTAAAAAAGCATAATTGGGTAGTGGCTGTTAAGAAACGAAATAAGAAGAGTTGTTTCCATTTGAGATGGGGAAAGGTTGGGGACTTTGCAACCCTGAGTTACTGATGAAGAAAAGCTTGGGTTTCTAGCGCTTTTGTTGTGCGGATGAACACGTGCAGCCATCTGTGTAGCCGCCCCCTCCCATGACCTCACCCTGGGTCATGAGTCACTGTCCCACCACCAATATTTCTGGACCCAGAGGTGCAGGGCAGAGGGTCATAGTGTAGTGGGATTATGTTCTGTTGCAGAATAAACAATTTGTCTTACTGGTTTAATAAAAATGCTAATTGACAGAAGGCAGACAGGAAATGTGGGCGAGGCTCCCAGACTAAGAAAACTGAGACAAGGAAGAGCAGGGAGAGCATTGCTGTGGCCACACCCCCGCCTGCAGGGGCTCTGAAAAGCCTCTGACGTTTATCTTTAAGGTGTGTCTACCTTTAAAAGCCCCAACCACTGTGGGAGACTCTCTCTTTTCTCTTCCTCTCTGCCCTCGACCCCACCTTTCTCTTTCCCCTCTCCCTTAATAAACCTAATATGGCTCCTTGGCAATGTGCTGGTGAGTTCTTTCACATGTGAAATACTAGCAGAGATACCACCTGAGACACCAGAAGATGTAGAGAAAAGAAGACAACCATGCTGCTCTGAGAAAAGGTTATCAAGCTTTGTGGCTAAACAAGGTAAGAATCATGAGTTAGTTTAAGAAGAAAGAGCTAGCTAGCAACATGTCTGAACCATAGGTCAATCAGCATAAAATTAGTATAAGTGTCTGTGTGTTTCTGTGGGACTGGACAGGTCAGGAACCTCTTATTACATCACAGGACAGTTGAGATCTTCTCTCTTCACCCTCTCTTCTCTTGTTCTCCCCTACCCCCAAGATGGGCTCTTGTAACTTAGGCTAGCATTGAACTCCTGAGTTCAGCCTCTGGAGGGAGGCTCTGCTTCATTGTCTCCCTGTTGATAATTAGAGAGAAGAAAGAATAGGTCAATAATGCCTAGGACAGAAAAGGAACAAAGTGCTCCAGAAAGGTATTTGCTCTGAGGAGCTGCATATTGATGTTGGTCAGAGCAGAGGGTGTAGCCTGCTGCAGGACACACACTTGCTCTCAGCCTGGAGGAGCTCACTCAGGACCCCTCTCTTAAGTGTGAATGCACTCTGATGTGCAGTGGCCAAAGGCTGGCTGGAGCACATCTCTGATAGCCAGTAAACTAAAGATCTAAGCTAATATAGATTGCTCACTGAGATGAGGCCTCCCAGTAAGCCTGGATTGACTTGAAGACATGCAAATATCAGGATGAGGCTGTTCCAAGGTTCTCTCTGGTTCTGAGGTCATCTCAGCTGGCTGCTATGTATGCCACACACATGATGCAAAGCCAGCGTTTCTAGGCTGCAGTAGAGAGCGCCAAGGGTGGCATTTGGATTTGATTTTAGCATTTGAGTCACAGCCCAGATGAAGGGGGTGAGGAACAGATTAAGGGTAAACTGGGGTTTGACCAAGGATGGGATGGGGAAGGAAAATGGCTTCCATCCTGCCATTTTGCCCCTTTATGTCATGTGATAACTCTGATGTGCAGCCAGCATCTCGGAGGACTCCCCTCTGGCACCAATCACTAGTTATGTCATTCTATACACTGGATTGTTCTGCCCTCTCTTTAGACAACCCACATCTCTCCCCACCAATAACAGTTCTCTGGGTAACTCCTCCATAGTGGGAGGTTCCCTTGCTAATTCCAAGCAGCTTTGAACATTCAGTCTCCTACTGAATGGCCAACATTTCATGGTTTAATTACATAAAATCTCAGATCCCTTCCAGCTCTCAAATGGAATCCACAGTGTAAAAAAAAAAAAAATAGCTGAAAGAGAGCCCACATTATAGAGAGCTTCCCTGTCTTTGAGTCTAGTGTCCTTCTGTGGCCACATCTCATGGTAGAGCTGGGCCAGGCTCCTGCTGGTGCATGTTTGTGGAGATGAGCACACTGCTGAGCAGAACCAAAGCAGGCCATGGAGCAAGCAACCATTCAACCACATGCTTCACAGACTCTGTGAACAAAAAGGAGGAAGAGCTGGCAATGCCCACCCACTGGTCCCTTCATCAGATCATCAGATACATACTAGACACAAAACAGTCACACTCTGTTCTAGGGCCAATGTTGATAGAGATAGTGGGAAGCAGCAAGGGAGGAATTCTTAGTGCAGTGGCTAGAAGAGGCAAGGTGGACATAACTAAGTGTAGATGCATGAATCAGGTTGTATAAAATGAGACTTAGAGCCAAATATCGGGGGAAGGCTGAAATATCAGAGAGAGGAAGCACCACAGTCAATTCTAACACAGCTGTCTTGCAACTTTCTCAGCCTCCTCCTGGTCACTTCTGTTTCTGCTGGGTTTCCACAGCCCTTATATACCCTACCCTATCCAAGTTAGGATTAAAGGCATACAGCCTTGAACTCACAGAAACACAGGAAGTTCTGTCTCTGGAGTTATGGGATTAAGAGTGTAGGTCACCACTCCCAGCTTTCCCTGTGCTGGGATTAAAGGTGTGTGCCATTGACTCTCAGCTGTTTATCCTTGTACTCAAGGATCAAGGATTTCCTGAGCTGTCTGTCTAGGATTTGACTGTGTGCTCTCTCTCCAATATTCAGGTTTTATTATATATACAGAGTCACATGGGTAAACAAGATGGGTTGAGTTTAGATAAAAGACCTAACAAATTAGATGCCTGGGCCCTAGGTCAACCAACATAAAAATAATACAAGCATCTATATGATTCTGAGAGACTGAGTGTGTTTCTGTGGGACTGTGAATCTAAAAGATAAGCAAAAAAGGCTGGCCAGAAGCCTTACTACAATAACTAAGAGCAGGAATACTTCTAAAGCAAGGACATGGACATGCAGATAGGGGCCACCAGCGCTGGAGGTTCCGGAAGGACAACAGAAGAGGCATGTGCTGAGAAGGCAAGCTTTGCAGGCTCCCCAGGATCAGGTGAGTAGAGAGAGCAGGAAGATCAACCTCTGATGAGCACATACTGTAGGTAAGGACTGTGCTGGGAGGGTTATGATTCCTGGCCACACTACAAGGTGAAATGGACCTCACTGGGGAATGAGAGCGGGCATTGATGGACAAGTTGCTCCAAGCAACACAGCTAGAAACAAGTGGTACTGAGCTGTGACTTCAGGATTCACACTTGTCCACAGCCTACTTCTCTCTCAGTAGCCCTCCCCCACTGTCAGGCTGTCTACTTGACATGGGTCTGTCTCACCATGTTCTACTGACATTACTTTTGCCCCCTGGCAGCTGTTATAAGTGTGCATTATATATCAGTTGCTTGATATTCCCCCCTGAAATATGCATATATGTAACACTGTCTCATATAAATCATTCACTTTTCTTGCTCTGTACTACATGATATACATGTTCAACTATTTACATATAGTCACTGTACAACCTGATAGCCTCTATTGTTTTTGTATACATGTACTTCATGTCTCCCTCTATAGCCCAGGTTGGCCTTGAACTTGGGTCTCACCTCAGTCTCCCAGTGCTGTTCTGTTGTATAAATACCAAGTCTAAAGGCAAACTGGTGAGGAAAGGATTCATCTGGCATACACTTCCAACTTACAGTCCATCATTGAGGAAATTCAGGGCAGGAACCGTAGAAGAAAGCTGCTCATGGCTCATGCTAAGTTAGCTTTTCTCATACCACCCAGGCCCTCTGCATAGGAGTGGTGCTGCCCACAGTGGGCAGGCAGGTATTCCCTCCTGCATAGCAGTGGTGCTGCCCACAGTGGGCAGGCAGGCAGGCATTCCCCCCTGCATAGGAGTGGTGCTGCCCACAGTGGGCAGGCAGGCATTCCCACACCAAGTATCACTGTCCCTCACAGACATAGCCAAGGCCAGTGTGACCCAGACAGTTCTCCAGCTGGGGATCCTTCTAACCTCCTTTCCTCTTCCCAAACAGTCTTTCTTCTATTTCCATGTCAGATATAAAATCTAGATTCTAGATGTAAGAGAAAACATCATTTGCCTATTTCTGGCTTGTTTCACTTAACATGATGATCCCCATTTCCGTTCATTTTCTTAAGATGGCCTAATTTTATTCTTTACAGCTTAATAAACAATATCATATACATATACTATAAATCCTTCATCCATTTGTGTGTTGATGAACAACCAGGCTGGTTATACATCTTGGCTATTGTGAACAGGGCCACAGCGAACACAGCTGTGTAGGCATTTTATGAAAGGCTCATTTAGATTTCTTTAAGATGAGCCCTGGACTGAACATTTTGCATTTATAAGATCTTCTGTCTACACTGCTTGTATATTTTACAAAAATTCTTACAGTGAAAAATTAAAGATACAGAAAAGTTGAAAGAGTTTTACAGTGACTACTGATGTAGCTCCTAGCTTGGTCCTGACATTCCTGCCTGTCTACCCTGCCCTCTTTGCTCTTCCAATCATCTGCTTCCCTATCTAGAGGCAGGCTAAATGGCATACAGTAAATTACAATAAAGTGCTTTCAAATACTTCACAGAGCATATTATTAGCTGGAAAGCAATACTTATGCATTTTAATATAAAAATGTGTACAAACTACACAAAATGAACTTCACAAATCTTAACATAAACATTTAGTTGAATAGAGACATTGTGCTAAAAAAAAAAACCCTGTGAAGAAATTAAGTTTAGAAAAAAGTTTCTTGATGACCACCCCCTCAAACCACTTGGTTTCAGCTTCCATGTTGGAGGCAGCCTTTGCCCTGCCCTTTTCCCACAGAGCTGACTGAAGCTGCTCTACAAGGTACATGATCATAGTCAAATAGCATCCGCTCCTCCAGTCCACAGGCTTTCTGGGCTCCCCCTATGATGTTTGTTTCTAATTCATACCCTTTATGTAGGGCTGACGGCTCATTGCAGCACTAGGCATGGCACTGATGTCCGTGTAGAAGTCATTGTCATTAGATGCTTTCCTTTCTCCTGGGCACATGAATCACAGTGAATGACATGGCCACAGTGAGGGTCACGGTGGAATCACAGGCCCACAGTGAGGGTCACGGTGGAATCACAGGCCCACAGTGAGGGTCACGGTGGAATGACAGGCCCACAGTGAGGGTCACGGT
>PVIH01001517.1:0-231489 GCA_004025045.1 Sigmodon hispidus
AGGCAGCTGGGTGAATAAAGAGGAGGCCTCCACCACCAAGCCAGCTCAGATGCAAAGACCATGATGTCAGAAAAAAGTGCAAAACATGAAGAGTAAACACAAGTTTGAAATATCAGTCTTGACTGATGGCTACTTCCCAGGGCAGCCAGGAAGGGCATGCAGAACCTCTTAGGCAGGGGTAAATGAACTGCAAAGCTATCTAGCACTCTTTGGAGTCCCAGAAGACCCAGAGTGCCATGTGGACCAGTGGTTCTCAACCTAAGGGCTGAGACCCCATGGGCATTACCTAAGACCATCTACATATCAGATATTTATAATATGATTCAAAGCAGTAGCAACTACAGTTATGAAGTAGCAACAAACATAATTTCATGATTGGGGTCACCACAACATGAGGAAGTGTATTAAAGGGTGACAGCATCAGAAGGTTGAGAAGCACCCATGTAGACAGTCCTGTTGGCCTCTCCAGCCATCTGGCCATGGCAGTGAGATTTGCACAGTGCCGAGGAAGGCGGGAAGAAAGAAGACGTTTCTTTTCAGAACACAGCCTGCTGGGGCATTTTTTTTCCTCCCCTGAGACCGAGTTTAAGCCTGTGAAAGAGTTGTTTACTGAAAGTGCCCCCTCATTCCTTTGGAATTATTGCTTCCTCTTCCCAGACTTGCCTTGTCATTGTCTGTCTGTCTAAACACAAGTTCAAGTTCACATTGCTCAGACCTATGTCTCTCATCCTGGCTTTCTTCTGGTCTTTGGGATATGCCAGCAGGAAAAAATGAGTGAATTAATCAACGGTTAGGTGAATGGAAGCCCCTAAGTCTTAGGGAGGAAATGCGCTCTCTCTCTGTCTCTCTCTCTCTCTCTCTCTCTCTCTCTCTCTCTCTCTCTCTCCTTCTCCCTCCCTCCTTCTTTTCCTCTTTTCCTCTCTTCCGCATTTCTTTCCTTAAGACAGGGTCTCATGTATTCCAGGATGCCCTTGAACTTGCCCTATAATCAGGGATGCCTTGAATTCCTGATTCTCCTGCATCCATATCCCAAGTGGTAAGACTATAGGTATAAGTCACTCCACCTACTCTTTCTGAATTCTTGACTCCCACCCACTGCCTCACACCAACCCTTTGTCTCCTTTGTTTTCCTGACTGACAAGGAGAGGTGAACACAGTGTCTAACCCTTCAGAGCCTGGACACTCCCTGCTCATGTAACTTTGAGAGCCCAGAGATTGCATGAAGCTTTGTCTCCCACTGGTTCTTTACAGAACAGGCTCCGGTGAACTATCACCCAGGGAGTACATTGGGGATCAGAAGTATTTCCTACTTCTTCCCTTCCGCCTGAGGCAACCACTGCTCTTTATCATTGTTAACCCTTAGGTACACTTAGTTAGAGATAGTATCTTGTAAGAGAATAGTATTCCAATCATTTTCAACTTGAGATCTTTTGAACAGAATAAGATGACCAGCCAAATTTGGGGATTTGATATGGCTGACACCTGAGATTTATAAAAGGTTTAAATTTTATATGTTAAATACTGGTCTTTTTAGAACATTAATTAATGTTCTATTAATTAAATAATTAATATAAATAATTGATAAATATTAATTAATTAATAAGTTTAGAATGTTAAATAATTATTGGTCATGTTGCAGTGGCCTCAGAGATTATGGAGCAGAGCAAAGCCAGTGACTGGGTGTTTAGATCTGAGTGGAGATAAATATCCATGCATAAAATGATAAAAAGAAGATATGTCATTAAGTGATGGAAGACAGAGGGCATTGACTGGAAGCTGCAGGGCTTATTGGAGGCGATGGATTTTTAGCTAGACCTTGAAAAGGAGGTAAACATAGAAGAGGATGAAAACATTTGGACAGGGGCATTTGTTTTAAATGCCAACAGTGTTGTAAGCATGCATTAGCCAGCCTTTCATTATTATAATGCAAAGGCCAACCAAAGCTGCTTCAGAGATGTTAGTTTTTGAGGATCCAGGGCACAGTGTCTTCATAGCTCAGTTCTGGAAATGTCCCCGTGGTGAGTGACAGATGGCAGTGGTGGAAATCAGTCACATCTTCAGCTAAGCAGAGAGAACTGGAGTAGGTGACACCTAGGTCCCCAAATCTGAGGTCTTCTGATTTCCTCAGTTTGCCCTATGATGACTCCTGGCCATTGTATTTTATCTTCAGTTTTGTCTGGGCATCACTTTTCATTTCTTTTTCCGCAGAAAGAAATGTCATGACCATGCGGTGAGTATGGGTTAGCTGTAGTACCTGGAGCAGATCGATGCCCCTTAGCTATATCCATACTGGGTCTAGGCATGTAAGGCAGAGATTCCTTAGCCTTTTGGGCTGTAACTTTTGCTGTTCTCTGTGAATGAAGTCGTCAGATCCCAACACAGGTAGTTATGGGTAGTCAGATCCCAACACAGGTAAGGTATTCAGACTGTGCATAGTGTCTGTGAAGCAAACATCAATTTGCTTCTATGTGTATGAGACAGAGCGAGCAAGAAGTAATGAGACCAGAACAAATTATATACGTTGCCTCTTCAGATGCTTCTCAAGTAGAATGTCTTTCTTTCCCAGTGCCAATGTCACTCCCAGAGAAGTTTCCTGTCATTGTGTCTAGGCAAGAAACATTCTCATTGGGATTTTAGTACACACCATTCTTGCCTCATGAATGTTTACTAAGCATAGCTTTGTCTGTGCATGTGTGTATATACATGCACAATATAATACCATTCACTTTTCTGAGGCCTCACTATTGAGCATTTGGTGTTATATTCAACTTATAACCACCAGCAATGTTTCTAGAATGAGCTGCTAGGTAATGTCTTCACAGATCTTACTGGGTCAGGAACATCATACCCTTCTAATTGGTTGGGAGTAAGTGTCACTATTTCCTAGGCTTTTGAGGGTTAAAGCAGTGATTCTCAACCTTTCTGATGCTGTGACCCTTTTTGACAGCTCTTTATGTCATGCTGACCCCAACCATAGAATTATTTTTGTCCTACTTCATAACAGTGATTTTGCTACTATTATGAAATATACTATAAATATCTGTGCTTTCTGATGGTCTTAGACAATCACTCACCCCACACCCCCCCTGGAAAAAAAGATTGTTTGGCCACAGGTTGAGAACTGCTGGGTTAAAAGATTGTTTAGTAAATCTAATCTGATGTTTCAACTAAATGTATATGAGACAATGAAAATACAAGAAAAAAATACCACAACTCACAAGCATATGGTATTTCAAAGGAACCTATTACTAAGTAAAACATTTTAAATGTATCTTCCAATAAGCATTTTATTAATTTTTGTTTTATTAATGTCTACTTTTATTTTATGAATATAAGTGGTTTTGTCTGCATGTAAGTATAACCATGTGTGTGCAGTGCCTTCAGAGCTCAGAAGAGGGCATCAGATCTCTTAGAAGCAGAGTTACAGATGGTTGTGAGCAACTATGTAGGTGCATAGAACCAAACAGGGTCCTCTGAAAGAGTAGAAAGTAATCTGAAACCCTGAACCCTCTCTCCAAGCTCCTATTATTAAAAACTGACATATTACTTTATTTATTTATTTTTATTTTATGTGAATTGGTGTTTTGCCTGCATGTATAACTGTGTAAGGGGTGTCAGATCTTGGAATTACAGACAGTTGTTAGTTACCACGTGGATGTTGGGAATCGAACTCAGGTCCTCTGGAAGAACAGTCAGTGCTCTTAACCGCTGAGCCATCTCTCCAGCCCGACATATTCCTTTTGTACAATGTTAATTACCTTTTTTTGTCCTGGCAGTCGTTTCATCCAGGGTCATCTGGTTTTGAACTTGCCACTCCTTGATGTCATCTAGAGCATCCATCTGTTCATTACTGTTCTGATTGCCCTCATTTTACCCACTAATTTAGTTTGGTTATATAATCTTCTTGTGGTAGGAACCAAAATTTATTTTTCTAGAAAATAGAAGCATACACGTGTGTGTGTGTGTGTGTGTGTGTGTGTGTGTGTGTGTGTGTGTGTGTGTGTGCTATAAACTTAAAACCAGATTGTATAGCATTGCCTGGTGTCTTGTTACATAGTGGGGTATTTCCCATCAACAGATGTGAGGAACGGGGAGCATTGCTTGGTGACAACCCCCAATTGTAACCCAATTTGTTAGCTAACAGCCCCTCTCAGGAAGAAATTTCTAGAATGCTTACATTTTCCATTTATCTGTTTTCACAGGCTGGAAAAGGTAGAAACTTGACTAATCATATTTAGTTGACCTTAGAAGCTACCCTGAAATATATGAAAAAGCTCATGACATCATTATTAGATCATTTGTTCTAACGTTACTCTTTAATAGTCCTTCTATGTCCATCCAGCTTTAGTTATCAGTTGGTTGTTTTATATAAACAGTATTAATTAATTTTGAAATGTTACATTTACATGGCTGCTTTGACTGAATGGCCTACTGAATGGCCATGGAGGTTTCTAGTCTTCCACTGAGTGAGTAGAAATCTGGGAAGTTTGGGTACTTTGAACTCAGCTGTGCAGCAGTCATATCACTGCCTTCAGACAGACAAGAGGGATATTTCCAGCACTCTCAATGCTAGTACCATCTCCCTGGCAATTCCGTGTCTTTGCTAAGTTCTGCTCTGGCAAGAGTGATCAACTAAGTGAACTTAGATGTCTTTGAACTTCTCTGGTGGGAAGTCTTTTCTACTTACTTTGAAAATGGGCATTTATCCTTTGTTTTTGAAGAGGAGCTGTTAGGAAGTAGAGATACAATTTGTCCAGGAGAAGTTTTTGGTTGTAAGAATCTTAGTATGAATCCAACAAAGCACTGTTCACATTTGTTGGAAAATTGATATTGCTTTTATTTTGTTTTAGTTTGAAAGTTTGGGGCAAGTATGTTGATGGACAACTATAATCCTAGCACCCGGGAGGGTAAGGCAGGAGTGTCACAACTTTGACACTTTCCTAGAGCTATATATAAAGAGATCTCATCTAAAAAAATGGGGGCCATGAAGAAAGGAAGGAGCAAAAAGAAAACGTGTGTGTGTGTGTGTGTGTGTGTGTGTGTGTGTGTGTGTGTGTGTGTATGTGTGTATGTATGTAAATGTACATCTCTTCTAATGCTCTCAAGCAGAATCAGAATTGCCATGAGTATTTCAGGAGAAATACAAGGTAGATAGGTTTGCTAGAAGGTTCTATAAGGCCATATGTAAAGGTAGATCCTATCTTGCAGTCACTATGTAGACAATCACCTTCTTAAGCAAGTTGAAACAACAATTTTTCTTTGTTTTTCATCACTGACATTTATTTGATTTTGATGTCTTATTTTGAAATAATTGTAGATTAACAGGAACTTTCAAAAAATAGCATAGAAAGGTCTCAAGCACTCATATGGAAGTTTTCCCAGTGACCATATCTTGCATAACTGTAGTTTATCAAAGCTCACAAGGTTCCCTTAGTGCTGTCTACAGCCTTCCCAGATGCCACAGCCTTTCACTAGAACTGCCCCTTTAATGGGAAAATACCTGCTTGTTTGTTGCTTAATCTGCATACTTTGCAGAGACAAAGTTATCCTCATAAATCCATAGCTGTTGCAGACAGATCAAGGCCACTGCTCTGCTTGAGGAGAGGTTCACAGAAGCTGGGGTGCCTGTGAAACCATCTACTGCAGGGGCAGAGGTGCCTTGACACAAAGTATCGGAAAGCTTAGTCAGCAGGAATTTCATGTTCACCGTGTATTGGAAGGTCAGAATATTAGGTTTCATTTTCCCATATGGGACGGGCCATTTAAATTCCATATCATACATGTGGAATGTTTTAAGTTGTGATTTTTGATACTCACCTTCAATCCATATAGGTATCTTCTGTAACAAACCCAGACTGAAGCCTTTCTCTATTTTCTTAGCTAACTCTTTTGAATTTTATATCCATAAATCATATTCCTTAAAGAAAGAGGCAAGACAGCCTGGAGAGATGGCTCAGAGGTTAAGAGCACTGACTGTTCTTCAGGAGGTCCTGTTTAATTCCCAGCAACCACATGGTGACTCACAACCATCTATAATGAGATCTGGTACTCTCTTCTGTATACTGTATACATAGTAAATAAATATTTTTAAAAAAGAAAGAGGCAAGACAAACATATAACACACACCTCATTATATTATTATTTTTTCTTAACAGTGTTCTGACTACAAAGCAAAATTACTATTATAAAAAAATATAATATTTTCCTCATCAAGATTTACCTTTCCTTAGCAGTGAATGTAACTTTGAGGGCTAAGATGAACACCATAAATGTGGAAACACTCCCTTAAAGACAAAATGAATTCTGATAGTTAACATCTAGAATAGATTTAGGACTAATTTGACGTTTCACCTAGAGTTCTAACAGGCACACTTTCTGCTTTGTAAGTCTCGATGCTGGCCAACCAAAGGAGGAGGGACTGATTTCTGATAATGGGGCCTTTCAGAAAACCATCCCCTTAAAGCAAAGATGCGTTTTGTTCCTGTGCTTCTCTGTTTTTGAAGGGTTCAGTGTTTATTTGGGGGAGGTCTGCGTCAATTATGTAATCAGAAGCAGGCCCCAGACTGCCAGTGATATTCTGGAATGTGTGGTCTACTTCAAAGGAAGTTCCACTACTCCCTCCCCAGATGAAGCCATTTTTTTATGTAGAGAAGAACAAGGTAATTAGATTTTCTTTTTCAGAGGAAAAAATTATTTTTAGGCTGAATTCAATGGGTCATATTTCTCTGCTCAGTAAAAAAAAAAAAAAAAAAAAAAAAAAAAAAAAAAAAAAAAAAAAAAAAAAAAAAAAAAAAAAAAAAAAAAAAAAAAAAAAAAAAAAAAAAAAAATCTTGCAATTATCACTACATTCTGGAAAATGTAACTCAATGACCCACCATTGTGCCAGGGCTGTGGGTCACCACAGAAACAGGTCAGGTGGCAGCTGTGTCCAAGAGGCAGTTGATGTGGACTTGGTGGCTGTGACACATTCTCAACATGGAAACCAGCCTGCCTGTGGTGGCAGGCATCCACAGGGCAATAGTTTTGTTTGTAATGGAAACCTTTATTAGGGAAGAGCAGGAAGCTGGGTCCCAGTATGTGATAGAGATTTCAGCCATATTCCTTCACTATGGAAAATTCAAACTGGTCCCCTTCAAAATGGGCCTTTCATTGAAAAGAGAGAGTAAGTACATCAAGGTCTACAGTTCACCCATGTGCTCTTCTGATTTTGCATAGGGCAAAAGGCCCCAATGACAAGTAGTCTGCCTTGACCTGGGGTGAGAGGCAGGGGCAGAGGTTGATGCAAGGTGAAGCCAGGGATAAATGTCCTGAGTGGGAGAGCACCCTCTATGTCCTCATGAGTGACACTGTGGGAAGTTACATTTTCCCATTCTATCCCATCAACTTCCCTTAGTCAACTCCCATTCTTTTTTCTAGGCCCAGCTTCTATCCTTCTTCCTCAGGAAAGCTTGATATACCCTTTGACGTAATCCCTTTCTCTGCACTCCAGTGAGGCTTAATACTTCTCCAGAGAGGGCTACTAGACAGCATTATTAGTGATCTTTTTATATCTTTACCAGAGTGGAAGCTTAATAGGTATACAGCCACGTCTCTCATGTTTACAGGTGTATCTTTTATAGTGTTGTGTCAGGCACATAGCAAATGCTTAATATGCTTGTGTTGCTTTGAGCCAATATCATGGAGTCAAATGGACCCTCACATCCATAGGGTCTGGAATATCCAGGTAACTAGAAAGTGCCTAAGTGCTCTTGTACCCTCAACCAGTAACAAAATCACCTCCAGCAGCTTGTGAGACTCGGCACCAAAACGCCATTATGAAGACTGTTGTTGTAGCCTAAGATGGCTGTGCACATAAAGCTTTCGGACTTGGAGAAAAGATGATGATAATCATGGAAATGTGCATTAGCCTGCATGTTCCACCCAGCTGAGACAAGAGACCTACTGGAAGTCAGGCATGTCTTGAAAGCTTGTCATGTTTATTTCACCCTCCTATTTATATGATTTTCATGAAAATTCAGAGAGGATTTTGAGTTTGTGTCTATGCAGACGGCAATCAGAAACTTTCAAGGCATATTTGAAATGCAAGTTTCAATCCGTCCATGCTGCTGTGGGTGATCTATGCACCATGCCATAAGCCACAGGGTCTGATGTGTCAGGCTTGCTATTACATATGTAAGGCCTAAAATCTGTGTTTGGGGTTGTCTTTAGATCCATTCACTATCAAATATATTTGTATATTGCAGAGACAGGTAGATCCTGGTAGCTCACTGGCCAGCCAGCTTAGCCAATGTGGAAAGCTTCTGGGAAGCTTCTGGGAAGGTAGAAAGCAATTGAGGAAAATAGTCACTGTCCTCCTCTGGCTTCCGTATGTCCACACCTTTGCACAAGCAGCCACATACCTGTATGCACACACCACATAATCACACACACACACATACACACACACACACACACACATACACACACGGGGAGGGGGGTGTAGATGACATCTAGGAGAAATGTGTCAGACATTAAAGTACGTAGAACATATTTAATCTCCCAGACTAGAACAAAAGCACTTCCAGCCTAAATAAAGACATGCACATCTATAAGCTAGTGAATTTAATAGTTCAAGAAAAAAGTTTATCTTCCCTGCCTTTGACCCTGAGCCACTATGAAGGCTGAGATGCTCTGAGATCCTACCTTGCACCTTTAGAAACTTCATTTATAATGAAATCTTCCTCATAAACACAAGGAGTCCAGAGTTTCCCAGTTAGAAAAAGGTTCTATGTGTTTGTTTGAAACACCAGCCAAAAATTTTGCCCAGGGTGAGGAGCAGGTCATACCAATGAATGGGGAAGAATTTTAGGGAGTGCAGAATTTAAAATACACATTCATAGTTCACTGTTTACAAATTTTTGAAAGAAGGCTAATTAATGTAGCCATGTGGACAGTGGGCTGCATTATTCAGGGGAAAAAATTAAATGGAAATGAGGCTCCATAATAATCCGTGGAAGGGGAGGAATGAGATGAAAATTATTATTTTTTTGTGGCTAAGATATGGGTTTTCCCATTAATTTTATACTACTTTTACAATTAATTAAATTAAATATAAAATGTAAGCAACTGTTGTACTTCTGACTGTAAATGTAAATAAATGCTATAGCACATTCTCAGACATTGTAAAATATTAGTAACATGAGTTTTAAATAAAGGAGGTAGGAATGGCAGCAGAAACATGTGCATCCATTTCCCTTTGAATTAGAGAAGGAATTTAGATATGATCTAATGACAGTATCTGTAGCTAATACAACAGCAAAAACCTCTTAGTATTTTTATGATTTTAGACTAAAATATTCTTCTTGTAAAGAAACATCTCAAGTTTTATAACATCTAAGTTCTTTGTTAAATAATTGTAACTGATAGTTTCCAATTAAACTAGTTTGATATACCCATCTATTTTATACATTCAGAATTTCATTCACCAAATAGTAACAGAAATTACTTACGAATGTGGGTGTAGGTAATTTTATAAATGGTCTTTGTATTCTTTAGATGTGTCCACATATTTAGTAAAAGAGAGGGATGCTTATTTTAGCAATTAATTTTTGTAAAAGAAATGGTGAAATTTCAGCACACTAAATTCTCCTGTTGGTCAAATGGGAATTATAGATTATAGTTTAAAGTATCAATTGAACAATGTAGACCAGGCCCTCAAACTGTGTGGCCCTCATTGATTCCTGTTGGAAACATTTCTGGTCTTTAAAAGTGCTATGCTAAAGAAGAGTTAGAAAGGTTTGGTTTTTAGTATTTTTCTCTTCGATAAGGTACCAATAGCTCTCTCCTTATGCCAGTGTTTCAGCCCCAAATGAGAGTTACTTACATGGAGAAGTAGAGCTCCCTTTGCTTCATGGTGACAACAGCTTGCTTGGTAACGTATGGGAAATAGGATAGAGGGAAATTCTTAGGATCACATCTCTGAATAGGAATCCATCAGTTACTTTGTCAAACCTGTTGCCCATTAGAGTATAAGTAACACAGTTAGGAAACGGACCCACATTTTATTATACAGTTGAAAATTAAAACAGAATGGTATTTTTTTTTTTCAGAAGAAAACTGACAAAATGTAAAGTTACTTAAAATTTGTTAAAACAAAGTGGAAATATTAATTTGCCCAGCAGAGCCCCAGAATGTTGTACACTAGTTCCCTTTCTGTTGCATGTGTGAGTAACACTTACTATAAATAATTTAAGATGTTGAGATTTCCTTGTAAAAATATTCCAGGCTTCTCATTTCACTGCTTCCTTTTCAAATTTCCCTACTCCAAGCCCTCAAACAATTTGTTCTAATTCATTTGAAAAGATGTAGGTAGGCTTTTGCATTTCCCATTCTTGGCTATAAATGTTGTGGGATAGTTGCCTGTTTGTCTATTCCTGATATAAATGGGATGTTTTGTTGAAGGCAGAAATTATGCCTTAATTTCCCTGTTTACCTGTCTCTCTGCTGACTATAGTACTGTATCCTTCGACACTCTGAATGCAACACTTGTGGGACTGCCTTGCAATGAAATTGATGAGTGAGTTCATAGAAAACTGACTTCATGCATTACTCCATCCACTCCAAAAACCCTGTCATATATTGCCCTTCAAATGCCAGAGTTACTGGAAGCTTGAGAAAATTTTATTTTAGCATCCTCCTCTGATGGATAGATAGACATTGACCCCAGAGGAAAGGTGTTTACAAGACCGAAAACCAAGTGAGTACTGAAGCCTTAAGAGCTCAATGGGACCACTGAAATATTTAGATACTGACATGCCATGCTGGTTCATTTTCACCACAGGACAGCAAACATGCAGGGGCCATCAGAAATCCAGCCATTTGGATATCTGATTCTGAAGAGCCAAACACTGGGTGTCGTATCATCCATGTCTGGTTGGTTGACTCTGAACTCCCCTTCTTTTATTCCAGATGGCCTCTGCAACAGATAAAGCGTGGAGACTTTCCCACATTTTACATGGTGCTTGGTGCTGTAGAATTCAGCTTTGTGCTGTTCCTTTTTGCCCTCTCTCTATTGCCTGGATCTCATTAAAAACCATTAGTGATGTTATACTAACCCTATGGAATCTCAAACATGCTTTTAAAATCCTGTGGAATAAAGATGTCCCCTACCAAACCCAAAATGCAGTGGGAATAGACAAAGTTACATTTCGTTAAGAAAAACTGACTCATTTCATAGTTTCCAAACTGTTTTGACTGAAGCTTCTCAAAATAAACTTTCTTCAATCGGCAGCCTTTGATGTCTGACTTTAAAAAAAAAAATCATTTCTCAAAGATACATTTCAATCCTTTTTGGGTATTCATATATTTCTTTTGTGCAGATTAACTTATTTTATTTCAGCCAGTGAATGACATAATATATTAAATAGCCATCCAACTGGGAAGAAAAAGTATGGTTGAAGTGGTTTTAATGCCTACATAAACCAGATATAAAGAACACACCATGTGGGTTTTTTTTTTTAATTACCGCAAAAATAGAATCTCCAGAACATTACCAGAAGAGGGATTTGGTCCATTAAAGATAACAAAACAGTTTAAATGTCAAGAAAGTGGGAGATTAGGATGGCAGTTAAGCTTCCTAATGATATTTTTGATTCATATGCTATTTCCTAGGTTAGGCAACATTTTTAATTTTTCACAGTCTCAAACCTTAATCCTGGGAGGGTAATTCAAGTCTGAGAGCTCACAGGCACCAATTTGTTTGGAGTGGCAATTTACCGTCCACTTGCCCCTGGGCTCTTTAGTACTCTTCCAGGGAGGGGATTGAAGGGTAGCCATTTATTAAGTTCAGGTCTACACAAGACCACTGAAACAAAGGATTTTTCAATTAAAAAATTTTTTTAAAACATAAACCAGGTTTTTTTAGTTGACAGGTTTTTAAAAAGACATCATTTGTTTCTATTCAAACAACAATGAATGAAATTACATAACTGAATAAGGTTTTCTTTTTTAAGTAAGAATTCTCCCTAGGAGGGGTGAAAGAGAAGATTAAGATTTAAATTCTGTTGTAACCCTAATGTTTATCTGATATTTATCAAGTTTCTTAACTTCTCCAAGTTTAATTCTTCATCTACAAAGTGGAGGAGGCTGGGGAACCACTCACCCTGTGACTTGTTGAACAGTAAGTAGGAGATGCTGTGACTCAGGACACCTGGACCTGGAGCTTTGTCCTTTTCCTTTTTCCTGGAGTGGTACCTCCTCCCTGAGAACACAGAGGTGGCTTTCCATGGGTCAGATCTGAAGGCCTTGGAGAAGTTAAGAGACAGCTGGAATCGGTGTTTGTCTCTAACATTTTAAAGCCCCACTTTTTCCAATTTCCTATGACTCTTCCCCCAAAGAAATGCCTCTAGATTCCTATTATGGCAATTAACCTGCCATGAGATATATGTTAAGTAATATTTATTATCTAAATATCACTTACAGAAAAGGGTGTGACTTAAGCCTGGTACCAGCATTTAAAGTGCCTTATCCTAAGTGTTTAATACCCACAATGTGAAAAACATTCTTCTGTTGTTTGACTTGAAACTAACACTTCAAAGCCTTGAAATATAAAAGAAGTTGGAGGAGCTGGTTGCCAAGTGAAGAGAGAAAGTGGCTGGGCTGAAACGCTCTAGAGAGATCTGAACTTGACCTCCAACTCCCTCATGTGCCATTGTTCTGGAGATAGTCTGTGTAAATTGAAGCAAATCTGCTTTGTTGAAAGTTAAAGCGTTAAAGAATGTTTATTCTAATAAGTGCCTATGGTGGCTGGGGTCTATAGAATATCTAATAATTGAGGGCTGGAGAGATGGCTCAGCGGTTAAGAGCACCGTCTGCTCTTCCAGAGGACCCGGGTTCGATTCCCAGCACCCACATGGCAGCTGACAACTGTCTGTAGTTCCAGTTCCAGGCAAACACCAAGGCAAATAAATAAATAAATTAAGTTTAAAAAAAGAATATCTAATAATTAAAAGGGATATGGAGATTCAATATTGTTCCTCTGTGTAAAGGTATTTTCATAATCTAACATTCATATTTACAGGAGGGGTGTGTGTATATATATGTATATATATATACATATATATATATAGTTTCAGAAAAACATCAAGATTTCCTTCTCATTGAAGTCATTTAGGGCTGACTGTTAATGTCAGTTTATAAAATAGTATTTGTTTATGTAACGAATGTACAGGCTACTGACCACACAACAACCCAAGGTCATTTTATACTCAAAATAAAAAATTGCCTTGGCCCTTTCTATAGATTAATCTCTGAAGTGATTTATTGGTCATTAATAACTCAGTGCTTCAACAGAGGTCAGTGGTCAGGATGTTGTAAGCAAGAGAGGAACATTCTCCTGAATGAGCTGAACAGGCTGAGATATGTATGCTGGGAGAAATGAATGCACACTTCTAGATGCCACACATGCTATGCTATCTCCTTCTCCACATTTTGGCTGTTAGCATCCCCACTCAGGTTTCAAACATCTCCACATTTAATTCTGCACCTCTGGTTGAGTGCCATTGCTTTCTGTATCCCCAGATCCAGTCCCTATTATCTGCTCCAGAGTAAAGAGTACAAAGGTGACATGGAAGGACACAGTCAATAACCCCGCTTCTCCAGGCTCCCCACCCACCCCCCGAATTCCTAAAATCAGCTCACCTGAACTTGGCCATGTTGCTCTTTTATGAGTCTGAAACAACCTCACCTCTCTCCAGTCATCACCTGGATTTTAGCTCACTATGCCTCTGTCTTCCTTTTGAGGCTGCCCAAGTACTCTACCTAACCAAAAATGACTGAGATTGCCCAATCCATTCTCTAGCCCTTAACGTTTGAAACCTGAGGCAAGAGTTTGTGACTTGCCCAAGGTCACATGTCTAGTTAATTGTGTCACAAGGGTCTGGTAAGCCACATTATTTCAATAAATAGCAAACATGTCTAAGTTATCCAAGTAGCAGACATTTTTTTCTGTGACAATATTTATAAATATTAAACCCAGAGATGCCTGAATTCTTCCTGGGTGGCTCTTTCATTAGATGCAAATAAAAATGGCAGCAGGGTCCCCACTTTAGTATTTCTAAGTCCCCAAGAAAGAGAAAGTAGTGAGACGCCTCATGTCTTCCTGTCATTTCTTATTCCAAATTTCTGTCACTTTCTTCACAGTCTCAGTTTTATCCTAAAATGAGAAAAGAACTTTTTCCTTCATTCCTACAAAGCACTGCTCCTGACAGATTTTGATGGATGGCTTGGGGTGATCAAGGGACAGAGCAATGCAGCCCAGGCTGGATCACAGCTTAAAATCGGTTCCTTCTGTGCCCTTCTTTATTTCTCGCCAATGCGATATTTAAGGTAGCTGGGGCCGTGCATCCTTATGAGTTAGCATAAGGTCAATGTGTTTACTGTGCATATTTTATTTTGAAAATTAATATAGCATCACTGTGCAGAATGGCTTGAAGTTGGTTAGAGGGTAGAAACAGAAAATGGGTACTGATGACTCAGCTGAGCCTTTTCCCATTAGGCACCTGTCTGGTTGTTAACCTCACTTAATTCTTACCAAGGCCATGACAGGTACATCTTTTCCTTTTTCCTTCTAGCCTTGCATCTAGCAAGTGACAAACCTAGAACCATCTGACCCTGAAGTCCCTGAAGTGCCTAGCCAGATGACCATGGCAATGGTCTTTGTAGAAGAATATTCAAGAAAGGCAGAAACACCATGTAAAAGGCTGGCCAGTGCAGCCCAGATAGAATCTTCTTGCTTGGGGATGCTCAGTTGTACCTGTGGCAAGAGAGGAGGTATTTCAGAGCACACAGAGGTTTCAAATTCCCCAGAGCATTGCTGTAAGAAGAATCAGGATGTTAAGGAAAGTCACCAATGAGCTAGTGGGAGGTGATGGTTTAGGCTACGATGGGCCGAGGAACTGAAAGGGTGTGTGACCGTCCTTTCATCCCTATTGCCCAAAGCTATTGGATTTTACATAAACTCAGAGGACCCTCCCACCGAAGCGGGCTGGCATCCTCCAGTCACTTGGTTTTTATAACCCAACAAGGGCAACATGTTCCTTAGGCTCTCACAGAGAGCTTTCTGGAAAGCTTTTATTTATCTCTCTTGCCCATGAGTGGGCATGGCGGCAGGTGTCTGGTTTTTGTTACAGGGTAGAAGAGCCATTACACCTTCACTCAAGTGGAGGGAGGAAAGAGTGTTATGTGTGAACAGAAATCACATCGCATCCAAACAGAGGACTGTGTGGCACTTTTCTTGCTCAAAAGTTGTTAAGTTTGGCAATCCTTGCTGTGCTCCAGTCAAACATTTTCTTAGCCATATTAGGTTATATGGACATAAGCCAACATCGTGGCTGATGTATGCGTAGGACTTCTGACTTATTTTTTCTAGAACTTTTTTTTTTAACTGGTTGAAAAGGAATGAAGACAAATGTGGATTTTGAAATGTGGCTGGAAATGAAAACTCTCTGATGAGAAAAGAATTGGAGTATCTGAGATCAGTATCTGATTTTTTAAGGCGAGAGGCATGGAAAAATGTAGATATATTTGTCTCCTATAGAAAGGATAGAAAAATTTATAAGAAATTCAGCCAAATCAGAACAAGATCACATCCACTCAAAATTCTCTTATCACCTAATCTCCAGGCCTAGAAAACCAGCCTGAGTTCTACATCCAAGACATTCTAAACACTCAGAGATCCTGCAGCTGACCTCATTGTCTGTCAGAGGGGGATGATACACCATCTCTCCTTGGGCTTTTCTGAGAATCAAAGGAGATAATGCATGATGTCAACAATTTCAGTGAAAGCATGTTGACATGCCTCCCATCCTGTCCCATCCAAGCTACAAGTTGTAACAACAGAGAAAATAGCTTCCAGGTTTTATTCCTAACTGCCTTTCAGATTTTCCACATTCTGTTTGACAGCTAATGAATATTCATTTGTCTACACCATGTGTTGACTACTTAGCAAGCCCAGGATCTTAATGAACATGTTGTTTGCACATAGATGCTCAACCCATTAGGTCTCCCCATTTGTCTTAATAGAAAGTCTTTAGAAATAAGTTGACAATGGCCATTCATTTATTTCACACATGTGCATTTTAATGATTACTATGAATATGAGAGGCATCTATAAAACACTGAAGAATCAGTAATAAGTAAATCAGACACATCCTGTAGAGATTTCAGTCTTGTGAGGGGGGGGGAAGTAATAAAAGATTTTCATACGTATTGTTATGGTTTGAAATGTCCCTTACTAACTTATGTATTGGGATAACTGGGAAGTAGTGGAAGCTTTGGGACAGAAGACCTAACTTGTGTATTTAGACCACCAGGGGTACCCTTGAGGGTGTCTAGCACAGCCATCACTCCAGTCCTGGTGCTCCACCAGACTTTCCCTGCCCTGCTGGGATATGTCACCTCAAACCATGAACAAAACACATCATTCCCCTTTAAGTTTCTTCTGCCAGGTATGTTTGTCACAACAAAGAGAAAAGTAATAGCAAACATGAATATCATTGTAATTTTTGATTATCCACAAAGATAAATGATAAGAGTCCTGTAAGAGAGAATAACATGGAGATTAAACCTTTAGAATCTTTATGTAAGGCAACAATATTTAGTTTACTATATTATGGTGATAAGTGTATAGGATTCTTGAAGCTTTATCACTGGTCTTGTGACAGCATGAACACAAAAATTGATGTCTTCTGAGTGTTACATTTTCTATTCAAAGGTTGTTAGTAGATTTGTGGACTTTGGGGATCTAATAGTCAAGATGCATGCAGTTCTTATCAGATAGTGTTAGGGATATGGTTTTTATCTTAAAGAACAAACAACATGCCCCAAGCTATGTGGCCTGAAAGAGTTGGATTCATGCAAGATGTTGAGGAAGCTAATAAAACTAGGTCACAACTGAACACCTCTCGAGGAAGCAGATAGGTGGGCAGAGCTAGGTAATGGCTAACCTTGCAGGTCATAGGGAAGGTTCACATCTGAAGTCTGCATGCACTGTGGAAATGTTTTAAGCAGAGCAGTAGATGTAACTGGGTGAATGTTTTTTAAAATGGTAATTGTTTACATATGGGCAGAAAATTAGAACAGAGACCTGTCAGGAAGCTCTGGGAATGGCCAAGATAAAATGATGGTGGCCTGGATTAAAGCGGTAGCAACGGTGATGAAGATAAATGGACCATTTCAAGCTAATCTCCTAAAGGGAGAATTATGTGGCTTTAGTAATTCACTGTCTGAGGCATGGTGGGGACAGGATGGTGAGGAAGAAGGAAGTGTCTAGACAGACTCCCATGTCCAGAGCCTGAGCAGTGATGAATGCTGGTGCCATGTGCTGAGATGAGAAGATGGTGGGGCCATGCTCAGTTGTCTCCTACCTCCTGAGAGAAGAAGGGCCGTGATAGAGGCTTGTGAGTTGCAGTGAAGAAGCAGGAAGATAAAGCCTGATCTTTGTCTTTTAATTTATAACCACCACTGACACTTCCTTTTGTTTGTCTCAGTTTGTTGTTGTTTCGAGACAGGACTTTTTTGTGTAGCTTAGGAGCCTGTCCTGGAACTTGTCCTGTAGACCAGGCTGACTTCAAACTCACAGAAATCCACCTGCCTCTGCCTCCCCAGTACTGGAATTAAAGGAATGCACCTCCACTGCCAGCCCTTTGACACTTTCTTAAGAGGCTTTCAAAGAAATGACTCTGCTGTGATGCTCTGGAGCACTGCACTCTCAAGACTTTCTCTCTGACCTCACCCCTCAGGGCACCCTTGGCTTTCAGCATTTAATCTGCTACATTTTAAGATCATCTCAGTTTTAAGAACTGAGTCTTTTTGCTTGTACTTTCTATAGCACAGGATAGTAAGTACTGTTGCAACAAGCTTGGATATTTTTCAAAGTAACTAGAGAGCAAAAAACTCTAACGCATGGAAATTATTGATGTTTCAGGAGCTGGAAGAGCTTGGTACCTGATTATATGATTATGTACTGTGTATATCAAATTATCATACTTTGTACCATACACGCATATAAATATGATACTCAATGAAAATATACTAAAACATGTGTTCTTAGAACAAACCTATTAATACAAGAGTAAAGGACTAGATGTATTTATAGCCCATGAAAGAAAAATTCTAGAATAAACCTACTAAGTGAAAAAAAGGAAAGTTTATAAAAGTCAAGGTTTTTTTTTAAGACAACTTAACGTGCTATCCTCTCCCATACTTCCTTAAAGCTTCTACACTCTTGTGAGTGAATTGGTGATACTGGAACCCTTGCCATTTTCTTCCTGTTATTTGCTTTGACTCAGTGCCAAAGGTTTGGATGACACTGCAATTAATGTTCCACCCCCCTCCAGTTGGCTATTTGTAAATATGAAGAATTTACAGGAAGAAAACATGATCAGTTAGAATCTCAAGAGAATCACTGGTAGAACACACTGCTGTGATTTACCACCTAAAAAGGAATAGAGACTTAGGAATAAAAGTTTATGTATAAATAAATGCATAAAACACTACTATAATAGCCAAAACCTGAGTTACTCTCAGTGTCTAGCCATAAAGTATGAGTGTTAAACATGCTAGTGAATAGCCTAGGAAACACATGTATGAGAGCTGGAGAGATTAATATAGAACACCTACAATTTGATTTGAAATAAAATTGCTTCCGCTTCCTACACATATGCCTGTACATTGTTTTTCATAATGAGATGCATATTTATATATTTTTCTATAATAAAATATATACCTTTGTAGTATTCAGAGATAGGACCATACGAATCTGATGATTGCAACTTGTTTTTTAGTAGTAAAATAGAAAGGAGTCTTGAAAGAATGTCAGTTGTTTATTTCAACAATGTCAGTTGTTAATCCCTGGGCTGGGCAGGTAACCCAGTTGGTAGAGTGCTTATCTATCATGCATGAAGCCTTGGGTTCCATCTCCAGTGCTGTATAAACCTAGGATGATGATATACACCTATAATCCTAGCACTCAGATAGTGGAATTGAGTGTTGCAAAATATTATTTTAAGATATGTTACATTTGTTTATGCTGTGAAACATTTGTTTAATTATGCAAAGATGTGTTGCATTCTTTTATGTTGCATTTGTTTAGCTCTGTGAAGCTGTGTTACTGTCTAAAGCACCTGATGGCCTAATAAAGAGCTGAGCAGCCAATAGCAAGACAGGAGAAAAGGTAGGTGGGGCTGGCAGGCAGAGAGAATAACGAGGAGAAAAATCTGAAAAGACAGAATCAAGGAGCGAGAAAGATAAGAAGACTCCAGGGGCCAGCCACCCAGCTACATAGAAAGCCACAGAGAAAGAAGTAGTGGAAAGTATACAGAAATAGAAAAAGGTGAAAGCTTTATCTACTAGACAAAAGGTAGATAGTATAATTTAAGTAAGGAAAGCTGGCTAGAAATAAGCCAAGCTAAAGCCCAGCATTTATATGTAAGAATAAGCCTCCATTTGAATTTATTTGGGAGCTGGGTGGTACCCCCCTCCTACTCACCCCCCACAAAAACCAAAGAGTAAAAGAATTTAAAAAAATACACAGAAGTAACTTGAGTTTAAAGGCATCCTCAGATAGATAGCTAATCCTAAAGTCCAAGGCCAGCCTGTGCTATATGAGACACTGTCTCAAAAAAAAATTAATTATGGGCCATTGTGTGACTTACCTGGAGATATAAAGTTGCATGCAATGTGATTAGTCACGCATGGAGGTTATGATCAAATTCCTGCCTCCCTAGATTTCCCTTCTCTGGGAGCAAACAGCCCAAAGCATTATGAAGACAACTTTGATATTCAGGTCTGTATTTTTTTTTTTCAGATATCTTAAGACATGGAAGTACAAAAACCAGAGAAGAAGAGAAAATACTCTAGAATAACCAAAGTTCTTGTGTATCTTCAATCACTTAAATTCAGAGAAACTCAATGTTTCCTCCTTTTTGCTCCTCCCACATACTTCTAGCATATTCTACATCAAGCATCCACAGCTCTACTCAGGGTTCCGGGATAGAATTTGTGTGGGAGATTAGTTTTCTAAGTTATTCAGTCTTTTTTTTTTTTTTAAAAAAACCAGTAATCTATCACAATCACATTATGGTTTAAATACATATGGATCATGAAATTGTATCTAAAAGAACATTTAAGAGTTTCCCTGGTGGGGTATGGACATGTCTTCAGTCTCACATACCAGTTCTATTCAGGCTACTATTATATCCAGTTTTCTTCAAGCTGTGTCTGCACCTGCCATGAACTCCATTGCAAAATGCTTTTTATTAATTAGTTGATATTTTTCATTTAATTTAACCAACTCATGTCTAAATGTTGAACCTAATAAGTGTCTGTTGGTGGTTTTTTGGCAAAGAAATAAGAAAATCATTACATTTCAAAAATACTATCCTATGGAGATACCATGAGGTGTTAGATATTAATGTAAAGATGGGTTTTGTTGGCTCATCTATATCTGCATGCTATTTTTCACTTGGTTAAAAACATATTTTGGGGTCAGCAATGTGGCTCAATAGGTAAAAATGCTTAAAACTTGCCATGCATGCTAGATGACCTGAATTCAGTCCTTGGAACCATAGTGAATGAGAGCACTACCTCCTGAAAGCTGTATCCTGATGTTCACTCTTGTGCCACACTACAGGCATGCTCACATTCACCTCTCTCTCTCTCTCTCTCTCTCTCTCTCTCTCTTTCTCTTTCACACACACACACAAACACACACACACACACACACAATTCACATTTTATTTTTAAAGTTATATGTGTGTGTGTGTGTGTTTGTGCATGTATGTGCAGTGCCCACAGAGACCAGAAGAGAGCATTGTATTCCTCAAATCTAGAATTATGGGCAGTTGTGAGTCACCTCATCTGGATGCTAGAAACAGAACCAGGATCTTCTGCAAAAGTAGTACACACATTCTTAACTGCTGAGCCACCTCTCCAGCGCAATAATAATAATAATTTTTAAAAACCACTTATATTTTAAAGATGGCTGTCTAGTTTTAAGTTGGGATTATAAGAGATTAAGCTTGGATACTTGTTTCCATTTTATCAATTAGTTTGTGGAATTGCCAATAAAAAGATTAGCAGCAGACTTTAGTGAGAGTTGGCAAAACACTTGGAAACAGCTTCATTCTGATTGTAGGAAGGACACCAGATAATGATATTTTCATGCGGCTCTAAAAAGGGATAGGGATAAGCATCTGGAGAGGTCATTTGATAGATATTGTGGACTGATATGCTCTCAGAGTCACGCCTGGCTCTGGGGACTACAGAAATGGATGTGACATAAGGGGGTTAATACTTATTTCCCCATGAAAGTCAACGTTGGGCTATGTGAGAGCAGAGAGCTCATCTGTTGTCTTTAGAAAGTTCCACTTAGTGGCTGGAATTCCAGTCCAAGCAAGACTTGACTCCATCTCATAAGGTAAAAATAGTAAAAGGTCTATTCTTAAATTGTTAATTCCAGTGCAAGGCTCAATCTGCATGTATAAAATCCAGAGTCAGACATTTTTCTTCCATACAGGAAAAAAATGATGCAGCCAAGTGAGAGTCAACTTTATAGAATAACTTTCAGTCTTTCCAATTATTTTTAAAAACTAGATCATGTGAAACCTCACACTTCTGATGATATGTGTCACAAGTGACTTCTGCTGGGGACCTGCTTTGGTATCTGAGTTCATTGAGGCTGGGACAGGTGGATAGAGAACTTACCACTTGGTCCAATCTCCCGTTGTGATTACTGCAAAGGCAAGCCAAGCTGCAGAAATCACAGAGCATTTAATTTTCAGTTATTTTGAAAATATTTAGATGGTGATAGTGCTTAGAAATCAAAGGTGAACTGATCCAGTGGCTAAAAACGGAGGCTATGATCTGTCCTCAAACATCAGACAGCCAGCTTTTATTAAATGGACTTGGTTGACAAATAGTTAGGCCAAATGACATTCTATAAAAAGAACATATTTAGGAGCTGGAGAGATGGCTCAGTTGGTAAAGTGTTTTCCATATAAGCATGAAGGGACCTGAATTTGGATCTAAAACATCCATGCTAAAAAATAATGATGATCAATGCTGGAGAAGCTGAGACAAGCAAACCTTTAGAACTTGCTGGGCAATTGGGCTATCCAAATCAATGAGCTCCAGTTAGGTGATAGACCCTGTTTCAAAGCAAGGTTCAGGGAGACTAAGGAAAGCTATATCAACCTCTGGCTTCTACACATGTATACTTCCACCACACCCCCTTACACACACAAAGCATGGAGACAAATTTATACTGTAGCTCTTCCCATTGCCAGCTGAGAAGACTTGGGCAGTCGTCATAGTCTCTGTTGACCTTCCTAGACCCCATCATAAAATGCTTCTAGTAATATTTGTCTTGCTGACCTCTGGGGTTGCCATGAAAATCCCTTGATAATGGGTGCGCTGTCTAGTTGTGTGTCAACTTGATACAAGCTAGAGTCATTTGGGAAGAAAGAACCTCAGTTGAGAAATGACCCCACCATATTGGTCTGTGGTGCATTTCATTGATTGACAATGTGCAGAGGAGGAAGACCTAGGGCACTGTGGGCAGAGCCACCCCCGGGCTGGTGGCCCTGAAGGCTATAAGAAAGCAGGCTGAATAAGGCACACAGGGCAAGCTGGAAAGCAGGGTTCTTCCTAGGTCCTGCATCAATTTCCCTCCTCTAGGCTTCTGCCTTGAGTTTCTGCCGGCTTCCCTGGATGACAGACAATAAGCTCTAAAATGAAATACACCCTTTTCTTCCCATCTTTCCTTTGGTCATGGTGTTTTATCTCAGAAAGAGAAAACATAACTAAGAGACAAGGGACCCACAAGTTCTGTTTATTATAGCTGTGTTATTCTTACATTCTTTACCCATTTGTGATGCCCCGAGTATTGCTTGGAAATTGGTCCACAAAGAATTGTTCTCATATGTGACTGAAGCATAATTGCCTAGTGACCAGCTGCTTCATCCCCACCAAGCATTCCAGACATTTTAGTGCAGATACAAGGTCTATGGGAAAAGTCAAAAGGAGACCTGTCAGAGGAATTTCACTGGCTGTTCCCAGGGTTCTGTGCACAAAATGGGCCCCTGTGCCTTGTTATTTTACTGTGGTTGCTGATGTCTACAACTTCATGGGTGTGAGCAAATGCATATCCGGATGATGCTGAATGAGCAGGGAGTACCCTGCTAACTAGTTTTCTAGTGCAAAGGTCATGTTTATCATCTATGGAATGACAGCCTCCAATGGGTACTTTTTAAACTGTAAATGCAAATAGCACTGGGCTATCATTCTCCCTTTAGGTGGAGGGGTGGCATCTGCTAGCAAATTTGCTCAAGGCTCCACATTGCCGACTTCATCTTGTGTTATAGGACAAGGTGACATTAGTTTTTGACTTAAGGCTTGAGTCTTATTACAGACCAGATTGCTTAGGTCCATAAGTTATGCTTAGCCTAGGACACCTTTGCACACAGCTCTGCAGTGGATAGCACAGCTGGGAAGTACCTAACATCTGGTTGACGTGGAACATACTATTCCTCTCTGGGTGCTGTTTGGCTTGGCTTTTGGCTTGCTTTAAGCAACTGGACATAAAAGAAATCACATATCTAGTTCTGTTCTCAAGTATTGAAATTTTAACTTATAAGTCAAAAATCATTATGGGCTGGAGAGATCGCTTGGTGGTTAAGAAAGAGCATTTGCTGCTCTTGCAGTGAACCTAGGTTCCCAGGGCCTCCATGACACCTCACAGCTGTCTGTACCTCCAGTTCCAAGGAATCCAATGCTCTCTTCTGGGCACTGCATGCATGTGGTGTGTGCATGCGTGTGTGTGTGTGTGTGTGTGTGTGTGTGTGTGTATGTAAAACACATTTATACATAAAATAAAAATACTTTGTTTTGTTATTTTTTCCTCATTGTGTGTGTGTATATACATACATATATATGATATCACTTTGTGCGTGTGTGATGTGATATGTGTGTATACTATAAGTATCTATTTGTGCATGTGTGTATGCCAGTTTGTATACATGCTTGTGGTAGCCAGAGGTTGTATTAATGTTTTTCCTAAGACACTTTCCATCTTAGTTTTTGAGATCAGTGTCCCTCACTGGACCAGAAGCTCATCAATTCACCTAGACAGGCTGGTCAGAGAACTTCAAAAATCTGTCTGTCTGTCCTCTAAATGCCACAATTATAGACAAGCTCTGTTTTGTCTGATCTTGTACATGAGTGCTGAGATCCAGGTTCAGTCCTTGCCCTGTGTGCAAGCATGTTCTCCAGACTCTGTGTTTTCACTTTTGGAGGTAGGATTTTTATATATAGCCTAAGCTAGCCTTGAACTCATGGCAATCATCCTGCACCAGGCTCCTCATTGTTAGGATTATAGGAGTTCACCATCATGCCTAGCCCATAAATATTTTAAACAGAAACATTCTAGGAACATAAAAATCTACACAGAAACTCAAAACATGCCTAAACTCTTCACTAAGTTGCATGAAATGAACAAATTATCCAGGTGCTTTATCACATATAGCTATAAAGTAATAAAGCAGGGCACTGTTTCTTTGTAAATACCCCAAACTCCTAAATGCTAACTTCATTTTTGAGATTATAAAAGTACATTGAGTGTCTTATATAAATGAGAAGTTCAGTTTAGTTATACTGCTGGCTACTATGCTTCTCTTATTGACTTAGTGCCAGATGCCACAAATAAAGTATCCATGATACATAATAGTGCTTGGTTTTCCCTAGATGTCAGTCATATTTTTTTTTTTGCTTTGCATTTTCTCAGCTTTATGAATCTTCCTTTGAGTTGACTGTTAATTTAGGAAACTGCACAGAGAAGTATGGCCAGAGGAACAAGCAGAATTATATCCATTTGAATTTTTTAGGGCATTGGAACCCTTGGGACAGGTAGTGGTGGGCGTGGAACAGGTCCTCTGGGAGATCATCAAGTGTTCTTAACTGGTGAGCCATCTCTGCAGTCCTAGTAGTAGATACAAAAAATAAAGGTGGGTAATATACAAGACCTGCACTGGTTCAAACCAGACAGAATCCCAGTGTGAAGAAGAGAAAGTAGACAAAATTCTACCTCTAACCATGAGGTTATTTGTGATTAGTACCTACTGGGAAAGAGACAAATCCATTTTCCCCAATAGAATGTCTCTGAGTGCATCAGCCACACTCCGGGGCAGGCCCCATGCCCAGGATGAACCAACAGAAAATGAACTCCATATTTTCTTGTGTGCTTTTTGATTTGTGCTGGTATTTTTTTTTCTTATTGGGTCTTTGTGTTAGGTTTTTGTTTTTGTTGATTTTGGATATTGTTGGTGTTTGAGAGAGGGGAGGGAAGAAAGGGAGGGAGGGAGAGAGAGCATGAAGTTGAGTAAGAACGTGGGAAGGTTCTGGAAGGCATTTAGAGAGGAGAAAGAACATGATCAAACTGTATTATATGAAAATTTTTAAATAAAAAACAATTTTAAAACAAGCCAATGATTAAGAACCTGTAAGATTACTCCGTGAATGGAAGTGTTTGCCACCAAAACTCTGACAACCTGAGTCTGAGCCCTGGGACCATGTAAAATTTGGGCAGCATTAATTTTGAACTTATTGGGTTATAAAAGGCAAAAGAAGAAGACATAAGATTGAGAGAGGAAAATGGAAAGGATCTGGGAAGTGTTAAAGGAGTATGGGGAATGGATAAGATCCAAACACATTGGGTACATATATGAAATTCTTGAAGAATAAATAAAACTTTGTTAAAGTGAAAGGTGAGAACACACAAAAAAGTTATCCTCTGACCTCTACATGCTCTCTGTGGCTTGGGTTCACCCTCACCCCCAACATACAACATACACACCTACATATACAATAATACATTTAAAAATGAGGGTCATTATTTCTTAGCATTTTGGAACCCAAGCAGTTACATCACACAGAGGTCACATGAGGCTTCAACACTCACTGAGAACGATGACAAACAAAGGTGATCTGTCACAGGAGAAATCCCCACAGGGCCTCTCCACAGCCACGCTTCATCCCTAAGGATATTCAGCGGTTATGCTACATGCCAGCCTCAGGTAAACAGTGTCTCTGAATTGAAGGCTGGTTTCCTCAGAGGTCTGCTTCTTGAATGTTTGTATCCACAAGAAACTTATCAAGCATTGGCATCAGCCACTTTCCCGTGAGAAATCCAGACATTTCATCGTTGCATAAATGACTCTTTCTTCCCTGTTTGCTTCCAACAAGTAGAGAACTCTTCATAGGGCTTTAAAAATAAACATCTGACCTTCATTCACCCTGCTCTGGATGCATTCTTACCCCTTCTCCAATCAAAAATCATCTTGCCTAGAAAAATCCTACCCTCGTTCTTCTGTTAAAAATGAAAAGATCTCAGCTGAAGTAAGAACAGCGTGAATTATTCCCAGTCAGTGGAAAACTAGAAAGGGATGCAGCAAAGAGCCTTATTTTAAGATATCAAAGCCATTTCTCTGCATTGTTATATGATCTTATTTTGTTCCAAAAAGGGAAGATTTCCCCTTTCTTCATACTTTACAAATAGGCTCCTCTGAAAGCCTAAGTCTAAACGCCATCCTTTGCCTTCCTTGAAATTTTAAGAATTTGGCCAAATTTCCTTAGCTTGTTTTGCAGTCATGTGATGACATAGAAATAGGCTGGGGGTGGTGATGGTGTGTGTGTTGTGTTTTCCAGATGCAGAATAACAATGCAGAGTGAATGGGGAGAAGCAATACTCACAGGGGGGTTCACAGTGTGCTAGGCTTCACATTAGGCTCATTCATGTACCCAACAGGTACATGTGCTATAGGCCAGAGAATGTGCTAAATGCTTTGCCATCAAGCCTCTGGTACCTGGGGCTGGGGAGATGGCTCCATGGGTGAAGTGTTTATTCTGTAAGCATGAGAACCTGTGTTCCGATCTGCAACATTTGTGTAAGAAGCTGAGTGCTATGGAGGTGCCTAGAGAGGCACAGACAAGAGAGTCCTGAGGCTGGCTAGCCAACCAGTATAGCTGAATTGGTGCACCTGAGGCTCAGTGACAGACACTGTCTCCAACCAATGAGGTGAAGGGTGAATGACATTGGCATCTGACATTGACTGACTTCTATCGCCCCCCCATTTATGTGTAAAGACAAATGAACACACATAGACACATATGAGAGAAGGGGGAGACAGAGAGAGGAGGGAGGGAGAGAGGGGTGGAGGGAGGGAGGGGGAAGGAGGGGGCACAGGAGTACTTTTACAGTGACATCACGGCATTATGCAAAATGCTACAGGGGCCGAGGGGAGAAAACACTCAAGGTGGTTGTTAAAATTTTCAAGAGTAATGTGATACTGAAGTAACTGATGTGCAAAAAGAATTTCCCTAAAACCACAGCTCTGTTAAGTGCAGTCTATATGACCCTAAAGCCTGCATTCTTCTACAATCCCATAATGCTTCACAGGGAAAGAGCTACACCCAATCCAGTTAACATGTTGAAGAATCTGTTCAATGCAAAGGGCCATGAAAATTCTCATGTTTGTTAAATAACTTTTTCTTTTTGAAAATAATTTCTCACTGCATTAACTTTCCTGGTAGTTAAGTTCTTCCATATATTAATTATCATATTAATACACCTAGCCTTCTTTTCTACTCATTTGTACAAATATTATCATGTATCTAATTCCATAGTAATACCAAAATGTGTTCCGTGAAAAACAAAATATTCTCACTGGGGCATAAAAAGCTATGCTGAGGGGCTAGAGAGATGGCCCAGTGGTTAATATCACTTAATGGTTTTTGCTGAGGAACAAGCTCACGTCTCAGCACCCACATGACATCTCTCACACCCCTGTCACTCCAGTTGCAGGGGACCCAACACTCTCTTCTTACCTCCACAGCCTCCTGCGTGCAAGTGATACACACAAGCCCATAGAGACAAACACTCACACATAGTAAGACAGATAGCTAAAAATAAAGTGTAAAATGTATGATGCAATGCAAGTCTCCAGCAGATGGAGTTTACCCAAGATACACAAGCAAAAGCTAAATATACATGTACACTTTTAGAAGTACAGAGAATATCTTATTTAAGGTTTTGACACACATGTGGGCTCCTGGAAACTAGTTTGGGAAGGTGTTGGTGACTATGAAGAGGAAACATGGTAGACAGTGAGCAATAGCTGTGAAGTCTGGCAAGTTGTGGGGCATCCTAAGATAAGAAGTAGTCCTGTATCTCAATTGTTTTGCTATGGGCCAGTTGCAAAGATAGCCAATATTTCCCTTCTAAGGTACTATAAATCAAAACACATAAATGGAAAGTTCACCAAGTCACTGGTAATAATCCAGTGTTGACTTTTAATATAGAAATAACTGACACAATTGATCCCAGCCTTCCTGCTGTGGCATTGATTTGTATTGCCTTGAAGTTTTCTGTCATTGTTTGACCTTCTTTTTACTTTATTTTTACGACTGACATAATAGATGGCTGAGGACATGGTACCTTGGTGACTTTGTATGCTCTGAGCTCACAAACTCACTCTGCTTGTTCTCCTTGAAGGTTAGGGTTAGCTTTTGGACAAGGCACATGCATCACAAAGAAACTTGCAATGACGTAGCATATGCAGAAAAGCACACAAAGCACAAGTGTATGGTGTGATGAATTTTCACAGAACAGATACACCTGTGCAGTCAGCATCTACAGGAACACTAGCACCCAGGTACTCCCTTCACGCCCTGAGAAAGTCATGTCTCCCCGCCATCATTGCTACCCCACTATTACCTTTATTATTACCATCATTCTTCTCATCTCTAACACCCAAGGTTCACATTTGAATTTACATTGGTGGACTATGGTGATTTGGGGTGTTTTGTCCAACTACATGTCTCTCAGCTAAGAGAGAGCCGGAGCCCCGCTGAGACCATTCTCAGTACCATATTGTGCTTCATTCTTTGCCCGACACAGTTCCTCCGATTCGTGGCTGGTTGACATTATGGTTATTTTCATTGTGACTATGATGGAAAGTGATGCTATGGAGATTCTAGCTTGTGTGGTCTGACAAATAGATACATGAGCTTTTGTTGCTTGCAGGCCTAAGAGCAGGATTCCTGTCTTTGGCAAATACTGCCAAACATTTCTCCTAAGTCATTTCCATGTTCTGCATCCTCACAGCAGTGAGTGGAAGGTCCAATTGCTCACCAACACTGAGGGACAGATCTTCAGCTTTGTTTTGGTTTTTTTTTTTCCATTCTAGGCATATGATCTTAGTGCACTGTCTATTAAAATGGGGCTAAATGCTTTTTTTGGTACTTCCTGCCCATTTTAATATTCTCTTTTGTGAAGCATCAATTGGAAGTTTATCCATTTTTCATTATTATCTTTTCTTACTGATTTCCAGAAATTCTTTTTTTGCCATACATATATACATATATATGTGTGTATATATATAAAAATATAAAATTTTTTAGTCAATCTTCTCAGTATGTAGAACCTGGCTGTAGACCAGGCTGGCCCCAGACTCACTTCCATCTGCCTACCTCTGCCTCCTGAGTGCTGTGACTAAAGGCGTACACCATCAGGCTTAGCTATTTGCCAGATAGTTTTAAAGTCTATGCACAGACTTTGCCTCTGTGGCTCTTAATTGTGATGTAGTATTTTTCCTTCATACATACTGGCATTTTTTTTTTACTTATTTTTACATTTATTTGTTTGAGGGAAATGTGACAGCTTGGTTCTTTCTACCATGTGAGTCCCAAACATTAAACTCAGGTCCTCAGGCCTGGCAGGGAGCACCTTCACCCACTGAGCCATCCTGCTGACTGGGCATCCTCTTCTAACTGCCTCAGAAGTGCTTACACACATGGCGGTGTTCTGATTGGGTCCATCCCACTTCCTTCCGTTCCTATCCCTCCCTCTTCTCTTCACTGCTGTATTTCCCAACATCATGAGGTATTTTTTGCTTGTTTCTCACTGAGTCTGCTCAGCAATGCCTGTGTGTGAAGGGGTTGAGGACCAACTGCTGGGACAGAGGTAGCCTCGAAGGCTGCCTTTCTCAACCTGTGGTCTGAAACCCCTTTGGAAGTCAAATGGCCCTTTATGGGGGTCACCTAAGACTATCAGAAAGCAGAGATATTTACATTATGATTCAAAAAGGTAGCAGAATTATGGTTATGAAGTATCAATGAACATAATTTTATGGCTAGAGGGGTCACCACAACATAAGGAACTGTTGATGTTGAAGCATCAGGAAGGCTGAGAACTACTGTCCTATGGGGATGTGTCCTTGAAGAAAACCCCCTCTCCTAGCAGCCATCAATTGCTAATAGCTCCTCAGCCAGGGGTAGGAGTTTATGACCACCCTCACTGCTGCATGCTGGGATTTTGCCTGGCGTGATCTTGTGCTGGTCTTGTGCATGCTGTCACAACCACTGTGAGTTTATGTGTAACTGCTGTGTTACATCCCAAAATAAGGTGTCCTTATAGTCATCCACAGCTTCTGCCTCTTAAAATCTGTCTACCTTCCTATTCTACAAAAATACTGGGCCTCAGGAGGAGGGGGGAGGTGTGATATAGACATCCTAGCTAGGGCTGAGCACTTAGCAGTCTCTCATTCTCTGCATGTAGACCAGTTGTCCTCATCTGTGTTAACAGCATCTCCTTCTATTAGCAGCTTCTTTAGTGAAGGTTGAGAATTACACTAATCTATGTATATAGCAATAAATCATTAGGAGTTGGTTCATGTTACACTATAGAGCTATAGTAATAAACCAGGATGGTACTGGCATTTAGACACATTGACCAAAGAAATAGATTTAAGGGCCCAGATATAAGTGCACCCCCTAACTTTTGACCAAGAGGAAAAAAAAAAACAATAGAGAAAAGACAGTATCTCTAACAAATGGTGATGGTCAAACTGGAGACTACGAAGATGAAATTAGATCCCTCTCTCTCCAGACTGCCCAAAACCTAACTCCAAATAGATCAAGGACCTCAAAATAGTCGCTGATCCCCCCCCATGTGTACCACAGAAGAGAAAGGAAAGAACAGCCAATAGACTCAGGAAAGGCTGTCTAAACAGGACCGGCTATAGAGGGAGGCATAGTAGTATTTTTATGTCCAAGTTACAAAATTCTTAGATGGAGATATTTTCCACTCTTTCTCACCACTACTCCCCCAAACAATAATCTGTTTCACATTTAGTTCAACAATCAATCTAAAAATATTGGAGGGAGTAGAATCTTGATAATTAGAGGTCAGATTTAGTTATTGTTGTTATTGTCATTGCTTTCCAAATAGACATCAGATTGGGATTGCTTTTCCTATTTCTAGAACTTCCTTGTATTCCTATAACTTCCATGACAAAGGCAATTAAAAGGAGAAAGAACTGATTTGCCTCACAATTCAAGGATGCAGCCCATTGTTGCAGTGAAATCAAGGCAGTCCTTGGACTCATTGTAGCCACAAACAGGAGCAGAAAGTCAAATGAATGACAGTGTAATTGTGCTCACTTCACTATCTCCTTTTCATTTAGCCCAGGGCTCAGCTCATGAGTTAGTGCTGACCAAGTTCATCATGGGTCTTTCAATTTCAATAAACCTAGTTAAGAAAGTCCCTCACAGAGATGCATGAGGGCAGACCAACTTAATCTACACAATTCCTTACTGAGGCTTTCTTCACAGGTAATTCTACATTGTCAAATCAACAATCAAAACTAACCAGGGGGAAATGGGGAGATGGCTCAGAGATTAAGAGCCTGGCTGCTCTTCCAGAGGACCTGAGTTTGGTTACCAGCACCTATGTGATGGTAACACATACACACACACACACACACACACACACACACACACAGTACCCAGGCATAAAGGCAGGCAAAACACCTCTACACATAACTTAAATTAAAATTTTAAAACCAAGGAACAAAAACCTTCACCAGACAACAACTAAAATCCAACCACCACTGGGGTGCTGGATGATGTTACTTTCTTCCCAATATGGATTTTTATCTTCTGTTAGTTTGAGAGAGTTGGAAAAAGCTTGTTGCCCTAGAATTAGATTGAAGTAATAGTCTTCAAGAAGCCCACCTGACATAAGGCTTGCTAGCAACTTTTTACAAACGTCTACCTTGCCTCATCTCTGTGTAGACCATTCCAAGGGTTCCAAGAGAATTCCTCCTCCTCCTCCTCCTCCTTCCTCCTCCTTCTCCTTCCTCCTCTTCCTTTTTTTTCTTTGTTTTCTCACAGTACAGTTGACCACACAGTAAAATGGATTCTTTTTAGTGCTGAGTTCTGAAATTTTTATAATAGTTAATAACTACCACAAATAAAATATGCAAGAGCCCCAAGGCAGAATTCTCTTTTCAAACTCTAGGGCTTTGCTGTTCAGCCTCTGTGGCAAACCTTCTCCTTGGTTTCTTTTTGTGTTCTGTTTTGTTATCCTGAGACAGGTTCTCACCACAAAGGCCAGGCTGCTCTTGAACTCAATATTGTAGCTCAGGCAGGCCTCAGACTCCACAGTGCTAAGATTGCAGGCATGTACTGCCATCCCTTGTGTGTTTTTAATTGTCTTATGTTATCTTGTCTTTGATGGTCTGAGGAGCACAATTGTTTGGGTAGAAGCTGCTGAACGGAGTCACTGCTGCTTCCTCCCTGTCTCTAGGATGTTGAGCCTTAGAGTTCCAGATATCACAGCAGCTTTCTGATACTGTGGGATAGATCTTGTACTTTACCCAAGTTTTTCAGTTGTTTCCAATAATAACATTGGCCTGTCTCATGCTAATCTAGGTACCTCAGTTGGTCTATGAACACGCAACAGACTCATTAAAAGTCTGCTTCATATCAGTTTTTGTAACTAATCTTAGAAAAACCTTGGAAGCTATGCTAACTCCAGGTGTTCAGTCAGAGAGAAAGCTTTGGAGTAAAACATTATGGGTTTCATTTCAACTCTATCATTTATTAAGAGCAACAATGAGTTTGAATCTGTTTCTTTACTTTCAGATGCAAACATTAAACAATATAACACATACCAAGTTCCTTGTACATCACAGGCACTCAGTAAGCTCTCAACATTATTCTATGTAATATTTTCATTTTTCATGGAGATATAAAATATACACATTTTAATCCCAGCATTTGAGAGACAGAGGCCGGTGGAACTCTGGGGGTTCTGGATCAGCCTGGTCTACAAAGTGAGCTTCACGATATCCAGGGCTGTTACACAGAGAAACCCTATCTCAAAAGAAAAGCAAAAAGGGAGGGAAGGAGGGAGGGAGGGAAAATAAAATTCTATTTTAAAAACATGCATCTTAGGCCAGACAAGGTAGTTCATATCAATCTCAGCACTTGAGAGTCAAAGCCAGATGGATCTCTAAGTTCAAGGCCAGCCTGGTCTACAAAGTGAGTACCAAAACAGTTAGGGAGGGCTACACAGAGAAACCCTGTCTCAGAAAACACACACACACACACACACACACACACACACACACACCTCTTAGAAATGATAGGTATGGGATAGGACTAGGTCTAGGAAAGGAGAATGCAGTTAACCTTTTATTTACAACTACAGGGTTTTTCACAGGTGTTGAGATACAGAACACAGCTCTTTCCCTTAAAAGATCATATGATTATATATAAACCATCTGAGTTGAAGATCTCTTGAAAATATATTCCAAATACTTCATATTGAGCTGGGGAATTGAGAGGCCAAGAATGGCTAAGTGACTTGTTCAATATCAATCTACTCATCAGTGTTTATTTAAATGGCCTTAATGCCCTAAAATTGTGTGTTCCCTCCATTCTAACAGATTTCTAACTGCCATACTCAATTATAAATGTGAGGAAGAGACACAAATCAATGGTTTATTGCCACTGCTTGATTTTAACTAAGCTCCACAGATCTATTTTTAAATATTTTATTTTAATATCCTCCATCTCCACAAGGTGCTTGACTTCCTGCCAACTAAGACTGAAATAGCTGCTTCCCATTCCTTTCCCATTTCAAGTGCTGTGTCCTGTAGCTTTCCATTTTTGTGTGTCATCTGTATTCCATCTTATTATCTAGAGTAGCGCACTGAGCGGAATGCATGTAAAACCACACAAGGCACTCTTCGTGTGCATCCCAGCTTCATCTACAACACAAAGTATTTGTCATCCTCTGGGCTCTAAATGGAGCCCTCTTATGGGTGGGACAGAGTCACCAGCCACCCATACCTTTGCTTTCCCAGCACAGATAACACTTCTGAAGACCCCTTCTGAGTGACCCTCCCTGAATCCCAGGGGGACTACACAGTGTGGGTAAATCTCAGAAACACAGTTGTTCCATGGAAATAATAATGTTGACATCAAAGGGCCCTAATTCATCTGTGGAAGGTTACATTAAGTTAATTCTTCAATTGGGTCTTCATGCTGGCTAAAGCATCATCTATTTCTATTAAGCCCCTAATTTAAATTTTGCAATGATCCCTGGGTACAGCAAGTCATTTTCTGAAACTGTTCCTTGGCATCCACTTTGAAAATCATATCTAAGAACATTTTTAATAAGAGAAAATTTGCATATGATTCAAGAGACCCTTGCATATGATTTGAACCAAGAAAAATGCTCATTGCTGCTTCTTGTGACACCAAGTGTTCACTTAGCCACTTCTTAAGGACCCAAGAAAATTACTATTCTAAGAGAGTTTGAAATTTGATGGGAAGAACACAACCTCTCCTTTGCTTTCATTACGCCACAGGTCTCCAGTGGTGAATGTTTTCATGTAAAATTCATTTCTCTTTACACCTAGGTAGATGGTTAAGTCCAAGGAATAATAAATAGTACCTGGCTCTTTGCCACCAGCTAGCTACGGACTGGGGAAGGACAGATCATTGACGTGTGTCTAGCTTCCTCTGTCCCTCCCTCCCTTTACCTTGGTCTTTTCCTTCCTTAATGGCTGGTCTAGACTCAGCTTGGCCTGTAGAGAGCTTGGCAAGTGCTTCTGAGGAGGGTCAGCCAGAATGTCCGTGCTTGGCACTGCATGACCAGCTGTGGCTAGACGCGATAAGGTGATTGCCCCGGAAAGGGTAGAAAATCCATCCATTTTTCATTTTCAGACATGCAATATGAGCACAGAAGGGAAAGACTTCTCTCTTAGTTTCTTTATTTTGTTTTTCTGTCTTGCTCACAGGAGAGATCACACATACACCAAGTAGACCAAAAGAGGGTTTCTCCACCTACATATAGCATTTTCTATTTTCCCTTTATCAACTGTTTTTTTTTTTTAAATAAAAATACCAAAGGTATTAGGAAAAGAGAAACAGAAGCTAGTGAAATAAACATTGGTCCTGTACAGCCATACATATTCCTCTGCTTCATCATTTAGAGTAACTCAGGGTTTGATTCTGTAATTATTAAATTTATTTTCTTTAAAATGTACAATATTCCCTGTGTGTGTGTGTGTGTGTGTGTGTGTGTGTGTGTGGTGTGTGTTCATCTGTCTGAGTGTGTATGCATACGGCTTATTCATGAGTATGTGGTGCACTTGTGAAAGTTAGTGAACAACCTTACTGTCAGTTTCCACCATCTTTGACCAGGGTTTCTTTGTCAGGCTAGTTTAAACTTCTGGAGAGTTTCATGTCCTCAACTTCTATCTCCCTGGGATTACAGACCCTTGGATGAATGCTTCTACCTTTACTTGGATTTTGGAGTTCCACAATCAGGTGATCAGGTTTTCACAACAAACACTTTGCCAGCCTGGCTATCTCCCCAATCACAGTAACTACATCTACATCAGGCCTGCCTTCTCTCAGTACCCAGCTAACAATGATGCCCGAGAGAGAATAGATGTTTTAATTATATACACTCTAGAGCTGGTAGATGGCTGTGGGTAAAACCACCTGCCATTAACCTGATGACCTCCATTCAATTCCCCAAACCCACACTGGAGAAACAGAGAACCAGCTCCAAGTTGTCCTCCCCGACTGGAGTGCTGGAGCACACATGTGCCCACTCACTCACTAAATAATAAATAGATGTGCAAGAATGAATATAAACTCTACATTAACTATAGGTTATTCTACTTAATTATCTTCTGCTCTTTCTTTTTATTCCAGATAATCGGTAACAGATTTCAAGATCATCCAGTCCAAACCACAGGGGTTAGCGTTCAAAGGCTCCAAAGTCAGCAGCTGACTACTTCCCCGTAAGTAGGTTTGTTTCTCTGGGCTCTGCCTACAATAATTCTATAACCTCTCTGCCTGACTTACTAAATTTTTTGCATATAAATGTAGATCATGAAAAACCAGCCTGCCTGCTACAGCCCTGTCATTTAGTTAGCACTCAGTGGATCAGGTAGGCAGTATCAAGGTTTTGAGAAATATTTTCTTGTTTTGTAATGACTTTCTGTCTCATTTCTCTTTACTTCCTGTGACTAATACTATCACCTTGAGGCAATAAAGAGAATGACTCAGCCACTTGGAGTCCTTATGCTCCCTGTTGCCAAAAGGCTAGTGATTTCAGGAGCAATATGCTGCCTGTTCTTTCAACAAGTACATCAGTTACTTTTCCATTGCTGTGATAAAACACCTCGGCCAAAAGCAGCTTGTAGACAAATTGTTTATTTCAGTTCTTAGCTCTAGAGGGATGAGAGTCCATCATACTGGGAAGCAGAGCAGGTGACGCAAGAGCAGGAAGCAGAGAGATCACAGTTCAAAGGTAAACAGTAAACAGAGAGTAATCCGGAAGTGAGGATGTACTTCCTCCAGCAAGGTTCCACATCCTAATATTTCCATAACTTCCTGAAACAGCACCTCCAATCAGGGACCACGTTTTAAATACATGTGCCTAGGGGGAAGGGACACATTTTCTATTTAACATTTTCTAACTTATGTCCTTGGTTCTCTTTTAGCAGAACTTCTTTTGAAGGATGGTGTGTGTGTGTGTGTGTGTGTGTGTGTGTGTGTGTGTAGTGTGTATTTGGAATATGTGACTATTGGCAGAAAAGGCTAAAACCCTTCTCTGTATACCCCTACCCTTCACAATACCAGCTTTCTTCAAGTACTCTCATACTTCCTTACAAAAGTGGCCAGGAAGTAGATGCCCATTGTTGTGAAGGTACCCCAAAATGCCACTGACACTTGATGCTGGAATTTTATACAGATTTGTATTTCTTTTTTTTCGATTTATATATTTACATTTTTATTAGAATTCTTCAGAACTGCCAGCCATTGGACAATGTATCAGAAAACACACACACACACACACACACACAATGAACCATAACATGTTTAAACTTGCATAGCTTATATATTTACACATAAAGTTACTGTATATATAAAAAATATTTTCAGGGATTCATAGGTCTTGGGAATATTCAAAAGACATTAATACTACATTTCAATATTTACAAAAAAAGCCACAAAATAATTCCAAACATCAAGCAACCGAAAGAAACATCTGATGTAAAATATATATATATATATATATATATAATATATAAACTTTCAAGACTATCCAAGACAATTTCTCAATGGTGTGCCCCTCAAGTGCCTACACTACCATATTTAACAGCTACTTTCCTTACTATAATTGAAGCTTGTGCTGTCATGTACAAGATTGTCACTGTTGCCATACAAATTTCTATTTCTATAAAATAGGAACTCTTGAAGGAAAAAAGGCTGTGCTAGCGCATTGCAATGAATGGTGGCCAGTGGCCAGGATAGCTACCGCCCAACTGTGCCTCATTAAGTTCAGTTACCTGACAGGCTTGAAGGAAAAAGACCGTTTTCCTGTGAGCATGTGAAAGACGGGCTTTGAGTTGTAAGCACCCAGAAACCTTTGCTCTTGTTTCGGAGCGGCATGAATGGGAGACTTTATAACCACTGTGGGCCAATATGTTAAGAAACAGTTGAGGCTCCAGATGGAAAGAGAAGTTTGGGAATTTGTTTTCTCCTATTTTCCCCAAGTTTAACAAACAGATGAGTTCCCTGGGCACGCTTAACAAAGTGTTCAGTCTCTTACTTAGCACAGATTTGCTCCAAAGTGTTGTATATAGTAGGATTTAAACATAAAATATGATGCTTCCCTATGAATTTTGGGAGTAGTTGTGGGATGAGGCTTGTGGAGGAAGACTTGGTACCCAAGTCTGTCCAGGAGTCTCCTCTACAGGAGGCTGCCCCCAGTCTTTGTCATGCAATACAAGGCAAGCCCAGAGTGAACCTGGGTGTAGCCATATTTGGCTAGGGATTGAGGAGACATAGGAACACAGGTTCTCAGGATCTTCTCACCTGGTTGGTTAGAAAAGGAAAAAAAAATTCTGGCCTCTCATGTGGACTCTTGTAAACTAGGCTAAATGGTGGTGTTTCCCTAGCCAAGAAATTATACTTGACCTTCAGAGGAACTTCCATTGGAGCTCACACCCTTGCCCAACATAGCTTCTAATGGAAGAGAATGCCAGGGTTTATGGGCAGAGCAGGTACAAGCAACAGGGGGAAAGGCAGATGATGGTGCCAGGAGCCCTGTCTACAGTTCCTTTCCGGCCCTGGTTCCCATACACACAGTGAATATTCAGCAAAGAGAAAGGAGTGATTGGCTATATATATCTGAGACATAACTGTCATTAGTCTCACCTGGATTTCCAAACTGGTAAGATCTGACTCCACGGACTCCTAAACTCTTCTTACCTCTGTTCTGACTCAGCGCCACAACCCTCCAGGAAAAGAACAAATGCTCGACTTGGATGTGGGGCAGTGGGTTGAGACCATTTCCTTCCTACTATTCTCTATACCCTAAGTCCAACAATGCCAAATTAAACCTCAATTCCATTGAGTTTTCTGAGAGGAAAGGGCAGAGTTACATTCCCTGAAATGGATATTTTAGGCTAAAGTTATTACTTGGGGGGAAATCCTTCCCTCCCCCCTTTTCCTAATTCTAAACAAAAAGTCCATCATTCATTCTAACACCAACCTTTAAGAGCTGGAGACAAATGGAGTCCGAATATTCACGCCAGTGTGGTACAAATGAGCTGTGATCTCAAGATGTTGGCTGCTGTGCTGACAGGGGAAAGAGTGGTTTAATATCTTTGGCTGAAAACACTTTCTTAAAAGATGGGGAAGGCCAACATTAATATTGAGTCCTGTTATTTAATAACTAAAAAATGATATATTGTGGATGGGGGCATCCAAAGACTGGAGGAAATTGTGTTCCTCAAATCCAGAGAACACAGAATGGGAGCAGATTCCAAAGCCCTAGGCTTTAAGGAAAGAACCATTCTAAGAACATTTTCTTTAAGATCATCAAAGGCTCCCCCGCCCAAGTATTTATAATTGTGATTCTTAACTTGATTTCATCACAGATTTTTAAAATTTATAAATGCAGGTGGTTCCTGACTTACAATGGCTGCATTTAGGATTTCTTGATTTTTCCAATGGTGCAAAAGCTATGTGCATTGATTAGAAACTGTGTTTTGAGTTTTGTGTTTGGATCTGTTCCCAGGCTAGCAATACTCTAGCAATACTCGGTACCAGAACTCCAGTCCCACCTGCTCATCACGAGATCAAACACCTGATGCACTGGTGTACTGATGCTTGGTAGGCCAGGGGAAGTGCATACATCTTCACGTTACAACAGCTTTATGAGGATAGCATAAATCAAGGAGAATTTATCTAAAGACATTTGTCACAAAAGGAGACTCTGGGGACCTTCTAAACTGCCTCTCCTAGATAACTGGCCAGTAGTTTATAAATTAGAAGTGTAACTATGAGTTGAGGGTGGTGAAGAAGGCTGTGGTTACCATTAGCTGCAACTTCCTCCAACATTTACACTCCTCTCTCAGTCATTCACCCTACAGACATACATTGAATAGGATCTCCTCCACCCCAAGTGCTGTATTAAATCTGGGCTAGCAATTCTAGCATTCTTTCCTATAAAAGGTTTAAAAAAAAATCATTGCAATGAAGAGCTTGGTGAATCCAATAATGGACTCACTGGCTGACATGAATTGTGGTGTCTAATACTCTTCACATAGTTTTCATTGGCTTCATCTGGGCAAAAGGTCACAATACTTTAAATTTCTTCACTCCCCTCATCCACCTAGAATATGCCATCATATTATTCTAGGCAAAACATTGCAATGTAGTATCTATGTCATTATTTTTCTAAAGTCACTTTTTAAAATGACATCTAATTGTCCCTACATTATTTATTTCCATAATTCTGGTATTTGAATGTCATTTAAGGGAAAAAATAGTACCATAACAATCATTTGTAATGAACTGAGATGAAAAGCAGAGGAAGGCTGCCATGGCAATTTGATCAAATGTTCATAAAAATCAGAGGTGAGGGACCCAGAAGCAGACTCCTGGGAAGGTAGTGGGCCATTCCACTGGGGTAGGGCCCTGCTACAACTCCAGTTCTAATTTTTTCCACTTCATATCATATCCTGTCCCTTAAATGACGTCTCTGAAATAACTCACAAATCCTCAATCTTCCCAGCAATGGACACAGATGAACTCCTGTGATTTAGATTCATGTCAAAAGCTAATGAAGTGAGCAAAGCAAAGACATGGCCCAAGTGTGAAGTGTGGTGATTTGGTTTTTTAAGATTTTAGAGTACATTCAGCTTATTTTCTCAAGTGTCTGCCACTTAAGTGAAATAATAAATCAGTTTGCCAGAGCACAAATGAACACAAACAAGAGATTCATTTTTACTTCATTAATAAGCATCAAGTATGAAGTTACTCTTAACAGCAAGGGAGCCAAACTCTCTGACCGGAAACAGCTCCTGGGAAGACTTTGTAGGCATATATAAATCCTTCCGAACTGTCATCCGATCATTTCATCACTGAGTCCTTATTCCTGTCTCCCTTGCCGCGATTATTTGCAGGTCTTGTGTAGTCAAGCGGTACGATTGAAAACACACACTGTGGGACCAGGTTACCTGATTATTAATCCCCGGTCTACCCTTAACTAGCTCTGTGACCTTTTCTAACTTACTTTCTCTGAGTTTTGATATCTTTGTATAAGAAATGAAGACTGTTACAAGGACCTAACACTGACATTTATAAACTTCATCTATTAGCTAAATCAATGTTTTGGCCTAAGTTAAGGTTGTATGGGATTATGTTGAGTTCATATGAACACATCATTATGAGTCCTCCCTTGTAGCTTCTTTCTAAGGTGGGACTTGCCTATGGTTAGTCATCACGAAAAACTATGGAAGGGTCACAAACTAGCAACTGGAAGTCCATGGTTAAAATGTGCTTTCTTGCATAGTGTGATTCTTGATGTTTTTTGGTTGGCTGGTTGATTTTATTATTTTTTTTGGTGTTGTTGCTTTGTTTTGTTTGTTTACATTTTGAATTGGAATGTTCATGTGCATGCATATGTTTTCTATTTCTCCAAAAGCCACCACTTCTAAAATATTTACTTATTTAAAAGCATTGGGCTTGTCATGCCTGGCATAAATGAATGATCACATGATAAGCAAGTACGCCTAGGATGAGTAAGGAGATGAGCTGAACTACGAGGGACTTTCCCTGATGCTCTGTTCTGATGAACCTCCTGCCTCTGTTTCAACACTAGAATGTACAGGAAGCAAATGGGAACTAGCTGAGTGAAGTAAGTACTTGCCTGGAAGCAAAGAAGTGCATTATTAATGTTTTTCAATAGATTCAATTCAGTAAATATTTTCATGCATCTACAATCACACAGAAAATGCTCGAGACTGACAGGGGAAATCAAAGCCCTAACACTGAACAGCTCCAGATATGATTAAGGCAAAGAGAAATTTAGAAATACTTGAATAGCCAAGCTATGTAGTATTGAATCTTAAGAACAACATTGGCAACTGTGGCATAGCCATTGAGTAAAAGGGACCGATGTGGTGACTCAGGCCTATAGCACTTGGGAGGTAGGGGCAGGAGTCACAGAAGATGGCTACAAGTTCTTGGTCTATACGGTGAGTTCCAGTTCGGCAGGGCTGTGTAGTGGGGAGAGGGGGAAGGGTGTCCTGTGTTGATGACAAGAGTTGAGCCAGATTGGGTGGGGGGATTATGAGATGTGGGTGGGGAAAAAAGTGCAGTGATCACTTCTGGACACAGGAGAACAAAAGCAGAGCCAAGACGTGGAAGTGACAACTGTTCCAAGATTCATGACTCGGGCCTGACTGAGAGCTGTGTTTGTCTGTGAGGAACACTCACGGGAAGACTACTGTCTACAGAGGATGGTGGCCCATATGAGGGAGGTTATTCTTTCTTAGCAGCCTCCTCAGCCGCCTAAACCTTCCAGTCACTAACCCCCTCAGAGATATGCACTCTCCAAACCAGGAGTCCTACGTACGGGCAGCTCTCCCCTTGCTTAATGGACAGTAGAGTGATCCTCAATTCACCCTGCTTTCAGTTTTAAGGTGTGTTTTGATCACTTCTCCTGCTACCAAAGGAAAGCCAAATTGAAGTGAAGTGAGACAGCCTCTCATTTCGAGGGTTAGTACAAACTTTTTTTTTTCCTATGTAACATCTGTTTTTAAAATTTGACTGAGACCCTGACTTAAATCTGTTTAACTCAAAAAAACAGCAAGAGAACATCTTGTTTTCATGAATGTCCAGGGCCTATGTGTCAACAAATAAAAGATCCATTTGTAGTATTCAGAGTGGAAAAGCTGCCTGTGAGATATCCTGCCACAGGGATAAACTTCTCATGAGCTGCTCTTGTACTGGAACTGAGAAGCAAACTCTGACAGCTTGGTGTAGCAGCTTTGTTCCAGTCAGCAAATTTCATCTTGCTGGTGGGTGAGAAGCATGTTTTTATGGGAGAGCTGGCCCCTCTCTCCTGCCTCTTCTCCTAGTCGATATCTTAAACAGATTCCCCTTGTCTGCATAGATTCTAGCAGACAGCATCCTGTGGGTCATTATTTTTGTATTCCTTAGGACCTGAAGTGGGAAAGAAGATGAAAACAGATTGTCATCCTGAACAGTTGACACCCCAACCCCACACCCATACCCTCATCTTCTGCCACCACTCTTTAGAGGAAAGGATTTGTGTTTATCTGCACTTAGAGGACCATCTCTGACATGTAAAAGGTGTCAATTTATATTTGATGAATAAATGCAAACTCTAGTGTTTATGTTCCCTTTCTGAGTGCCTCCCTGTGTGTGAATGGATATCACCCATGTTTGAAAAATCAGCTAGCATCCATAATTCATTTCTAACACCAAAGAAACCATTAGATGCTTTCCGTAGCTCATTCTCATAGCAGTGTGTGTTTTATGTAACTTAGGGTGTTTGTTTGTTTGTTTTGATCATTGCCTATCTCCACCATCAGCTGTAAGCATGGTGGAGGCATCTGAGGTAGCCACATTGGTGGGGGCATCTGGGGTAGCCACATTCATATCCACCCCATAGTTTGTTTTATATAGCTACAATAAAACACCATGACCAAAAGTAACCTGGGGAGGAAAGGGTTTATTTGGCTTATGCATTTCAGGTCATATCCATACATAAAGAAAGTGTGGGCAAGAACTCAAGACAGGAACCTGGAGGCGGGAAATGAAGCAGACACTGTGGAGAAATGCCCACTAGCTTGCCCTTGGGCTCACTTTCAGGTACCTCCAAAGACTACCTGCCCAGGGCTTGCACTGCCCACAGTACCCTGCACCTTCTCACATCAATAATTATTTGAGAAAATGTCCCTAGAGACTTGACTAAGGCTAATCTCATGGAGACATTTTCTAAACTGTGGCTCTCTCTTCCCAGATGGCTCTAGCTATGTCAAGTTGAAAAAAGAAAAAAGAAAAACGAAAAAAAAAAGAATTAAACAGCTTACCACAGAAGTGTCTGATACATGACTGAAACTTCACGAATATTTATTGATTGCCTTTTGTTGACACTTTCTCTGTGGTGAAAATTATAGGCCCCAAACACTCTTGATTATACCTGGTTCAAACACAGTGAAGAAGATAACAAAACTAACTGAACATATAAGAACTTTTTGTATGATGACACATTTATATTTATTTAATCATATATTTCTTTCATTACAAAAGCCTACTGAAAATCATAGTGAGACGGGGTAGTCAAAGATATCTGTATTTTCTCAACTTAAACTTGCCAGGTTGTATCTGCCATATAGGCTATAATTAATGTTATACCAGTAGTTTCAGACTACTTAAGAAACATTGTTTATTTGTGAGTGTTTTGCCTGCATGTATGTGTGTATGTGCACAGTGTGTGTGTTCAGTGCATGAGGAAGTCAGAAGAGGTCAATGGATCCCGGAAACTAGTGTCATGAGCTGTTGTTAGTCCCCACATGGGCTATGGAACCCAAAGAGGGTCCCCTATAAGAACAACCAGTACTCTTAACTTCTGAACCATCTATTCAGCCCCAGCTTCAGATTTTTTTCTTAACAATTAACTCATTCTAGTGAAATTGGAGCTATGAAACGTTATTACCAAGAAATCCTGGCCTACCAGCCTACCTGGTAAAAGCAGTCAGTAAGATGTTTTGGCAACTGATTGGGTACATGACTTAATGTCCACATTCAGTTGCTCAGTGGTCATACTTCACCTTGAATGGGAATAGGGTGATTTCATTTCCTCCATTTCATTTTTGCTGCGTATGTAGACAGGGTTGACATTGGAATGATTTGTGATTTCTGACAATTCCCAAGAGAAATGCTGGTTTGTTTACAAGAGGTGAAATTCCACAATAGTTATTATTTTTATTTGTATCTTTGAAAATATTCCCAAAGAAACAAATGTGGATGCAGGAAAAATATTGGGAGGAGAAAAGAAAAATAATACTCCAAATTCTGACCAATTCTATTTTAATAGGTCGAGCTGACTGCCAGCTGGCCACAGGGCTGACTACTTGTAATCTATACTTTTGGTAGGCCACATGTAGTTCTTGGAACTGTTTATATTAAGCTGCTGAAATTTAATTATTCTAAAATTGGCAGAACTCCCTTTGATTACTTAACACAAAATTGCTTAGTCATCTTTCTCCAAAGTGTGGACAGCTTTTGTTTAAGTGTGAATAATTGAAAAATGCAAATGAGATCCCAAAAAGGTTTTAGGTCAGGTAAATGATTTCAAAAAAATTTTTTTCAAGATCCTTTAGCAACTGGTGGCCACGTGTTTTAATTTGATAAATGAGGTACCTGTCAAATCAAAGTCCATAATTACGAGTCCCTTTTTCCTCCTTTCTTTGTGGATTTTGTACGAAGCCAAACCTCCTGCCTGTGGCTTCTTAGGTTGTGTTCTGCTCATACAGTTTGCAAAGCATGGGCTTTCTAGAAAGAGATAGAAAATTCAGCAATCAGTCATGAGCAAAGTACTTTCTTGTGCTCAGAGACAAATTGGGATGTTATTGTAAGCTGGGTGTCACAGAGACCCTGCTTTCAACTGTCTTGGGTTGAATGTAGATCTCACCATCCTGGAAATGACTTACCTTTCAAATGCAGAGCAGCTTTGCAGCCTACTAGGAAACAGGCATGCACAATGGCACTCTTTCCTGTATTTTCAAGTCTACATGGCATCCAAGGTCTTCATTTATTTCCTGGGAATGTCCATGGCAACCTCACACTCTTCCCATGAAGCTAGAAATTCTGTGACCACTGGTAAGACCTGTGTGGACACTGGGTTTTAAAGCCTGGCCTGGGAATAGAAAGCTCATAAGCAAACATTCAGAACTATGCCTTCTGTTTCTAATTACTGAGCATGGTTAGAGAGCGAAATCAGGCTACACTTTTTTTTTTTTTTTCAGACTGATGGAAGCATTTAAATGAGCTCTCAATGTCAGTGTTTTCTAATTATGATGGAGGAGTGGCATTTCCAAAAGCCATGGAAATTTGAAGCTGTTCGGCTCACGTCTGACTCTCTTCTTTCTTTATGGATGTCTTCTTTTTTTTTTTTTTTTTTTTTTTTTTTTTTTTTTTTTTTTTTTTTTTTTTTTTTTTTTTTTTTTTTTTTTTTTTTTTTTTTTGTATCCTCTTCCTACTGATACAGATGTCTGTCTATACCCTCCTTTCTGAAACTAGAATGTTCTTTTATCTAGCACAAGGTTATTCCTCTACAGAGGAAAAAAAAAAAAAAAACCCACACAACTGTAATCAAAATACAAGACAGAGCTCCATTTAACCACCAACCCCAAAGTCACTAGGAGATCTGTTGGAGATGAGACCTTCTGATAATGTCTTCAAGTTTGCATGTGTACTAGTTAGTTTCTGTGAATAAGCAATGCCCTGTAACGAACCGCAGTCTGATAAGCATGAAGTAAATGCTAAGTAGGAGAAAAGTAATTAGCTTAGAACCTTGAAGGTAACAAAAGTCTCACCTGAAGGAAGCTACCACCTTTCAGGGAAGACAGACATGTACCCAGTAAGTCTCATATAAGCTCTACACAAAGCGCATGATGAGAATATGTTACTGGGTCGATTCTGGACTCAAGTCAGGGAGTGTGTTGGTTGTAAGCGAGTTCTCAGTGTAAGTCATTTCTTTTATAAAGGAAAGTCTAGGTATTTTCTACTAACAAAGTACCTGGACCTGCTGTTTGAGGGGCTCATGTGGAAAAGAAGTACTGTCCAACTCATTTCATCTGTCAGTTTGTATGTTTGACTTATGTAACCATTGAGTCCAAAACACTTAATGGATCATTTCTGTTGGTTTGGTTTCAACACTTTTCACTATAAACTATAAAGTTTTTGAAGAGACAGTTTCCAACTACAGAGATGCATTTGATGGTCAAGACAAATGAAAGCTGAAATATGTACTAAGCAACAAATAATGTGTGATTAATATGCTATCAGTCCTTTACAAAAACATTGCCCTCAACAAAATGCCCGTCCCAGGGGCACACTTTGGAGTTGTTCCTGGTAACATGGTCTGCATCCTGCCTTCTCCATTCTCTCAACCTCACTCTGAATCTGATACCTGATCACCAAACTAGTAGTGTTATGAAATAAAACAAGTAAAAAGGGCCAACATACATAAGTCAGCAAGTAAAATTATCATATATGGGCATATGCGCACTCAGAACCTTCTGGTCCTTATTTCCAAATAAACCACTCTGGGACCTTGTCATTCAATTTGAAGAGTGATTTTTATTCTGGCAACACCCTAGCCTCTTTTGAATTTGCCAATATTTCACTTTCTCACTTGCAAGTACCCTATCAAACAACACTGACCCTCTCTCCCCGCCAAAAACAAAACAAAACAAAACACCTCTCCACAAAACTACAGAGAGGGTACCAACAGGAAAATCTGGAGAATACTTCATGCTTCCAGGTGAGAACCTGTACCCACACCTCATATTTTATTAATTCTTCGATATATGTGCATTTGTGCTACTGTGTGTGCATGTATAGGTCTCTGTGCTTACATGGAGGCCAGAGACAACCTTGGGTATCATTTTTCTGGAGCCTTCTACCTTGGTGTTTTTGAGGCAGAGCCTCTCATTGGGATCTGGGTCCTAGAGCTAAGTTGGCTGGCAAAAAGCCTCAGGAATCTGTCAGTCCCTGCTGTCTAAGCCCTGGAATTATATATGATTGACCCTTGATTTTTTTTTTAAAAAAAAAAAAAAACTTTGATGCTCATGAAATAAGTTATCTCTCAGCCTCAATTTCTTATTTGTTTGTTTGTCTGTTTCAAGACATGGTCTAACTATGTAGCCCTTGTTGTCCTGGAATTCACTCTGTAGACCAGGCTGGCCTCAAACTCACAGAGATGGGCCTGCCTCTGCCTCCTGAGTGCTGGGATTAAAGTGTATGTCACTACACCAGGCTTCATTTTCTTAATTTTCATCCAGCACCTAGACATATGTAGTTTCTGAGCACTTGAAATGGGCTGAGGAACATAATTTTTAATACCAATGAATTTTGATTTATTTACATTTAAATTAGCTGACTGGACAACACAGACTTACATGGTTAAAATAATCTTCTTGACTTTACACAAATGGCCGTATCACCTTGTATTAGTTATTTTCCTTATTGTTGTAACAAAAGCAATTCACAGAAGGAAGAATGTATTTTGACTTAGTTTAAGGAAGAGTGTCATCCATTGTGACGGGGAAACCATGACAGAGCAGGTGGCTGATCACACTGTATCTGCAGTCAGGAAGCAGAGTGAACTACAGTGGAGCTGCCTACCAAACCTCAGTGACTGTATCCTCCAGCAAGGCTCTCCTGATCCCCAGCCCCCAACCCTCAAAGGTTCCACAACTTCCCAAAACTGCCCTAACAGCTGGATAGAAGTGTTCAAATGTATGAACCTCTGGGGGACATTTAAACCATAGCCCACTTCTACCCTGCTCTTTCTAGGGATGGGTGTTCATATCTCAGTTGTATTTCACTCTCTCACTGGCAAGTACCTAAACCCTGAGAGTCCTTGAATAATTCTATTGGTGCCAGGGCTCACTGGCACCAATATTATCTGAACTGTGTATGATAATTGTGTCTATGCTTCTGTTACTGGCATATCCATTTAGAGGATACATTCAGACCTTTCCTCCTTTTTAGAAAATATTTATTAATTTAAATCACATGGCTATTGCTAGTAGAGAACCTCTATCTTGGCCTTAGGGCTCACCTCTGACATTGACTTTTTTTCTGGGGTCTGAGAAAATATCATAACCCATATGCTGAGTCTTTTTTGGTCCTGTCTCTTTCAATATAACTCCCCTTGAGTTAGCATGGTTTTCTCTGTTTTCCTTTTTCCTCATCAGTCTAAGAAAGTTTCAGATTGGTCTGGGATTAGTCCAGTATCCATCCTGGTTTCTACTTATATGCTAAATGGATCAGAAGCTAATGCCAAAGTTACCTATTTTCAGTCTCCATTCTTGAAATGGGGATGAATTTTTTTCTTCGTACTTAGGCAGATCAAATAATGGTAATCTCAGACTTTTGAGAAACACAGAAAGCATCCAAATGAAGGTGGCGTCCATGGTGGCACTTCTAGATGCCACGCACAGCCGTTAGCCACATTGTCTTTCCAAGGGGGTGATATAAACAGCATCATTACACGATCTCATATTGACCAACTTCCAGAAGGTGAAAGAGTGAAAGCAAGGTCTGAGAAACACTACCATGGGGAGGTGTGATGGCCACCAAGTCTCCTGCTTCACAGATGGAGAAAAGGTGCTTTGAGTAGACTAAGCAGTGACAAAGAGGGAAGATTAGGCCATGTCTGCTAACCTCTTAGAGGGCTTTGCACATTGAAGCTCAATGGTTAGAGAGAAAAACAAAATGAGAAAACAAGATTCTTTGATCTGACTGTTTTAGCCCTTACAGCCATGTTGCAGGTCTTGAGAAATGTGCTCTCGTGATGACTGTATTTTTCAAGTAGCACAGATTTTTGGAACAAGACGAAAAAAAGTTGAGCTAAAGTTAAGTCCAAACTGTTCATTACAACCCGTTTGTTTATTTGGCTTTTAAGTCCCCGAAGAACTATTCAGTTTGGAAAAGAGCAAAGCAGGTTGATAAATTGATTTCTTTTTTTTCTAAGCACAAAAATTCATTTTCTAAAGTTGTAAAGAAAACAGTACAGATTTACCGTGGAACTACTACAAATGTGCATTTATATAGCTTCTGAGATTTATATATAATCTAGTACCAAAGTCTTTGATTCACTTTGTAAATGCTACAGTTAATAAAGTGCAAAGAGATGAATTGAGTATAGGAATTATACTACTATACTTAAAATGATGAAATCTAGTACAAAAATGCATTGACTCAAATGAGATGCAATTCCTGAGTGCTGACTATGTGCAAATCATCAAGGGTTTGTTTTTATGTGACTCTGTTTATTCTTAAGTGGTCTCAGGGATGAAAACATATTAAAAGTAAAATATCAATAAAGCACTGAATGCTACTGAAAAAGTAACTGATAAGCTATAGCAATGATGAAATTAACAATTGTCAAAATGAGTTATAAATCCAAAGAGGTGGATGTTACTTTTCAGGGAAGTTTTCATTTGGGCATCATGGAGGAGATGAAATTTGAGTCAGGAATCAATGACTAGATACAATCTGGATAATGAAGAGAGAAAGGAAACTTATTCCAGATGAATGGGATGTAATAAATAAAAACACTGTATGAGAAAACTGAAAAGCACATTTGAAAGCTAATTATATATATATAGAGAGAGATATGATTGAAAGAATTAGTGATTTCTAAATCATTAGATTTTTTTTTAAAAGAACCCAATTTGTATTTACATTTATACTCATAGAAAATACAGGTGAGCTGAGCTCTTCATCTTTACTAGAGAGGAGACTAGGAAGAAAGCCACGGCATTTTGTGGATTAGGTTGAGTCTTCAAATATCATCTGGTTGAACTATCTCACCTACAGAGAAGGAAAGCTCAGAAAGTTGGCTTTTTCTCAGTCTCTAAGTCTAAGTTGGGCCTTTGTTTGGCAGAGGTTCATAAACAGGACAGTTAATCAACTGAAGTAAGTAAAAATACTTTGAAGAACAATGATGGAGAATCTACGGGATGTATTGTGCCTAGTATTTGTCTGATGAAGAAAAGCATTACTGAGTTGCAGCAATGGCACCACTCTAACTAAAGACATGAAAACAAGTCTTTAATAAACAAAATATACCCTGACCTTCTCCCATGAAGCTCTGCATTCTGAAAACAAAAGTCAGCAATGTGCATGACCCAAGGTTGAAGTAGATAGTAGACCTGCTTTATTTCCTTCTGCTATAACAAAATGCCTGGGGCTGAATACTTATAAAGAAGAAAGTGTTTCTGCTCAGTAATTCTTATGAAGACATCATGGTGGATGGCATCACAATAGCCAGGGTACCAGTAGGTAGAGATCTTCCCATGGAAAGACAGGAAACCAGGGAGTGATAATGTACCAATCATTCTCTCATAGCCACTTGGGTGAGAGTACAGCCAAGGACCTGTAAGAATGACCTTAGTTCTTTTCCAACTTCAGAGTCTCAGAGATTGTCTAACCTTCTACTGAAGCCCCCCTTTTAAATATCTCATCACCTCTTAATGTCACCATATCAGGGACCAGACTCTTGTCAAACCATAGCAGCTAGAGCCAAATGGAAGCTTGAAGAAATATGAGACTGAGAAAAATATACAGAAATACAGCATCCAGGAAGAATTGCATTCTAGTGTTCCAATTCTGAGTACACCATAGTAAAGGCATGTAGAATATCTGTTGAATATTGTTTATATAAGTGCATTTGTGGGGCTTTATTGGATGCAAAGCTAGTATGGGGTAGAGATGGATCAACCCCTAAGAGTGCTTGCTACGCTTACAGAAAACACAAATTTGGTTTCTAGCACCCACACTGGAGGCTTGCAAATGTCTGTAATCTAATACCCTCTTCTGACCTTTTTTTAGTATTTGCACTCAAGTGCACAAAACCCACACAAGACAAAAACTCATACACACAATTAAAAATAAAATAAGTTTTTTAAAAAACTAGTTTCATAAGAGCTTATCTTATGACAGTCATAAGTGTTGGAAGACCAGAATTCCTTGCAATAGTTACACTGTGAATGAGGACATACCACAGTTGGAGAAGATTTGGGATAAAGAAGATGTGATATCAGAGAAGAAACTTTAACGATATCAAAGATATGGCACTTAAAGATATACCACCATAGTGTCAAGTATCTTACTATCTATCCCATAATAATCCATACAAAGCACCAATAATAGATCCTCTGTGATTTGTTAACTCTCTGATTTAAAGTGGCTGTTAAGGCTGAAGGTAAGGGTAGCTTGGAAGCGCATTCTGATCTCAGCTCCATAGTTCAAGAATTAAATTGGAGAGCTCTGACAGACCTTGTCTCAGAACTGTTCAGAGGCACTCCTAATCATTCTCTGAAATGAAAAAACAACTACCAGATTAGCCCAGCAACAGTATGATGATTGAATCCATAGTTTGACAATCTATGTGATGGGGAGGTTATGACAGCTACCTGGTAAGTTGCCTTCTTAATATAACAGAGCTATTCAGTTATAAAAAACTTGGAAGAAGTAGAACATGGTAGTGCATGCCTGTAGTCCCGGCACTTGAAGCGTTAAGGCAAAGAGGTGCATTCAGACCAGGTTGGGCTACACAGTAAGTCTGGGGGTCTGAGCTATATGAGATACTGTCTCAGAAAAAAATGAAGAGATATGAAAGAAATGCAAATTCTTATTGCTAGTGAAAGAAGCCAGTCTGAAGAGGTCATCCATATAGTGAGTGATTCTGAGAATATAACATTCTGGAAAAGCCAAAGTTACAGAGGCATAAAAAGATCATATATCAGGGTTAGCATTGAAGAAGAAGGAGAGAGAGCTGGAGCATGGGGGCTTTTCATGCCAAGGAAGCTATTCTGTCTGGTGCTGTGATGGTGAACACTTGAGAGTGCACAGTTCACAAAACTGCAGAGAATACTCTCTCTCTCTCTCTCTCTCTCTCTCTCTCTCTCTCTCTCTCTCTCTCTCTCTCATTTTTAGGAACTGGCACAATCATACACCTGTAAAGACCCTACTCCAAATAAAGATACATTTTGAGTTATTGGAGACTGGAACCTAAACCTTCTCTTTGTGTATCTACCTCTGTCTCTGTTCCCCCCTGTTGCTTCAGGGGAACAATCCAACCTAAGTGTAGGAGATCATGAGAGCAAGGAGAGAGAAGAGGAGTGTAAAGAAACTCTGTTCTTTTTTTCCCCTATTTTTTCTATGCTCTGATATACAAAATTGATTGATCAAAAGTTTAAAAAGCCAGGAAAAAATGGCCCACCATATCATATAGCATAGATCTAGCAAGTGCTCCTCAGGGAGTCTACCATTAGCCTTTTCAGTGTCCCTGAAGCAACAGGTTTTATTCTTAATGCATTCTGAGACAGTTGAGGAAATGGCCCCACATCCCAAGGACTTCCCCTATTCCTCTCCATAATTTGATTTCAGATGGTTTTGGAAATTGATAGGGCATGATTCTCTTCAAAGGCCTCATTCTCTAATAATTGAATGCTATGTTGGAAACTCACCTACTCATGACCTTTTCTTGCTTTAATGTATTTATACATGCATGCAAGCATGTATGTGTGAATCAGATTTCTTTCTTTCTTTTTTTTTAAACTTTAATTATTATTTATTTATTTATTCGCCTTGGTGTTTGCCTGGAACTGGAACTACAGACAGTTGTGAGCTGCCATGTGGGTGCTGGGAATCGAACCCGCGTCCTCTGGAAGAGCAGACGGTGCTCTCAACCGCTGAGCCATCTCTCCAGCCCCCAGATTTATTTCTTTTAAAAGAGTTTCAGGAAATATACACAGTAAGGCTATATGCCTATGAAGGAAAACATCAAAAATCTTATGACTGTAAAACAAAATACTAGATTTCTTAGGGTTGGGAAGTTGTTCAGTTGGTAAAATGCTTGCAACCCGGGCAAGAGGATCTGAGTCAGATCCCTAGCATCTCCCAGCACCTAATCAAGATGCTGGACAAAGAGGACTATATGTGTAATCCCATCACTAGGGGTGGAGGGGAGCAAGATTCCTGGGCCTGATGGCCAGCTAGTCTGGCTGAACTGGTGAAGTCAGATTCAATGTGGGAGTCTGTCTAAAGAACTAGGTAGAAGGTGATAGGAGACGTTGCCTACAAAGAACTACAAAGAAGAATAGGTCCCATAGGGTGCTGTTCTCCATAAGTACTACTGAACTTAATGTATTTTATTCTTTGGGATTTGAGGGGGTTGTTGAAACAGGACTTCTCTATGTAGCTCTGACTTACCTGGAACTCACAGATCCCCTTGCCTCCGCCTCCCAAGTGCTGGAATTAAAGCCATGTGCCACCATACCTGGCACATGTACTTTATTCTGTAGATATGAATGCTATTCAAATGATAGGGTATGACCATTGCTAGATGCTGAAAATACTTTAATTCTGAAAACTGAAAATGACAATTGTTTGTCCCTGAATCTCAAAGAGTAACATGGCCAGAATCTGAAAACACTGAAACATTTGTTGTGCTGTGTTATGATTTTAAAATGTGTCACTGTTAATGAACAAGTGTTTTAGCCTTAAAAAAATAAACATTAATATCTGGCCTACACACACACACACACACACACACACACACACACACACACACACACCCTATGAAAGAATACTTAATTTCTTTTTTTATAATTATGAATAAAGTCTCATTTTTTATCCATGTATCCCTTTATTCAAACTCACTTCCACCTCCTGCCCCTGCCAGTCACTCTCTCTTCTCCCCATCGCCCCATCTCCTCCCCGGCAATGTCGGGAGGTCCCAAGGTCCCAAGGTGGCTTAGTTCAGCATCCACTCCAGGCAGATCTGCTTTCCTCATCCTAACATCAAGACTGGGTCAGGTGTTCCTCTGGAGGGAATGGGCTCCAAGGTGCTGGTCCAAGATGCTTCAGATCCCAAGCTGTCCAGTGGTTGTGATTTGCATCTTGGATATGCTTTGCTTTTTGTTTAAAGTCCACTAATGAGTGAGTACATCTGCTTATCTTTCTGGGTTTGTGATACCTCGCTCAGGAGGATATTCTCCAAATCCATCCATTTGCTAGCAAATTTTAGGATATCATTTTTTCTTACTGCTAAGTAGTACTCCATTGTGTATATGTACCACAGTTTGTTAATCCAAGGAATACTTAATTTCTTGGTTAAAAGATACTAATCAGAAATTGAACTCAATTTTTTTGAGGGAAAGAATCAAATTAGATTTAGTGGATAGAAATATACGTTGATTCCCAATCTAGGGAAGGAAATGGAGAAGAAACAAAGTCAGGCAGAGCAAAGGCATCTCTATGAGTTCCAGGCCAGCCCTAGCTGTGGGGCGGGTATACACAAATACTATCCCCACCCCCTTTAGAAGTACAGAAAAAGGAGGAAAGAGAGCTCAGGCGATGCTGAGGTGCTGGTGAGGTTCGAACGAAAGGATCAGATTCCATCCTGCCTCCGGTCTGGACTGTGAGCTCCGTAGAATCTTCAGCTTAGGAAAAGACAGTGTGTCCATGCTTTATGAAACCTGCAACAGTCACTAATTCCTTAATCATGGAGCAGGCCAGCCTTTTAAAACGCCAATGTGAGGGGCTGGAGAGATGGCTTAGTGGCACTGACTGCTCTTCCAGAGGACTGGAGTTCAATTCTGAGTACCCACATGGCAGCTCACAACTGTCTGTAGTTTCAGTTCCCAGTTCCAGGCAAACACCAAGGCAAATAAATAAATAAAGTTAAAAAAAAAAATGTGAGAAACCATATTAAAAGGACAAACACAGCCCTGGGAGAGACCATACCTGTTTTGACAAAGGCTATTAACTTGTTAATTAAAGGAGTCCGTCAATTTTTTTTTTAACAGCATGACAATAATTCTCCCCCCCCCCACCACACTTAGGTTTTCCTAAAGTTCATCAGGCCATGCTATCTCATCTGTGGATACCTCTTTTAGCTTCCCTTTCTCTCTTGTGACATCCAAGAGCTTCATAGTTGCTAAACTCTCTCTGCCTGGACATTTTATCACTCTGCTTGTTTTGAGTCCCTTCCTAACCAATTTTACTGGAAAGTATTCAGCACTGGCTAGGGAAAGGGGAGGAAGTGAGGCATTACTGTCTAGGGACATGTGTGCTGCTGCTCCCCAAAGAAGGGGGAATTACTTAAAATTCTACCCTGACATCTCTCACATAGAAGAGTGGGACATGAGATGTGAGGATGTCCTGCTTTAAGACCATCCAAGGACCATTTTCACAAATGCACCAATACATACATGGGGTGGGGGTGGGGGGAGCCAAGCAAGAGTCCTACCACGCTGTGCACAGATGTGTTTCTGCTTTCCACCAGACATCCACAAAACATAGTCCACAAAGGCACTGGGCCACAGAGTTACATGAAAGAACACGCTTTTGTGGTCCCTTCATCCCTCACTCCGCCCACAGGTACATACCCAGCCTATACCCGAATCGTAAGTAGCTCTTCTGTGGTTAGGAAAGAAAAATGGCATTCAACTAAGTAATGAAAGACGAGAGTAGGAGCGCAGAAACGGAGAAGGAACAGAATGCGGTTGCCATGGTAACCGCATGAGGGTCCTTTACTTCTGCTGCTGTCCCAGCAAACCAGTTCTTTTTGGTCTTCTCGGGACCGAGGGCTCCTGTTCACTGCTCTTTGACACTTCCGAGACACCGGTGTTAAGTATAGCGCTGGGACTGCCAAGCAGCAGATGTCTGCTAAGATTGGATAGGCAGTCGCACCAGCCACCTCCGACGGGGCTCTTCCTACTGCCGAAACTTTATCAAGCAGGGCCACTCTGCTTACATGCAGACCTCTTTCTCCTAGCCCTGCCTGTTATTGCTGTAGTTATTTAAGAGGTGGGTTTATACAAACAACCAAAACACTGTATTAAAGGAGAGTCTTCCAGGCTGGAGAGATGGCTCAGTGGTTAAGAGCACTGACTGCTCTTCCAAAAGACCCTGGTTCAATTCCCAGCACCCACATGGCAGCTTACAACTGTTTGTAACTCAAGATCGAACACCCTTACACAGACATACATGCAAGCAACTAACACATGTAAAATAAATTATTCTAGAAGAGACAGAGAGAGAGAGAGAGAGAGAGAGAGAGAGAGAGAGAGAGACTCCCTTTCTGTGTTGTGGGTCTATTGTCCCCAGGGCTGCTTCCTATCCTATGGTTGGGAAGAATGGCAGGCCGGAGAAAGTTTTCAGGTAGCCTCATAGAGGCCCTCAGATCATTTTTATTTTTATGCTAATAATTATTGAAAGTTCAGACTAGAGAATGTCTAGGGGACTTGGTAGAAAGATGGTAGGAAGAGAGCTTTTTTTTTTTTTCTTTTTCTTTCCCCAAGACAGGCTCCCATTTTTTTCTTAAGATTTATTTATTTATTATGTATACAGAAGAGGGCACCAGATCTCATTATAGATAGCTGTGAGCCACCATGTGGTTGCTGGGAATTGAACTCAGGACCTCGGGAAGAACAGTCAGTGCTCTTAACCTCTGAGCCATCTCTCCAGCCCCAGGCTCCCACTCTTTAGCCCAAGCTGGACTTGAACTCACAATCTTCTTGAGTAGGTCTCCCAAGTCCTAGGATACATGTGTGCTCCACCACATCTGGTCTGAGAAATACCTTTCCAGCTGGTAAAATGTGAGAAGAAAACCTTGTTTCCTTCATGATTAGAAGGTATTGGGAACCCTCTGACCAAAAAACTGATATTTTAAAACCTCCAATAAAAACCCAAATTCAAATTTCTAAAGATTCATAAACAGTTTAATACCTTAGAGGGTGCAGAAAGTTAGAAAAAAATCCAAACATTGCCTGGTTTGTTTTTGTTGGCTGAGATTTGATTTTTTTTGTTTTTGTTTTTGTTTTTCTGAACTGTACAAGTGGTGAGGCCAAAACAAAAAAACTTTTATGCCAATTTATTTCAATTTTTTTTTTCCTGACCTCACTTTCAAACAAAGCTGCCATCCTGTGATGGCCCTGGATTTTCCCACCCTGATTTTCTTGCGAAGGACAAGTGAGTGGCTCATCCAATCTACACAGAAGGTACTGAAAAATATTTTGGTGATGTGAGCACAGCCGCCAGAGTGCCTAGGAATCCAGAGGAAGTAAAAGGCCTCCTGCCTCACACAGGAAACAATCTTCTAGCAGACCTTAAATGCCAGATTCCAGGCTAGTTTAGCTAGTCTCTGAGAGCTCTGTAAACAAAGCGCGGACAGGAACCCACTCCCCCTTTCCTGGGAGTCATTTTGGGTTTGGGGGGATGTAAGGGAATTCTGGAACATTTGACTGCATTGCACAGATACACGGGGCGAGGGGGGGGGAGACAGGCTCAGCATTTGAAGAGCTGAAAATTCTTCCCAGAATCAAAACCATCTCGGAGAAGGTAGGAAATGGTAAATGGTTGGATTACATCTGGAGAGGGCCGGGGATTTTTAAACTCCGAAGATGGCTTGATCACAATTTAGTTGCCTGCTGGAGATATTTTCTTCTCCTGTGATTTCTGCAGACTTATAAAAATAAAAATCCTAATTCTAACACTTTCAGACTGTGCAGAGAATGGCTGCAGGCAGCGTTGTTGGGTTTCTCTTTCACTCTGCCTATGCTACATAGTCACTTTCTTACCACTTTTCTTGTCTTTTTCATACCCCCCCCCCGCTTTCTTTTCTTTTGTTCATTTTTATGTAAGTGTTATCTGAGGTTCTGCAAGTGACAAAGAATAAGATCATTCAGTAGTTCTGAAGTCACTCTGTCAATATTTACGTCTCCTGTGAGTCCTTCTTACTTTCTAAATGTAATCCTGGGCTTTTACTTACCTTTAACAAGAAGAATTGACTTCTGGCTGCCTTATTAGTATTCTAAAGTATTTTTCTTAAAATTAAAGATGAAGGGATGAAAATGGGAGGAGCTAATACAAGGCCTCGTGACTCAGTGGTGATCGGACTCCACCTCTTTCCTTTTAGAGCCGGGTGCTATCTGGGCTCCCTAAACCTCCAACCTCACTATGGATGATTTCGAACGTCGCAGAGAACTCAGGAGGCAAAAGAGGGAGGAGATGAGGCTGGAAGCAGAGAGGTAAGCGTCCAGGTGGACAGACACTCATGTTATCAGCAATGTTGGTTTTCAGTCACAATGGCTTTCCTCTCTAAAGGTCCAAATATGATCATATTGCATGTCAAGGGGTTTGTAAAAATAGTTATAAATGTAAAGGCGTTTTCCTGTCAAAAGTCTAAATTTTTCACTTAAAAAAGAAAATCTTCAAGAAAAAAAAAAAAAGGAGATTAAAGAAGAATCAAATAGGGGCTGGAGAGATGGCTCAGCGGTTAAGAGCACTGTCTGCTCTTCCAGAGGACCCGGGTTTGATTCCCAGCACCCACATGGCAGCTCACAACTGTCTGTAGTTTCAGTTCCAGGCAAACACCAAGGCAAAAAATTAAATAAATAAATAAAAAGTGTTTTTTTTTTAAAAAAAAAGAAGAATCAAATAATTGCATTTTATGAAGGCCGTGCATTGTAGAGTTTGTAATGGTAAAAGGCAATTAAAACCACTAATAATATTGAAATTACAGAAAATCTAAATATTGACTATAGAAGCAGTCTATCAAGTCCTAGATAGGTCTTATTTCAGATTTTATTCTAATAAGAAAAGCATCCATGCCTAGTTATCTGCATCAGGAAGGTTAATACTGATGCTTTGAGTTATTGGGGAGGGTGCAGTTGGAAACTGTCACAATATATAAGGCCTTTGAGGTGGTGACTTGGAGGGCAGATTGACATGTGACATACAGGGAGAAAATGTGTATTTTAACATTAAGGCCTCAGACCAAAGGACAGTGGCATCTAAAGTAGCTTGGATCAGATATTTAGAGAAAGCAGCCAAAGCATTCATAGAGAGAAAGCTGTTCCATAGTTTTGCCTGCCAATAATTCCAGTGCCCAGATGCAATGCATGGCTGGTGAAAGCGACCCCTTTCCAACCTTGTAGAACAAAACTGAAAACCCAAACCTGTAACAAAAAATGCCCTAGTCTTATGCTCTTCTATTCTACTCACCTGTATGAAGAATCCCAAAGAAAGTGGGAAATCTGGCCTTGGATGAACTTGACTATTCATGGGATGTATGTCTCTGTATGTACTCACTGCACTATGAACTAAGGAGCACATTGTGGTTCTGAGCAAGTGACCCCTCTCCAAGTCACCGTTGTCTTATATAAAATCAGCATAATATCTACACAGCGTCTGTGGTTGTCATGAAGATTATTGAGCTTTGTAAATGGCCTTCCCCTGTTGCTGACACACAGTATACACAGCTAATAGCTGTCATTACTCCTCTTCATGATATTCTTAACTATCATCACTAGTTAAATAATAACCAACAGCTACATAGCTGGAAGTAAATATCAATGCCAAGAGAAGAAAAGGCAGTCATCACCCTGAGATGTCACAGAATAGTTTGGAGGGAAAGTGGTACCCTGTGAAGGAAGCAATGATGATGATGGGTAACATGGTAGCTATCCAAATCAGGAGAGGGAGTATGGGAGAGGCTGGAAGGGGAGATGGGGGAACATGTCCACCATACAAGATGTATCTATCTGAATTCAAAAGTAATAGTTAATAAGTAAAATTTTAAAACACACAAAACTAAGGAAATGGCAAGAGGACCAGTGGTTGCCAGGAGCGGGAGAGAAGGGAGGGAGGAATTTGAACACCATACACCATTTTAGACCAGCAAAACCATCTGTGAGATACAGTGATGGCAGATGCATGGTGTTATGCCTGAACTTAGTGACAACTGTGGAATCGGGTGCAATGACATATGAATGTAGCTATGTCATTCGTGTGACAAGTACAACACTATGTGGGGGGTGTAGATAATGGCAGAAGCTGTGCTTGGGGAGGGGCAAAGAGAATATGGGAACTCTGTCATTTCCACTTATGTTTTCTGTAAACCTAAAATTACCATGAGAAATACAGTTTATCAATAGAAAAAGAGGTAGGGCGGAGGAGGTTGATTAGGTGAGAAAATGAGAGACAAAAAGCTCAGGGGGAAAGGATCTGCTGCTGGGAGGCTGTGGAGGGAGAGCCTGGGAGAAAGGTCTTTGGCATCTTGGGACCTTAACTGTGATGGTGAAAATAAAGGTACAGAGGACTGAGCTATAGATCCACCCATACTGAGAGAGTTGGTGTCAAGCTTTCGGTCACAAGAGCCCAAGTCAGATCCCACGTGGCAATTAGCAAACCTGTCAGGAGAGAGAAAAATCCAGAGAATGTCCAAAGACTGTAACTACCAGATTTTGAATGGCAGTAAATTAGCCTAAAATAGAGTCCAAGGGTCAGAGCTACAGATGCATTCATCTGTTCTCAAAACACTTTTTTTTAAAAAATCAAGTATCGCCAAGAAAAGTCTCTGCCTTGTCCCCAGTGGGGAAAGGTGAGAAGACCCCACTCTTGGTGGTCATGGGATAGCATTGAATTTCAGATAGAAACCACATCAACATGAAGATTTTTTTCCAGATGCTTGAAGATAGGAAACTTGGATTTTTATTTAGAAAGGAAGAGAAATCTTATAAGAAAGGTCCACTGGGGCAAACCTACCGTTGTAGCAAGAGAAAAGCTGAAGCATAGCCCTCACCCATCCCAATGGCAATATTAAAGAGTAAGAGGTCATAGGGGCAAAATGGAAACTATCACAGGGAGCAAATTAGCAGAGAAATGGAGAAAGCCCAGGGATGGATTAGATCTGAAATTGGGTGGACATTAGAAGTGTGGGGGCACCTTCCAGCCAGGAGGATCACACCTCTTACTCTAATGCAGTGCTAACCAGCCTTGGGTTCTCTTTCTACCCAACAAATGTCTGCTGAGAAGACACCAGATTGCAGTGTCTGAACAGAGATAGGAGGGGAAAAGAGCGATCAGCAGACAGACACTTCTGTTTGGCAAAGGATTGTAGAGAACAGGTGAGCAGAGGAGCAGCCTGAAGAAAGCTGCGGCTGGAAGCACTCGGGAGGAACCGGGTAAGCAGGCCTTACACAGAGGTCTTCCATTTCTTTGCTCATCACATCAAAAGGCCATTAGGGAACCAATGAGAAGAATGAGAAGCATCTCACAGTGGCCTGAGCCACACCGTGATTTAGAATGAAGACACCTAGTTTTCGCACTGCTGAAACTCTACAAAAACATTGACTACACAGCTGCTTGATTCATTCTTTTCAGGGTAGGGGTGGGGGTGTGTGAACAAGGATTTATCTTCTGTTAATGTCAGCTGTAAAACGCCTACTCACTAAAGCTCAGTTGGGTTCCTTAATAACCTAGAACAAATATCCAAATATTGTTTAACCATTTCTGTCTGCATTTCTGCTTCTGCTTAATTATTTATGGCTTTATATTTATACTGAATTTACTTGTTCATGTTTCAAGGTGTACTTTATAGCTCTGCTGTGCTGGAATTAAGTGAATCGCTTCAGCATTTGGTAAAAATCTAGTCATTTATAAGTAGTAGTGAAAGTTAGGCTGTATGGCCCAGCCAGCTTTCATAGGCAAGTGCAGGGTGTGTCCAGGAAACAGATGGTCAAACTAGGAATCAAGGGCTATCTAAAAATCACAGTTCAGATCTCAGAACAAAGGGCATATGAGACCCTAGGCAAGTCCCTCTTCCTTAAACTCTAGACTTTGGCTTCCTCTTGCCACAGCAATGGGTGTTTTCTCAGGAAAATTAAACTTTATTTCCTTTGGCTTTGGGTATTGTCTACAGTTTGCAATATGTCATATATTGCCTGAACTGAAATCAAATAAATAACATGGAATTATACATTTTTAAAAAAGTAATTATAAGGTCTTGAATAATTTACATAGGGCCAAGATGAGGAAGATTTAGCTTTCCATTGGGTATGGGGAACAAAAGGAATTTGTCCCAGATTTTGAATGACAGTATAGCAATTAGCCTAAAATAGAGTGATCCCAAGGGTCAGAGATACAGATGCGTTTATTCATTCCCAACACATTTTTATCAGGCATCTCTTCTGTTCTCAGCTGTTTGTGGTGCTGAGGGAGGATGGGAGAGCAGAATGAAGGACTGGGGAGAGCATGGGATGTGCTCTTCAACCTATGTAAAACTAAGCAACCATCAGAAAATGGTATTCTTGACACCTCATACATAATATGTACCTCATACTGGTTTGCTCGCTAAAAAATAGCATATGACCTTCGTATACCTCACCCCTGAACCCCTGCCTATAGAGAAGGTAACATCACAGAAGAAAATAGAGTCTATTGTTTTCCTTACCCACTAAGACTTTCCAAATAAAATATCTTGCCTTAGTTTAGTCATATGAACTTTGGTTAAAAGACATAATTCTAATTTTCAGTGATAAATAATTAAAAAAAATTATATTCTCATTGAATGTCACAACCATAAATTAAACTCAGTCAGATTCCTGGGCATTTTGTTCCTCAGGAAGAGTTTTTAAATGATCATTTTATAATCAAGCAGCAAGGCTGGAGGGATGGCTAAGCACTCGATGATTGATTGTAAAGACTGGAGTTTCCAGCACCCATGTCAAGCAGGTTACCAAAGTCTATAGCTCCCAGGCTCCAAGGGATCTGACACCCTCTCCTGGCCTCTGTGGTACCCACACATATACATGCACATCCCCTCGCATAGACATATGCATACAGATGTATGCACACATAAACAAAATGAAATTTAAATAAAATCAAAAGCTAACTGCATATGGTGTACCGTGTTGTCTTTCTGGCTCTAGTACTGGAATGCTCTCCCTGTGCCATGGCTGACCAGAAACTCTGTCATACAAACACCTTTGACCTGATGTGGCTTTCCTGTGACACAGACTCTAAACTGAGTTTATCCAGAACTCTCCTCACTTCGTCAAACCTGTGACTCTAAGAAGCTCTTTTACTAGTGGCCCGTGTCTTTCACTAGGCCTCCTCACTTTAACTTTTTGTGGTAATGCCTTTAGATTTGCTAAAATGAGGACAATTTATCAGTGTATAGACTTGTGATCTGAGCTACCTAGAATGCTGAAGCAGGAATATTGTGAGTTCAAGGCAAGTGTGGTCAACTTAGTAAAATCCTGTTTTAAAATAAAAGTAAAAACAGGACTGAGTATGTATCTCAGGGTCCCTGATTGGCTGCCTACTATTTTTTTTTAAAGATTTATTTATTATGTATAAAACATTCCGTCTCCCCTATGCCTGTGTGCCAGAAGAGGGCACCTGATTTCCAGATAGATGGTTTTGAGCCACCATGTGGTTGCTGGGAATTGAACTCAGGCCTTCTGGAAGAACAGTTGGTGCTCTTAATCACTGAGCCATCTCTCCAGCCCCAGCTGCCCACTATTAAGATGAACAATTTTTCAAATTTTCTGTTTGGTCCTGTATAAAATGAGGACATTGAAAGTATCCACTTCATAGATTTTTCTAGTATGAAAAGAGAAAATATACGAAAGCATTAACACAGTGCTTACCATTTTATATCAAGAGACTTCACTATTAATCACTGTTAGTTAATTTGATTCTCTGAAACACACACATTAAAAACAAGGTTAAAACTATAATTGTTATTTTATTTTTTTACATCTCAGAGAATGCAAGCACCCTGAACTAGAAAGCCAGAAGTTGCTATTTTGTAACTGTGAGTGGGTGTGATGGATGACAAGACACTATCAGACAGAAGAGGTAACATGGGTTCAGACCGGGCAGTTCTTTCACATAAAGAGGACAGAATTCTGAGCCGTGGTGCATCAACCTGCAGTGATATTTTTATCTGTGTAGAGATCTTTGGTGGCATCACTTTGTCCATGTCAAGCCTCCTCCCCACCAAGCAGAGAGCAATACTCTCACTTTTGAAGTCATGAACTCACTGCATTCCCAGCATATGCTCTCCACACCCAGCACCGTCTCCTCTTTCTGTCAGAAGAAGGGCCCCCATTGTAGAGTTGTTATCAGATTCCAAGGCTCAGAGACATAAATAAAGAGAAAGAAAACACAGTAGCTGTTTTCATCATTCATACATTTTTATGGGCTTCAGAAATATCTCGATGATTAGACATTTGAAAGTAAATATTTTTACTGCTGTAGGAAAACAAGCAATTTTTAAAAATCCATTTGATCCACAAAAAATCCCCTTCTAGAATGTATCATTGACATTTTTTCCCATGATTTAATACCAAGGTCAATCGACAATTAAACTACAGACAAGTATGCATAAAAACACTTATTCAGAATACTTAGATCATGACTTTGAATCTCAAGTACAAGTCTTTTAAAACACATTTTGAAATGTCTGAACAGAACATTATTTTCCATTAGGAAGTTAAATGAAACAGTCTTTTGAGACTGTATAAATCATTAACATAGTTACATTTGCCCAAAAATGTTCTCTTAGAAGATTGATCACTACAGAAAGAAGAGGGTGCAGGGAGGCTAGCCTTTGGTATCAAATTTTGTTTCTGTATTTTAAATTAAAGGGTTTTCTTTTTTTTTAGTAATTAGATTGAAAGTTATTTTTGAAACATTTCTGAGTTTTACACGTATGTTTTATGATTTATTTTTATTTATGTGGTATGCTCATGTGTGTATGATACACATATGTGTTGAGAGAGAAAAGTGCCCTCAGAGGGGAAAAGGGTGTTGGATCCCCCAGAGCTGAAATTAGGAAAGCTTGTGAACCACCCGACTAGGTTTCTGGGAAGAAAAGAGAGGATCTGTAAAAGAGCAGGAGTCTGAGCCTTCTTAACCATTGGATCATCTCCCCAGTCTCTTTTTATGCATATTTCGAAGTGTTTAGTTTCGACCTGAGTGTAGGGAAATGAACAAAACAAGATAATTTTCAGTTGCTATGGTTTGAGCCCAGACTCTCCCCTTCAGGCTTATGCATTTGAACACTTGGTCTCTGGCTGGCAGTACTGTTTGGAATTTTTAGGACATGGGGCCTGGCTGGCAGAAGTAGAGACCTGGGACAGGGCTTGAGAACTGCAGACCAGCGCCACAGTTCTCTGATTTCTTACCCCATGAGCTGAGCAGGCATTGCTACACTCGCTCCAATGCCGATGCACATAGGAACTGGTCCCCACTGTCCACCTTTCTCGCCATGATGGCTGGAATTCCCCAAACCCGGAGCAGAACAACTTCTCTCTCCTTATGCTCCTTTTGCAGGGCACTCTATCTATATTGAGCCACACATGTAATGACCTTCTGTCAGTCCCTTCCTCTTTTTCTAGATTGACGGTCCCTAAGTGACCTGTCTAAACCAGTTGATATTAACCTAATATTCCTCTGGTCCTGAGTGTACCCTACACAGTAGCTCAGTGAAACATCACCAAGTGAGATTCTACCTAAGCAGCTCATGTTCAGCCAAGACACCAACACTATTGGTATAAAAAATTGGAATTCTTATGAGCCTGACATGCTGGTCCATAACTTTATTCTCATCTGATAAAAAAAAATCTGGCATATAAGCTAGTCAAAAATCCTTAAAACATTAGTGAATTTTTCTTTACAGTTTTTATATATGATGTTTATAAGGACCCAATTCTGAGTCATCTGGGGTAAGACAGGATGGTATGGTGTTTAGGTATTCAGGCTCTGAAGTCCAGCAGACCTCAGAGCCACTATTTATCTTGAAAAACTTTGTAAATGCCTCTCCCTCTTCTGTCTTTAGAAATAAGTGGGAATAATGAAATCCCTCCCAGTCACAAGTTTATTTATCCATGTACAGAAATAAGCACAATGACAGGCACAGCTGTCCAGTGTTACTAAAATTATATTGATGCTTTGCTTTAATACTAAGTGCTTTTGGAATTTGAATTTTACAGCTTTGCTGGCGTATCCTCATAGCAAAGCTTCTTTCCTTCCTTCGGTGATCTTGATGTCCACTAAGATGTGTCTATCTGTGAGGGTGGGAAAAACTAAGCCTTTTGGCCCTCCATATCTAAGCCTGCTGTATGAGGATTTTAAAATCATGTGTGGTAGCTGTGGTTAATTTTCAAATTCATTCATGATACACGCTTTATTTTCATTGCTCAGAAAGTCACTTTAAACATTCAGTAGAGCAAAAATTGTTCTTAAGTGGAAATAAACACTAGCCAAAAAATTCATTTAAGAAAAAGAAAACTGTCATTTGTTTACAATTAAGCATGTGTCGGGTCCTGGATCACAGACCTCAGCTACACTGTCTCCATTAACTGCCAGAGCAACCCTAGATTGCAGGTAATGTTTTCTAGTCTGAAAGTTCAAGTGACATTTCCACTTCATTCATCTGGGGATGCAGTTCCACCTGCCCACCCTAAAGTTTAGAACTTTCCTCTATACCAAATGTGGCAATGGATATTTTCATAGTTTGACTGGTTATCATAGTTAAGGGTTCATCACTGCTCTATCACTGCCAAATAGATTCACATGGAAGGGAAATTATTCAGGCCATTTGTGTGCTAACAGGCTCAACATAACTGTTCTTCATGGTTCCTTGGATAAACTGCTCATCTGTATAGACTCAGTCATTGTCTTCCTCGCCCTCAAAACAAAAACCAAAAATCCCCCTATATGATTACCATGTCAATGAAAATGGAAACAAAGGAGGTAAGGTTTTTTCCCCCAGCTAACCAAGGCTGTGTTGGCTGTCTTAGAAGAGGAAAATGAGGTATACTTTGGAAAAGGACTTACACTAATTTATCTCATACTGCCTTTTTTCATATTTAAAAGCAACTTATGAATAGTATTTCTAAATATAACTATATTAGGCCACATCATAATGAGGAAAAATTAAAGTAAGATAGGTGCTGGATAAATGGCTCAATAGTTAAGAGCATTTCATTCAGTGGTTCTGACGCCCTCTTCTGGCCACTGCAGGCATTGCATACATGTGGTATTCATACAGGCAAGCAGTCAGAACACAGACACACAGACACACAGACACACACAGACACATACACACACAAATAAATAAATACATAATTTTGTTAAGGTAAGAGGATAGGTCAAATGAGAGCAGCCAGCTGCTAAAAACTGAGAATCAAGCTTGAATCAAGAAGAGGTAAAAGAAACAGAGTTTGCACTCAGAACTCCTTTTCACCAATTTTAAAGTCTGTTGCTTGGCATGATATCTTTAACCAGTCCTCCATCATAGAACTAAGTTGTCAGAACTTTCTGTCCTTACTAATTTCACAGGAACACTTCAAACCCACCAACGAGCTTGTTTCTCTACATGTGCAAAAGGTGAGAGCTAGTTGGATTCTTCAGCAGTGAATTTACCTTTTCCCTTTGTTGTTGCTGTCTTTGGAGGAGGGCAGAGCTAATGTGGGACAGAAACAGACACCATCCAGACAGTAGGATGGGCTCAGGTTCAAACCCTGGCAAGGGTACCAAGTTTAAGTTCAACACATCCTCCGTGACCCCATGTTATCTATCACCTGGAACACAGCTTCCTAATAGTCTTCTGCCTGGTGTCATGGAGATAAAGCACTTGACACAGAGCACACAGTCAGCATTTACTCTTACTGATTTCTCCATAGATTAAATTAATATCTTCCAACTCAACCAACCGACAGTTGCCCTCTGGGCTGTCACTGAACCAGGCATTGTCCCCATGTCGTTAGCCTCGTATCTAATGTTACTTGGTTCACATCTGCTTTAACCTGCCTGACAGCAGTGAGAGAAGCATAGATGTGAAAGAAAATGTGCCTCTTTGTTAAGAGCCTTCACACTTTTTAACTGATGGAAGTGAAGGCAATTGTAAAAGATAGTGTGCTTCCTAACACACTTAGGGCTTTATCTCCAGTAAATAAATCTTTATGTTTATTTTCATGTATTTTCTTTATATGTTTCAAATAATTTTCGCTTTATGAAATTATAATTTGCTTTTTCCACAATATAATCTGTGGCTTCAATACTATCAAAACAACAACTAGAAGTTTCTCAACAGCAACTATACCCACACACATACATGTGTGTGTGTGCATGTTATACTCACATATGTATATGTATTATACTAATAATGAAAGTTGTGTCTGATTTTTACAAAATAATTTTGAATCATTTTATTCTAAATAACTATTTTTACCTATTTTAACCATGAGAAAGACATAATAAGCTATGATACAGACTAGGGGTTCTAGCTCATTGTAATTCACACCCCTATGAACTCAGAACTTCACTTTAGCACAGTTGCTAAGCAGCTGAATCCCCTGGAGGCTCCTTTCCAGTGCCTTCCTTTGACTGCCCTACTAGGGAGATAACCAGAGTCCTGAGTAATTCATTAAATTAAAGCAGTTTTGAATGAGGTCACCTGAGTCCAGTGATGGCTTTGAGAAAGCCTTATTGGGAGGTATTCAAAAAGATTGCCTCCAGCCTCCCTGTCAAAGATGTTAATGACTACCCATTTGTTTGAGAGGGCTTGAAGATTTGACTTTTTGAACACATAGGACCGAAGATCTCCTATTAGGAACATGAGTGAAACATGCAGTCCTATGAACGAAAAATTTTCACCACCCCCCAAAAAAATGTAACAAAAGCTATCTTTTTCACCTGTTTTTCCAAGTCTATCACTTTGAATTATCTCATTGACCAGTACATCTGAGAGAGCTACATTTGTGACTATCATTTGGTTAAGTGGGAATAGCAGGCAGGAATGACTGTAGAATATTCTAGAATATTCATTAGGAGAACTCTCATTCAATTGCTTGGGAGTGTTCTTGGGAGGTTCTGGACCTTATCATCTCCAAGGTCCAGAACAGTGCTGCAAGACAAAACCCTGGGGCTTGAAACTCTAGTGATCAGGAAGGATGCAGTTGGATAAGTGGATTCCCATTTATCTGGGAAGAAGGTGAAAGCATGCTTTGTGAATAACATCAGATCCCGGCTCCAGCTCCGTCTGGCTGTGCCATGAACAGTATTCTTTGGCAGTCTTAGAGACATGCTTTAGCTTGTCATAACTCTGCGTTAACTTAGTCACCTCTGGTTTTGAATTCTTAATTATTTATAGCAGGACTGTAGGAAAGTGTAACTTGGAGCCATATGTAAATAAAGACTTTGATTAACATGTGAAATATGTAAGCTACATTCCAAGGCTTTGTTTTTTTAATATAACTCTAGAAACATTCTTTTCAATAAAAAGCTGTCTTCCTGATCAGAAGTCATTTTTCCTCTGCTCATTTCTTCAAACACACACCTAATTCTTCTGTTAGTCTGGTGAAAGTTACCAGATATGCTTGCATATTTTTCAAGGCAGTATTTCCGTTAAAATTGTCATATATTCTGGCCTCTTTTTCCAGCTGTCTGGATTAGTGAGATCTCTGGTATTACATTTAAGGTTAGTGCTGAATGACTAGATTTAAAATATAGGAGTCTACTTTCCATCTCAATACCTCCCTACCTTACATACAGTTCCTTTGTTGGAATAAAAATCTTGGTAAAGTACACAGCAGCCACTAAAAATAGTACTGTAAGCCCATGCATTCAGGAGAGTCTCCAGAGTATATTTTAAACCCACATTGTTTAGAATAGGAAATTTTTCTGGTGTTCATATTTTCCACTGTGGGTGACATGGATTGTCCAATGTCACACATCTTCCCTGGCTCCCATCTTCCAGTGTCACTTTGGAATCCAACTAGAAGTTTCTAGGAGATCACTTAATGTGTACTTCTGATTTTTCTATGGGCACCCTGGGAATTTTGCGTACATCTTGGGGCTCTAGGAATGAAACCCGCTGAGAACTCACAGGGCAGAATCTACAACTGGCTAACAAAGGAGGTGTCTCTTTCTAGAGATGGCAGCTCTGGTGTGCCTGCTGAGAACAAGCTCAGGCAACTCCATCTTAGACTCCAACAGAAAACCTTACACCGTTGGCAGGTGTTTCTGAGGAACTCAAAGTTAGACTAATATGGAAAATAACCCAGCAGGAAGTGAGTGAGCACACAGGCAGCATGAGATAAGAGCTTTGCATGCTGGTTTCAAGACCAGGGGCATCATCAGGTCTAATTACACAGCACCTTTCCCAAGGCACTATTGGCAACTCCAGTAGATGTGAACCTCTGCCCACTCCCTTCTTGAACAGTTCCTCTGTTTCTATAAACAAAGCTGTTGTGTAAACCTTTATTTTTTTAAAGTGGGGGCCCCACTTGGGGAGGTGTAATGTTTCCTCTTTATTTCTCTTTCTTTGATGAAAAAGAAAAAGACTACTGTTGAGGGACTCAACTTTGTTTTCTTTTTAATGATGATATAGACAGAGTTGACATGTGCTTTAATAGCCTTCAACCCACCTGTCCCTGAAAGCTAACTGTACCAATGAAATGAATTTTCTCTGAGCCAGTCAGTATCTGCATGGTATATCCTGGCTGCTTGGGGGACTCTGGTTACTACAATTGCTCTGTGGCTCCTGAGCTGAACAGTGTGGAGATTTTGTAAAATGGAAGACTGCAACATGGTGGAAATCCCCAAATCTTTTAGCTCTTAAGCACTTCACATCATAAGTACCTAGATAACATGGGCATCACTGCAGCACTATGGCAAAGCTGAACTAGGGGGTGTAAGGGGTCACTTTCCCATGAGAACTGTCTCAGAATTACTGATAAGGACTGATTCTGATGTTCTATTGGTTATCAGGCCAGAAATGAACACATTCTTGCTTGCAATCTCTGAGAAGGGGCTGGAGGTCTAAATGGTTGGACACATATTTAGGAAGCAACAAATCAAAGAACACCAGCAGTTGTGTATAGGTCTTAGCCTTAAACATAGAACTCATGTTCTCCAATTCTTACTAGAGAAAGTAACTTTTAGTTACCATGCATAACTGCAGTTCCAAGAGATCTGACACCTTCTTCTGGCTTCTGTGGAGTACCTGTACCCACACAGACATACATGCACATACATAACTAAAATGTATTGCTTTATATATATGTGTGTGGGTATATATATGAAATATATAAAAATAACCTTTAGGTCAAGGATGACAGAAAAGAGAGTGGATATAACTTTAGAAGATCTGAGCTTTCTAATTTACACAGTTGACATTCTTTTTGGGTGGCTGTTAATGTGAAAAAAAAAATACCACCCAATGTTTAAATGGTACCATATGACCCAGCTCCATATGACCCAGGTATTTTTCCCCAGGGCTTATAACCAAAGAACTTCATACCCTCCCATAGACATATTTACACACCTGTATTTATTGCTACTTTATTTCCTACAGTAAAGAATTGAAATAAACCTAATTGTTCATAAACAGATGAAAGATTAGCCCTCAGAAGGGAGGCAGAGGCAGGCAGATCTCTGTGAGTTCAAGGTCAGCCTGGTCTATAAAGTGAGTTCCAGGACAGCCAGAGCTGTACCACAGAGAGAAACCCTGTCTCAAAAAAACTAAAAAAGAAAAAAAAATGGAGAAAAAATAAAGGAAAGAAGAAAGAAAAGAAAAGAAAAAGAAAATCACAAACTTGCAGGCAAATGGATGGAAATAGATGTTATTTTATAGAGGTCATGAGGTCATACAGTCTCAGGGGAAAAATACAGGTCCTTCTTCATATGTGGAATCTATCCGATTATATATGTTCATATGTACACATGGATGCAGAATAACTTGAAGAAAAGACAACAAGAAAGACTGGATTTTAGAGATGAAGGACTAAATGAAGGTAATGGAGATGAGTTATTAAAGATGATATCAAACTAATTTTTCTTCTTTTTTTTTAGTTCTGTCATAGATTTTTTTTAAATTTTCAGTGGTGGGTAAGTGTAGAAAAATATATTTGATAAAGAAAGTATGAAATCCAATGTAAACTCTACAACTTCCATTCTGAATGGCTGCTATAACTTACAAAAGTTCACTGGGCTATGTAGTTCTGGGGTCTAGTTAATTGCAACATGTGGTGATATTTTTTGGCAACTTTTTTTTTTAACAAGAGTTTTTTTAGTTGTTTTGGTGTTTTGTTTTAAGTATAAAGGGTGGTACAGGCAGACCTGCATTGTGCTGAAGAGGCTTGGTGATTCATGTCCACCATACTCCTTTCTGTTTAACTGTGGTGAGCAGCAGATCACGTTCTGGTCGTACACGGTGTTTAAAGGAAGCTAGTATTCTCAGCCAGTTTCCTTCATTCTTCTCACTGGCCCTCAGGCCTTCCAGGTTGGGAGCAGAAAAAAATGCTATCAAACGTCCTCCCCTAGAGCTAGTTACTTCTCCAAAGATCTCAAGAAAGCCATTTTCTTTTCCCTTCCTGAGGTTTGGAATGGAGGGGCAAATTTAAGACTTGAAACAGCGGGGTATATAATGTTGCTATTTGTAGCTACTTGCCTGACTTGGCTTCTGAGAAGGCAGCAGCAGTCAAGATGGCTTTCTACATGTCCATACCAACAATTACCTGTCCAGGCCTCTTGGAACTTCGAACACAGTCACCTTGAAGGTCCAGACAGACACACAAGGACTGGTTTCTCCCCTTGGGTCTCATATAACACATTTAATGCATGTGAATTATTACTGACAGTTTGTATTTGTTAGATGTCAAAGAAACCCAGAACAAGCCGGCTGTAGTGACACACACCTTTAATCCCAGGCAGAGGCAGGAGGAAATCTGTGAGTTCCAGGCTAGCCTGGTCTACAAAGTGAGTTCCAAGACAGCGACTGTTACACAGAAAAACCCTGTCTCAAAACAAAAAACAAAAACAAAAAAAAACAAACACCAAACCACCACCACAGCAACAACAAAAAACCAGAGGAAAAAAAGGAAGGAAAAAAGCTAGAAAGGAAGCCACCCAACCCAGGACAAATGGTTAACTGAGGTACCTATTTAACATATCAAGGTGGTCTCTGGCTGCCGGTCATCAGTCCCCCCCATTTTCCTTCCCCCAGCTTCCCCATATAGCGCAGCCATTTTGGTCCTTTTGGTCTCTTGACCCCCTCTCTCTTCTCTTCCTCTCTCATTCTCTCTCTTCTCTTCCTCTCTCACTCTCCCCCACCCCCTCTTCTCATGGTCTCCATTAGTCTAGATCTTTCCATATGCCTCTGGCTATGCTCTCCCTCATACTGCAATAAGCTTCCCCCACCCCCCCACCCCATTCAGAAGTGTGAGCAGGCATGTCCTCATTCACCATTCATGTTTATCCACAGACCAAATAGAAAATAGACCCTAGATCACAAACTGCAACTCCCCCAAGCCTAACACATGTCATTGAATAAGTACAGATGCTTCTGTAGTTGTATCTGTGTCCAGGCAGACCTTAGATTTGCTAAATTAACTTACAAAGAGGCAGAAATGTGAGCAACCTTGGGAGTATCCTTAACCATCAGGGTAGTTTCTGAAGTTCCAACACTTCCAGACTAGTCTTCTAGCCACTGGATTTGATTTCCCTGTCTTTTCCTCTGGACCTATGAGGACATGGGCAGCATCTACTCCTCGGATTATTGTTGGACTTTTGTATCATAATTTTGACCATTTACACTAAGTTGCATTGTGGGAGAAAAATGATAAGAATAAAAGAGTCTATTTCCTTGTTTGGCTGTAGTACTTAAGACCTGACTGTTATTTGCAATTGGTATCTGCATTGTAAAATCAGATAACCATCAAATTGCAGGGTTCAGACCCAAGCCTCAAGAGTCCAACAGTGAGCAAACTGTATAATCAAAGCTTCCTCTAATGGAAGGCCAAGCATGTGGTTGGGAGCACTAGAGTGCTTCAGCTAATCCCAGGAGGAAGGGAAACAGCAGATGATGACCTCATGATAGTATTTATCGACTTCCTGAAATAGAGAATGTCTAACTTGGGGGTTGGGTCTACAGTTTGGACTTTACATGATGCATTATTTTCTAGTGTTGAGAAGTTTATGATGGACCAAGGAAGAAAAGAACAAGAGGAAAAGCAATACACTAGAACTAAAGCTTAACAACAGCAACAACAAATCAACTTGTGCAGATTTTTTTCTTCTTCTTTTCATAAATAGTTTTGCTTGCGCTAAGGGGGAGGGTTGTGTTTAACTATATTGAGTTTCTTCATTACTAAAGTTACCTTGTTTAATTATTTAACACAAAATCTGTAATTAAAGTTAATGAACGAGAACATTAAGCATTGTGGGTCTTGAAGTACAATTTGAAAAGGCTCAGAATTATGACTGTTAATTATTAATTTAATATTTTGGTTTTTGGATCTGCTGAGAAGAAGTCAGAAGGAAAGATAATTTGGAGGCGTCCTAGAAAGGTTCGGGATTCTGCAATGCCCGGGAGAATCTCAGGTTACTTCAGTCCTCTCTACTTTGAAACATATTTTAGAAAGGTCGTGTTCAGATTTTATATGATTGGCTCTCCAATTTAAAGTTAGAGCATGCTTTTTAAAAGTATCTCCATTTTTTTTCTTTACATTGAAAAGCTTTCCATGTGAGTTCTGGCTTATGAATGAGAAAAAAAATGAATATGGCTTTGTATCAAATGCCTCACCCCCACTTACCTCTGCCTTGGTCTGACAAAACAAAACAAAAGCAACTTCCAGGTCCTGGGCTATAAATGAATGAACAGGGTCTGGAGAAACAGCTCAGTATCTAAGAGTGAGTGCTGACCCCTCTTTCATAGGAACCTGGTTGAGTTTCCAGTGCCTACACTGGGCAGTTGATAATTACCTTTAACTCCAGGTACAGGAATCTAACCCTTTTATGGCTGCCACAGGCATCATAGTCACACACACATACACACACACATACATACACACAAAATTAAAAGTAAAAATGCAGTCTGTAAAAGTAAAGAAATAAATAAACCAACAAAGAAAGAAACTCGTTTGATTTTCTTTCTTTGATAATAATAACAGTTTGCTTTTATTGCTGAATAATTCTAAGTAAAATTGCATCCTAATGTTGAAAATCTTTCTTTTTCTCCTCTATTTCTAATCTCCTACTCTGGGGTGTCCCAAGAAAGGCACCTGGAAATTCTGCAAAGGAGAGTTTGTAATGAATCTGACATGTAAAGATCAAACAATATTGACAGGCCAGCCTGAAGCGAATACAATCCAGTTATAATTTAGCAAATATAAAGAAAGTGGGAGTGAGAAGACACTATCAAGCTTGAAGCTACGGCTGGCACTGGGCATGTCAGGATACCCAGATGACACAAACTTTGAATTCCTGGATTTCCTCATTCTGTAACACTGGAAGCCATCACTCACTGTGAGGGGCATTGGCTTGTGTCTCTCTCTGCATGGGGTGAAGTATTCTTTGGGTTCATGGTTGTTCCTGTTCTGATTCTGTATTGAGGAAGAAGTTTTTCTGCAGCTTCCTGGCATTATGAGTTAGAAAACAGGGGATGGTGGCCAGCAAATGAGCTCTGCAGGTACTGAAGAGCTAGACCATTTCTTCCACTTTCATTATTGACATTATATATGGCCATCTCCTTCATAGGCCATCAGCCATCCTCCCTGAGAACTGTACACCCTGGAACTCCTTAGATTCAGTTCCTGGAGCAACAGAATTTCTAGGTTCCATAAAATGCCAGCTAATGGCCAACTGGCCTTCTTGATGCAGTGACTCTGTTTTTCTCCCTCTTATTTAGCAATATTTAGCAATATTTAGCAAGTGTCAAATATTTACTGCCTGTCTGCTGTATACATGATACCATTCTAAGCTATGTTGGGTGCAGGAAATTCTTAGGATGTATCTCTAAAAGCAAAGGCGTTAATTTGGTAAGAAAAAGTATATAGGGAAGGTGAATAAATAAGCAAGATTGCATGTAGGTACACATTTATTTCTAAATATGTCATAGCATATATTGACTATGTGCTATGATGTTATAAAATGGGACAGCACTTAACATATATAACAACCTATAAAATTAAATGAAATGCCACTCGTAGGAGATGAATAATGACCACAACAACTATAGTATTCAAAACACACAGTAGACTATTTCTTTCGAAACAAATATGCTTTAATCCAGGTCTGATTTCCATAAAAAGAAATCAGTGTTTTTAAGACCTTATATAGTATCAGTGGAAAAAAATCTGGATTTTATTAGAGCTATAAAAGTCATGTGTAAATTTAATATCCAGATGTATAAACTGACCACCAGAAAAAGCACTTGTGGTTATGAGAATATCTAAGATACTTTTAATAAAAAGTAGTCTACACCAGTAATGCTGTGGCTTCTTTGAAGATATAACCCTTTCCGGGAGCTGGAGAGATGGCTCAGTGGTTAAGAGCACCGTCTGCTCTTCCAGAGGACCCGGGTTCGATTTCAAGCACCCACATGGCAGCTAACAACTGTCTGTAGTTCCAGTTCCAGGCAAACACCAAGATATAACCCTTTCCCCTGCATTATAATATATCCTTAGCATCCCTGTGATTAGCTCAGGATTTCTTTCACCATTTAGTTGCATTTATGTACAATAAATGTACAATGTATGATAATCTACATTATGTCACTATGATTGGAATCAATGTATGAAAGTCCTATATACTCCTTCCCTAGAATCATACAAAATAGATGACGATGATGATGATGATGATGATTTTCACTGGAACCAGAACAAGGGCTTTGTAACAACCATTTATTCAAGAAGTTAGTTTGGGCCCTGCCATTTCCAAGCACTATTTTAAAAGATGTGTTTTAAACTGGAGAGGGGATGTGTTAGAGGCTTGTTCCTTTTTTATCTAGTGTGTGCTTGTGTGCTTCATGCATACCATGTGCTAAGGTCAGAGAACAGCTTGTGAGAGTCGGTCCTCTCCTTCCATTGCATGGATTCCAGGGATGGAGCTCAGGTGGTCAGCTGACAGGCACATTTATCCACTGAGCCATCTGTCCAGACCAGTAGTTCTTTTAAGGTAGATACTTTTCTCTCCAAAGGGGGGAAGTGTGAGAAAGAGAAATAGAGTCAAAGGGGACATCATGCTCAACATGTGATGTATAGTTGTAAGAAAAATTTAAGTAAAAATAAATAAAATTTCAACTAAAAAAGAAGATAATATAGCTAGTTAAACCTTAAGATTTATCATGGCTATTTTGTTTTGTGGCTGACCCCTGCATGCAGGAAATTTTCTCTCAAGAAATAAATGCTCTTGCTTTTACATAAAAAACCTTCAGATTTAAAACAATAATAAACCAACTTTAGTGAAAAAACTTAATTGGTGCAAAAGAGTTTAAATGGAAAATAGGAGCCTTGAAGCAAGTTAACATGAGAGGCTGATTCATACATTGCCATATAAGTATTTCTCTAGTACAAGGGAATAGGAGTGGTCCCAAGCTTCAAGCTCTCTCCTACTAGGGTGATCAAATTATAAAAAAATAAAGTCCAACCCAGGAAGACTTCATGGAGGAGAGAGCCATATACTGGTTCTTCAAAGATTGCTAGAACTCAAAGAAGAGGTAGCTGAAGAGCATGCTGTTCTAAAAGGGATGTAATTATGGGGGTGTGGGCAGGAAATTATCCTGTTTCAACCTCTAGCTCTACACTCTGGTAGTTCTCATGGTTACCCTATGGGGTGAGACAAGAGATAGGTACCTAAGAGAAGAAAGAGATTAGCTCTGGCAAAAGGCACAGGAAGCCATCAGATCAGGGAGAAGGGCCACTGCTTGAAGGAAAAGATGAAGGCATTTTCTCTGAGGGACTCCCACACTGTGCATGCTTGTGACAGTATTTTTAACTCACATTAGTTTGTCTAACCTTAGAATAAGATGTGAATTAAAAGGTAAAGAATTCATTCTTGCAGTTTTTATTCTTGTCTATTTGACAGAGCCTGCTCATGGATTGAATAGGGTCATTTTAAGTAATGCGACTCTTAATATGCTTATAGTAGACATCTACCTTACCTACAATTAAAAAATAAAAAAAGCTTTCCTGTTCTCTGGAGTCGGTGGTGGACTGGTTCTCACAAGCTCAGGGATGCCATGCTAGACTACGATGAATCCACTATATGGATCCTGTTTATTGTTCTTGCCTCTCTCTTCCAGAAAGTCACTTGCAAAAGATTCTCTGCAGAGCCCACTCTGAACCTCTAGACCAAAAGCTGGGTCTCATGCCCTATGATATACACAACCTCTGGAGACACCAAAGAGGCCCTGAGTTCTTCTTGGTCTTGCTGAATTCTAGAACCATGCAAGTAGAAACAGAAGTGGAGATAGCAGCTTGGTGTCACCTAGATACTCAAGCTTGGTCTGCACTCAGACACATGTTGTGCAATCAATTCTGCAGCCGGCATTCTTTGGGCCCAGACATGCTACACTGGGGCTGTGTTAAAAAAAAAAAAAAAGAATAAAAAGAGAGCTGGAGGTGTAGCTCAGTGAAAGAATCTGTTGTAAGGCCCTGGGTTCAATCCCCGGTACTATCACAAAACTAAGTCTCTTAGTTGTTATTGTTGCCTTTCAAGTGGGTAGATTTCTGTACAAAATGAAATGATCTGTACCAGGATGTGTGGGGATGCAATTGTGCTCATGATAAGGCATGCACATGCATATGTATTGTGTGTGTTACATGCATTAAGGCAATGAAAACAGCACTCCCACATACCTCTTTTCCCCTAAGGAATTGCTTCAACATAGAAGCTGTTCTTAAACAACCATTACAGACTAAAAAGTCTGGAACAGATCATATGCCCAGGATCCTACCTCCATGAAGTAAAGTTATTTTTAAATCATATTTTATTAATAAAGGACCACCCTGTGGTGGGAGATGTTTCTTTCGACCACGTTGACCAGCCCAGAGTTTCTTTGATGGAACATTAAACAATAGAATGTGCAAAAATGAAAGCAGCCACAAGTAATCTAAAGATTAGTTTTCTCTAGCCAAAGTCCTGACATGCTATCTTATGCGTGATGTCTTCTGTCTTGCTGAATGGTGACTGGTGGAATTAATGGTGAAAGTGGATGGTCACTAGGCCAGCTCTCAGCCATACCAGTTTTATATGCTGAGCCCTCTCTGCCAACTACCAAACTACTTATGCCTGCACTGAGCATGTGCCCACCCTCACAGCTGATTCCACATCTTTGCCCCTTCCACCCCGGCCACTGGCTCTCTGATGACTACTTGGAAACTAAAGCCCACCCCATCCCTACTGTGAGTTTCCAACTGTCTTATCTTCCTACCTCACTCTGCCTTTTACCTGCCCATTATTGACCTCCATGCTCTTTTTGCTCCTTGCTGGTATCTTCTCCAGCTTCAAGGCACTCTCTTCTTTACAGCATTCCCATTTCTATGCCTCATGGGATAGAACAATATGATACCAGTGAGTTTTACCATTGGGTACTTAAGACAGATGCTCCCACCATGTTAAAAGTAGGAAGCCAGCTTGGGACTGTTCACATGGTTTTTCCTTTTTCTGTCTCAACAACTGCAGAAATAATTTAGTGGCTATTCTTTCTACAGTTGTTCATTAGCTGACCTTGTTATTGCATGAGCAAAAGAGTGGCTATAGTCTAGCTTCCCAACCCTCAGTAATGGTAATGAGAGAGAGAGAAAGAGACAGAGAGACAGAGACCATTAGCTTGTAAAAAAATCACATTTTTTTTTTTAAATCTCTAGGCTACTGCATTTTTTAAACCTGTTCTAGATGTGTCGCAACTATATTTACTACAACTGCAGTGTATAGAAATGGGAGGAATCAAAAGGAAAAATTTATGCCCAAGAGTAAATGCATCTTATACACAAATAGACTAGTTTTCTGTGTAACTGCTGTGACAAACCGCTACAGGTGTGCTATCCTTAGTCACCTCAGACTCACTACCCTCAGGCCTGTAGACAGCTGACATAGATCCCAGTAGGCTAAATCTAGGCTTGGCTCACAGGTTCTAGAGGCTGCTGTGGAGAATCACTTCCTCACTTCCTGCCCCAGTAGAGGCCCGAAGGCTATCACATTCCTGGGCCCTATCCAGAGCCAGCGTCCAGGCTCCTTCTCTCCTTTCTGCTATAGTCCTAGATCCCTGTGAGCTAGGACAGAAAGCTGCCTCTATTTTTAAGCCCCACATGATTAGATTAAGCACAGCTTGATGTACCAGAGTAATCTCCCCCATTTTTTTCCACACCCACCCTTGAATCACATCTGTAAACTAACTTTGTGATGCAAATATGAAAGACAACATATTGTCCAGTTCTGAAGATTAGAGGGTGGATGTGGATATCTGTGGAAGAGAGGAACTATTCTGCCTGTACCAGCAACTCATTGAATTCTATACACAATAAAAGAATAAATGCCAGTACAGCCTAACAGGGGTTAGGCACGAAGCATTGTCTAGCTTAGATAGGAAAGAGAGCAGCAAAATGCCACAACACACATTTACACCCAGCTCTGGAGAGAAAATGTGACGAGCCTGTAATGACAGTCATCTCATGGAAAGGTAGGCACATTTCACAGTTTGTAAAGAGTGTCTTCTGCCCTTTAGTTAATATGTTGAATGATTATACATATAGTCAGTCAAATACATGTTTAGATGTAATTACCTTTTGAAGTTTACTGAATTACACTTAGCCACTGTGGCACTGATGACTGCATAGGAGTTAAGCATGAAAGCATTGTCTAGCTCGCTGAACAAAGAGACAATTTAGCTTAATTGAGTTAAAACTGCTTTGAGTTGCGCATGAGGGAAATTAGGTAGCCCCACTCTCTGTCATTGAATGGGTTTTAAAGAACTCTGCTTGACAGGGTTCTTGTCTATAGGGGATGCGAAGCTGTCCACCAGTGATCTCCTTCATTCTGTGCAGATCCTCTCAAGGACAATTTCTTCTGCTGTTCACCCGAAGAACAGGAGACCCCTATGGGACAGGACCTGAGTTGTTCTCTTTAGCTAGAAAGCCCAGCCCTTCCCCCTCAATGTCTTCACTACTATCAGGGATGAGGAAATGTATGCACACAGCAAGCCAAGATGGGGTGTCATCTCCAGATATAGTGAACATCACCCTCTCCTCAGGGGCTGGGATTTGGCGTCTTTCCAGGGTGTCAGTGACCCAGCCTCCTTTGCCAGGCTTGGTGATGAGATCACCATTGGGGTGCCACCGATGCAGATGGGCCTGCTGTTCTGGCATGCTCCCAGGCGGACTACTGCCCTCTTCTCTCAACAGAGTGCAAACATGGGGCACCCTGTAAGGTCCAGCCTGGCGCTGAGCAAGAAGACCCTGACTCTTTCTCCTTTGTGTGTGGCTTCATTTTTCTGTCCTGCATCTTTTCCTGGATAAAAAGGATGAGGGGGGAGGGGGCTCTCAGATTTGATTTCTCAGTGGGAACTGTTTGCTTTGGAAGCCACCTACACCAGTGCTAATTGAGAACAGAGCTCAGAGTGAGGGCCTGAGAACAGCACTGGATGAACTTTTCAGTGGGCTGATTTCTGTTCATCTTGTCAGAACTGGGCTGGGAGTACATGCCATAATAGCAGGATCCACTGGTTTCCAACGGCGGCACATGGCAGCAGGTTTTCCCCTTCGACTTGCTACCTACCACAAATTAGTTATTTATTTCTAAGAGTTAAGCAAATAAAGTCTTCATTAAGAAAGCTCCCAGTCATCCCCCTACAGGCAGCAATTTAGAGTCCCGCAACTCTCCAAGCACTCTGAATCCGTCAGGTCTAAATTTGATGGGCTTCTATTAGAGAGATTACAGTAAAAAATAACAATCAGCTCTCAGATGATCCTGTGTGGAGGGGAAGGGTGGGGAGGAGTAGATTTGGCTTAGGACAAGCCCAGACTTTCGTCACAGGGACAGACCCAAGTGTTAACACAAAGGGAAGACAGGAGCATCCTGCACAGCACACTTCGGCCACAGATAACATGGCCTGTGCTCTGGCCCAGCCCATGCTCTGACCTCCAGGCCAGGTCTCCTACCTCAGCCACTCTGCACTGACCAGCTGCCGACATGCTTAGCGGATCCGGATCCCAGGGAAGGCGCTGCCTGGCCACACTCTCTCAGTGAGTCCTGCCCTTTGCTTCTTCAACTTTTCTTTCTTCTTATTTTTTTAAATCCTCTCCAACAAAAGAATTTTTTTTTTAATTATGGGAGTCGGGGAGAGACTGAGGAGAGAGAGGAGGGCGAGAGTGTGTAAAAACTTTGTGATTTCAACTGCAGGAGGGGAGTGGTTTGGAGTCAATGGTTTTCTTCATTTCCATGGTGCCTTAGCAGAGGTTTTACCTAGAACCTGGGTTTCTTGCTTCCAAATACAGGCCATGGGGCATTGTGCTGCTAAAGATCTGCTGTTAATTTAGACCTGAGTCCTCTGCCTCAGAGTCATCATTTGCAAAACTCGGAGATTTCACTAAGCCCTGGTTGCCCAATCCCTAAGTAAACAGCCCAGAGCATTCAGCACACTGACCATCCACTGGGCCACAAGCCCCAGAGCATATGCTATTGATCAGGGGACAGTTCTGATAACAGGGGGCTCTGAGGCTTTAGGATTATGAAATCCTGGAATGTGAAAGGGAAAAGGGGCCTCTGGGATCCTTCAGGGTGATGCTGTCTTTCTACAGACATGGAGCTCAGAGAGATAACTGGGTTTACCAAAGCCAAGCAGCAATCCACAGGGACACAGCTCCTCCGTTCAGGAGCAAAGGCCTTTTTCACACTACAATCTATGGGGTTTGAAAACCCTGCTGGGTCTTTAGAAAAAGGGAGTGTGGAAGTGTAAGGGGCACCAAATGGCCTTTCCATGAGTTTTTCCTAGTTCTGAGAGTTTGGGCGCCCATTCAGGATCACATTCACTGTTCCAGTCGCCTCAGAGTCTGTGCAGCACTTGATCAGATAAACAGACAAGCCTGGTGGGGTCCTAAAAAGTGAGACCCCCCCAGACCCACAATATTTGTAGGTTTCTTGATTAACCAGTTTTTGTTTGGTCACTCAAATGGGAGAGCTCAGAGGGGCCTGGGAGGTTGCCTTTACGGTTAGTGCTTGTTAAACTTTAAAAAAATAATAGTAATTCTTTAAAGATTATGTAACAATGGTGTTCTGGCAAAGTGAGTGATCTAAGGCCCCCGAATCCCCATTACACTGTCCCATCACAGCCTATCTCTAACCCACTCTCCTTCCGACCTCTAACCCAGACTCAACATCTCTCCTGAAGCTTTCTTGGAATCCCAGGACTCCCTAGAAAGGCTCTGGAACCACCGATCTTTCCCAATGCCTTGATTTCAGATAATGAAACCATGGAAGTAAAGGCCTTATCCGGATCCCACAGCTGGTCGGCAGCAGAGCCTGGAATGCTATGGAAAGTCCTCTTCCTCCTTCCTGCCCCCCCACTCTCCTTTCACACCTGGTCCTGGCCCTCATTCCTCCAGCCTGCCTGTGATTCTAGCAATTTACTCTCTTCATGCCTCTCTCTCTTCTACTCTGGCACTTCCTGACTTCCTGGACTTGCACCTGGATGATGGAGATTTCCGCCCATCTGGTCCTTGGCCTCAGTCTTTGCCCATTCAGTTCCCAGCCCAGCTCATCTTCATCTGTGAGGCTGTTAGAGCCCACTGTCCCCAACACAGCACTTTTCCTCCTCATTGTGAGCATTGCTGCTCCTTCTAGATTGGGCTGCTTGTTGCCTCCCACACCAGCACTTACAGGCTGCCTCCATCTCATCATCTCGTTTGCTGTCTTCCTCCTGAAGCATCCCTGATTCCTCTGTTTCCTCCACTCTCATAACCTGTGTGCATCCAACATGTCTGTCTTCTGATAGTAATTCATTTGATGGCAGGAACTGTTTTGAATCTTGAGCATCCTGGATGGTGCTAATACACACACCCCGCCTTACACACCCAGGGAAATGGATTCATAGATAAACATAATCTTTAAGTCTTTCATTATTGAAGAAATCCAGCACACTAACTATAAGTTTCTACTTTTTTTTTTTTTCATCATTTGAATGTACTTAAGGCCTCTGGACATTTTGCTTTGTAAGAATTATTAGCCTAAATGCTAAGGCAGGTGCTCAGCGAAATGAACTAGAAATTCCTGTGTGTTTCTATCAGGCAATTTATCTCAGTTTCATCACCTCCAATGCAAGATTAGCACTGATTTTTTTTTTTAAAGAGGTGCATTAAAATTCCTGAAGAGTAAGAACTACGCAAGAGCCATGGCATTTTCCAGAGCAGGTGTGAATGGCTATCCACTTCTTCAGATTCTATGTTTACATGTCCCAGCTTACTGACAGATTCTGTTCCTTTCACCTCAGCATTTCTCTTGCTGCTTTGTACCATGTTCCCAAAATTGATGCAGTTTACTTGAGTCAAGATCTGGGGTTTCCCAGAAATACTTAGTTTAGTCCAATAAGTTGTATTTCTTATTGACTTTCAGGATGAAAGATTAAAGTTTGGTTTCGGTGTGACAAATGTGAACAGACATACTTAAAGCTATGGAACCAGGGAAATGGGAAAATTGTGTAGCTCATCTTACTGAGGAAAATAATTTGAAAACATTGCAGTAAACTGGTAAACGATTGGCATAATTTCATAAGATTACTTAGAAATGACAGAACAAGTTGTCATTGTCAATCGTCCTGGGGGAGGGGGCTGTAGAGATGGCTGCATGGTTGGTGTAAAATGCTGGCTGCTGATCCAGGTCTGATTCCCAGCACCACATGCTGGCTCACAGCGGTCTGGTGCTCCAGTTTTAAGGATCTGAAGTCTTCTCCTCTCATGGACACCAGGCATACACATGGTGCACAGACTTATTTGAGGCCAAAACACCTATATACATTAAAAAATTAAAGAAATGAAAAAAAGTATCGAAATGCCCATTTCATCCAGTGTTTACTGGGATTATAACATTTTGATTTCTCAATAGTGTGACATTCCTAATAATAATAGAAACTATTTCTTTCCTCCCTTATAAATAATATTATAGTACATTTAAAATAATTTCCAGTTCCTGGGCATTCTTAGACATGCTGTGAAACAGTGATATACATCCCAAAGTGTCTTCTTCACCAGTCTGAAGTACTGTTGTTGCCTTTTCTAGTAGCTGGTGGTCCACATGCTTCTCATGACCCAGTCTGTTCTGCAGTAGCCTGGGCTAGCAGAAAAACCATAGGTTAGGGTGACCACAGTGAAGTTAACGGTCCAATGACAGTGGCCTTTTCTCTTACAAAGAAAGGGCATATGCAGTTTATGATTGCTGCTTTGTATTGTAAACTGGATTTTAATACATGTGTGTATAGCATATCATATATATCATATACTTCACATGATAAATATACTATTCATCACATAATATATATCTTAGCTTAAGAAAACTTTTATTTGGGGTGTGTGTGTGTGTGTGTGTGTGTGTGTGTGTAAGCACAGGTATATACATGGAAGTCAGAGGACAATCTTCGGGAGCCAATTCTCTCTCTCCGCCTTGCCAAGGCAGATCCCAATTGTTTTTACTGCTCTGGTGCACTCCACGCTAGCTGGCCTGTAACTTTCAGCCTATCCTGTCTCTAGGTCTCATCTTGCCACAGAAGTGCCAGGGTTACAGATGTGAGTCACCACATCTAGCCTCCTGTGGTTCCTAGGGACCAAACTCCGGCTTGTGTGACATGAGGTTTTGCCTGCTGAGCCATCATCTCTCCAGCCCCAAAGATGGGTTTTAAGTGGTTGAGTTGTCTGGACCTCGTCTTTGGTGCACAGTAAAGTGACACTATTTATGAAGCATAGGAAAGAAGCACATAAAATGGATAATTCTACTTTGCTTGTATTGATAACTCAGCCAAGACTGTTGCTGGAATGTGGTCTTGGGGTCCTGCAAGTCTCCATGGAGACACTCTCTTGACTCTCTGCATGTGTCTCCCCTGGGAATGGCCAGTTTACCATCTAGGTGCCTGGTGGCCACAGTGGATGCTGTTTGTGGGCCTCTTTCTCTTTTCTTTTCCATGTCTTGGCTGGGGGATCAGCCCTCACTGTATGTTGCTTATCACATCCCTCCTCAGCCATCAAAAGTGGTTCTGCAAAGGCTGCTCCAACAAGACAAGAGGGTACAGGCACAGAGCTCAGCTCCCCTCAGGAGGCTGACATCCTACCTGGGTGATGGGTATGCATTTCCCCTTGGTCACATAGATAGCTGTACTTCCCTGCCCTAGTATCTGCCCATATATCTTGGGCTAAAAAAGTGGCTGAGGACTTTCTGGCCCAAGATCCCAAGCTACCATGTGGAATGGTGTTTGAGGCTGCAGAACACAATTTACAAATGAAAGTTTTGGAAAGGCCTTCCTATAAATGTAGCATTGGCTGGATTTATTTCCAGTCCTAATTGAATTTTTAAGAGGAGTCTTTTAAAATCTGTGAACCTCCCTCATTTCCATCTATTCATTCAACAAATATTCACTGAGAATTTCCTGTACTAGTTAGCCTGTTCTGTCTGACACTGAAAACACTAAAAAGAACAAAGCACAGGCTATGTCTCCAAGCTTATGTCATTTTGTGACTCCCAAACACGTCATAAGTATTTGTTTAGCCATCCCCCTATGTCTATTATCTAAAGTATGCACGCTTGCACATGCACACATGTGCTCACATGCGCACGCACGCACACACACATACACACACACACCCATTTAGGCCTGTGGCTTCAGTCAGACTAGCACAGGTCCATAGTCAGCATTATCTACACCAAGGATCTCAGTTTTCTTTTCTCATGCTTTCTAGAAAGAAATTTACTTTTCTTTATGATATATATATATCAGTGGATGTATTCTCTTTGTGTATAATATAAATATGTCAATAGTATTAACTTTTGCAGTATATAATAGCCTTTGATACTTTCTTTTAAAAAATGTATTTATTTCTTATGTATACAGTGTTATGCTTGCATGACAAAAGAGGGCACTGGATTTCATTATAGATGATTGTGAGCCATCATGTGGTTGCTGGGAATTGAACTCAGGTCCTCTGGAAGAGCAGCCAGTGCTCTTAACCACTGAGTCATCTCTCCAGCCCCTTGATATTTTCTATACCATTCTATTTTATATTAAAATGTTGATTCTGACCCACGAGAGAGCTTTCATAATCTGTAGACAGGTCACACACTGAAGGGTGGAACATGAAGCATACTGAGCGAGCATCTTCGCTTGGATCCCTACATTCTTAGAAGCTTTTGAACCTCTGTCCACCCAGGCTGTAGGACCCAGGGCTCAGCCTGAAGATGGAAGAAAAGGGATTTGGGTGTGAGCCGGAGAACCTCAATTCTGGACTAAACTCCTGTAATTGGCACCAGGATCTCCAGAAAGTCACTTCAACTTGCTGTGACATGGCTAGGCTACTATAAAGGAGATGCTGTCTATCTGCTGCTGTGCACAGCTCAAGGGGGGAATAGAAACAGCCAATATCATGATATCCATTGATGTACACAGAAAAGCGTTAAGTACAAAACTAGAGAAGCTGTTGTTCAATAACCTTGCCTTCACCATGAAAATTTAATATCAGAGAAATACTTAAGGAGACCATGTGCTCTCAATAGAGCTCAGCAAGATTTCTGAAACTGGCTGCACTATGGCGCAACTTCATAAGTGAAAGTCTCAGAGTGGCATTTGGTTGTGATGTTGTAACTGGCTTCACAGCTAGGTCACCTCACCTCTCTGCCCTTCAATACCGTTGCTGGTTATAAAAATCAAAGCAGTAACTAGGTGGTTGGTGGACTGTAAGTTCTGAGCCAATTTGTGCAAGGCACTCTTCCTGTTGTTATGTTTTGACCCACAAATGTTAATGTTGATTGACATTAATTTCCACTGTGTTTAGGGCCACATTTTATGAAAGGCAACTAATGTTAAACAAAACTGTCTGGTAGGGGCAGTTTAAAAACAATAAACTTATAGGTAACATATTGTATTTTTCTCACTGTCCTTTTACATTTTCTTCCTGATTTATTCTAAACCTCATCTTATATAGATGCTGATTAAAATGAATGTGTCTTTCAGTTTGTGCCGAGTCCCTATTTAGAGTTAGAGTCATCACAAGATGCTCCTGCCTGCCCCATTTCTTTATCTGTCTTTTTTGTTTTGTTTTGTTTTGTTTTGTTTTTTATCTTCCCACAGCTGTTTTCTAATTGTGTTCTTCAGCTTTTCAGTTACTGTGACAAAAATACCTGTGCTAATGAGCTTTAAGTATGCAAAGATTCGTCTTGGTATATGGATTCAGGAGTGTTAGTCCATGATCATTTGACCTTTTGATGTTGGGCCGGTTGGTGGTGCAGTGCATCATGGCACAAATGCATGATGTGAGAGACAGTCTGCAAACTTAGCTGCTGGGAAGCAGAAAGACATAAAAGAACCGGGGCATAGACATACTCCTGCTAACTTCCTCCAAGTAGGTCCCACCTAGAACTACAGACTAGGACCAAGCCTGTAACCCATGGCTGTTGCAATGCCTTCAGTCATCTTTTCTAGAATTTCATCCTCCACATTGTTCTGTCTTTCCCTTTGGGAGTTGGAAACAGACAGTAAGATAACAAACAAATAAGAACTGTCCCTAAGAGAAGAACATGTACCGGCCATTTTTTTCACTTTAGGAAGTGGAGATCTCTTCACAGCCGACAGTGAATTCTACCAAAGGCAGCTCATCACCACAGGCTTTCTTTTGGGCCACCAACCAGCTCCCAAATCATGACGTGGTGACTTATATTAATTGTAACTGCTCAGCCTTAGCTTAGCTTGTCCCGTTAGCTCTTAAAACTTACTTTAACCTGTTTCCCTTCATCTATTCTTTGCCTTGGGGCTTTTTACCTTCTATTCTGTATGTCCTACTTTTCTGCTTCCTCTGTGTCTGGCTGGCTGGTGGCTGCCAGGGTGGCTGACCTCAGACATCTCCTTGTTCTCCTTCATTCTGTTCCTCTTTAGCCTAGATTCCTTCTACTATTCATTCTCTCTGCCCACCAGCCCTGCCTATCCCCCTATTGCCTAACTATTAGCCATTCAGCTTTTGATTAGATCAGTCAGGTACCTTAGGCAGGCAAGGTAAAACAGCAACACATCTTTACATAATTAAACAAAAGCAGCATAAACAAATGTAACACATCTTTATCCAGTTAAAATGATATTCCACAACAACCTGTGGAGTTTCCAGGGGAAGAGAAAAAAGTGAACACTGTTAAGCAGTGAGTCTATGATGGTTATGAATTGTCTTCCCACAGACTCATGTGTTGTACACTTAGTCCCAGCTGTGATGGTTGTTTTGAGGGTGTGTGGAAACTTGAGGAGGTGGAATCTAAATGGAAGAAGGTCACGGGGCAGATGGTGGGGATAAGGGGCGATGGGGAGGGATATGAGTGTCTTGTCCTGATGATTTCCTGTTGCTCTCTGCTTCCTGTCTACCATGAGGCAAGGTGAAGAACATCCTCTACTACACGCTCTTACCTCCATGATGTTTTGCTTAAGCTCACAGAGCCAAGCAACTATGCACAGCATCCTATGTGAGTCAAAACCCACAACTCTTCCCTGAAGGAATTCCCTTGGGTGTTTTGGTCACAGTCACAAGAAAATTAACAACAGCAAATAAGCTGTTAATTTTACTGTGCACTGACTTTTTCACCTGTAAAAAAAAAAAAAAAATAAAATACGTATTTCTTGTCTAACAGGCTAGCAAAAGTTAAAAGAACCAGTCCCAATGGAGGTTTAAGCCAGAATGGCATTCTACTACACCACTGCTTTTCCCTCTGAGCATCCCCCCTCCCCAGGGACCCCAGAGTTGCTGAGGTTGGGACAAATGCAACAGAATTCAGTTTGTGATTGACCTGTGCTCATTATAATATCCTACCTTTCAGAAACCTGGAGTGCCTTGTCTCTGGTTTTACATGCTTTGACTCCTTACTGCTGGAAAGGAGATTTCATATAGCCACCCCCAGGGCAAGTCTAGTACATTTCTTCAAGTATATTTGCTAAAAAACTGATTTTTTAGGTTAAAAAATTGTTTCTATTTTTGTTTGTCCTAAACATGATATTTTGAGAAAGAGACTGTGGTAAGCCGTAGGATTTGTTTGTGGCCAAACACCACTAAATCTCAAGTACTGCTGCCACGTGAGGAAAGTATAAGTCAAAAATCCTGACTTCAATATCCTGAGGCTCTTGGGCCTCCGCCTCTTTTGTTTATCATCAGTGGGCTCTAGAGTGAGGCATTTAATATCTATGAGCTTCTTACTACATTTGTCTACAAAAAGAAGAAAATGACTGTAGTTAGCACCGCTCCTGGTGTTTAATAAGAGTTCAAAAGGCAAGAGGGGTAGGTGGCTCACAATGAGAGTCACTTGTGGGAGTTGGTGCACAGGGGATGAATGTTAGGTAATGACAAAAGCAACACTAACCCTGAATTAATTTCCTGAGATTGCCAGGACAGAGGACAGAGGCAAATGGGTGACTTGCAACAATAGAAATGTATTGTTCTGGAGGTTAAAAGTCTGAAATCAGTGTGTCAGTGGGGACTGGAGACCTCTAGGGAAGGGCCTGTCCTGACCTCTCCCAGCTTCTGGTCTCAGATGTTCCTTGGCTCATGTTTTAATGGCTCAGAGAGTTTCGCATGCCATTCTTGATATCTCTTCACATAGCCCTCCCGCTGTGCACGTCTGTGTTTGTGTCTCCAAAGGACACTAGTCCTACTGGATTGAATGCCATTCTGATGACCTCATCTCCGCTCAGTACATCTGCAAAGCCCTAAGTCATGTGAGATACTTGGGGTTAGGATATCAGCATACCTCTGTGGGGAATGCAATCAGCTCATCAGAGAGTGTGCAGACCTCCTAGCCATTCATGACACTCAACAGGCCGAGCCATATTTTTAAAGTTTGCTAATGTCGTCACAAAATGAGCAAACCTCATGTACCCCGGAAGAGGCTGTTAGATAGCCTCTTGGAAAGCATTTTTTAATCACCAAAGTTGCCTAAACCTAAACACAGGAAGGGACTTTTCTCTTGGAAGAAAGGACACCCAGGAAGTATTTATCAGTTCTGTTGACTTCCAGGCATGAAGCAATGCAGACACAGATAAAGCTTAGGTCCGCATGAGCTCACATTCTCCCTCCTTTGCCTGCATATATTTAAATATCTGAGCTCACTTAAATATGCACTCTGAGCAATATGAGGAGCCTGAGTCTCAGGATTGGTGAGTTAGGAGGAGATCATGAAGAAACGCCTACTCCAGAGAGCAATGTAGAGACCTTTAGGGAAGGCCTGTCCTGGCCTCTTCCGGCCCAACTTCTCCCAAGAGGCTTGGAAGGCTAAGGATTCTGAACTCCACTCAGAGCTATAGGTTAACTCCCTATTATCCTCAGATTTAGGAAGACTACAGGAACAAGACAGAATCAGAAAGTGTGCATATGAAAAAAAATCATTTAGAATTAAGTTAGTTAGTTAGCATTAGTTAGGAGAGACAGCATTTTAAGAATCAGGTAAACTGAGTTCTAATACAATGTAATTAACCTTTTTCCTAAACATGTTATGAATGTTTATTAACAAAGCAGAGCCTCTCAGCCTTTAAATCGAGTTCTGTATTGGTTTCCTGGGGGCCTCCCTTACAAAGCACCACCCACTGAATGGCTTAAAATGACAGGCCAGTGAGCCTTCCACGGGTGAGTGGGTGGGTAAGTGCTCCTCAGTGGGGGAGCAGAGGATTCAGCCAGACAGTGGAATATTACTCACTACTGAAAAGAAAAGGGCTGTTAAGTCATGAAAAAAAAACAAAAAAACATGTCAGAAACTTGGAAGCATTACTGTGAAGTGAAAGAAACTGATCTGGGAAAGCAACATAGGATTTCAACCACACTCCACTCTGCAAAAGTCAGGACAGATGGAGTCAGTACAGAGAATGGTGATTGCCAGAGATCGGGGAAAGAAAGGCAGAGCAGGAGACTCAAGAGGGGTGAGTGAGCAGAGCACAGGAGGATGGGGGGGATATACTGTAACTGTCGTGACACTTTGCTCAAATTCATAGAATGTACAGCATCAAACCAACGCCTAATGTCTACTAAGTACTAAACAGTCCTGCTGTGTCTGTGCATTCGTTTGTTTTTGGTTTTGAAGCCAAGTTAAGATTTACTAAGAAACTGTTTCAATACATATTTAAATCCAAGCATTAAGGGAGAGAGAGGTGTTCAGGAAAAGATGATATGTGCCCAAGACCTAGTTTCAGGTTTATAAAAAGACTGAGTTCCACCAGGGTCTACTAGTTGGAACAAATGCTGTTCTAGTTGGGGACTGTCGGTGGTGGGATAGGCTGAGTCTGGGGGAAACAGGGGTGTCTGGGAAAGCTTTACTTTCTGAGTTTTTCTTGAAACCTAAAACTGCTTTCAAAAGTTAAATCTTTAAAATAAGTAAATTACAAGGCACAGTTGGTTGCCTCACAGTTTCTATTCTGCTGGCAGTCTCCAGCATCCTTGGCCTGTAGAAGCATCACCTCTGATCCCCTGCCTTCAGTGACAATCTTGTCACATCTGTTCCCATAGTTTATACTCCCTGTCCAGATTTCATACTGGATTAGAACCCACCCTAGTGACTTTGTCTTGAGACCTCATTTCCAAATAAGGTCACATTCCAAGGTACTGGTAGTTATGTTGTCAACATCAGGTTTTTGGGAGGTCACAATGCATGACAAATACTGGAAGATTGTAAAATTTTAACATGACATTTCATAGCTTAATTCTTCAGCTATAAGTGGCGTAATTATTGAGTCTAAAATGTCAACTGGCTGGAGGATGCTGGGGCAGTTGGGATAGCTGGAGCTTTCCCTGGCAGCCCCCTGTTTGAAATCATTCCAGAGAGGGTTAGGACTACACACCCTGCCTGGAGCTCTGGTCACCGCCCCTCCATGAGGCCTGGTACTGAGCCATCCTCAAAGAGGCTCAGAGGAAGAGATTAGCCTCTTCCCTTTTTGGACATGGGAAGGCAAAGCTCTCTGTTGTTAAATTCCTGTCTACATGTTAATGAGAAGTGGCATGGATTAAGGAAGAGCTAGAGAAAAGAAGAGATGAAAGACATTCCATTTAATAGATTTTAAAAAGCAAAAAAAAAAAAAAAAAAAAAAAAAAGTTAAAATATCAATTTCCCCTATCTTTCTTCTACCCTCAAACACACACATACAAACCAATCTGCCAAACAAACACACAAACAAAAACCTACCAGGAAATCATAATGGGGAATCTGAGCATACACACACAGGAGATAAGATCCATCACCTTACATTTATTTTATGTTGAAATTGTAGTTTTCCTATTTCTCTGATATTAATGTTATCATTTAAAAAGAATTTGAGGTCCTTGAGTTGGTAAAATCCTTCTGGGGTCTCTGTACAAGCATGACTACCTGAGTTCAAAGTTTCAACACCTTGGTGAACACCCAGCCAAGTCTGCTCGTATCTGTAACCCCAGCACTGAAGAAATAGAGGGAGACAGAGCAAGATAAGAAGACACCTTGTCTTCTTCTGACCCTGGTATACACACACACAGGGATGCATGTACCAATATATACATCTACACACACATGCCACACACACAAATAAGTAAAATAAAAATAAATTTTAAAAAAATTCTTCCTGAACAACCCTTCCCTTTTCATTGGGAAGCAATGACATGACTGGAAGCCCTGTAGGCACTGAGCCCATCTGATGATGATGATGATGGCAACAGTGATGATGATGGTAATAACATAAACACAGTTAACACTCCTGTAGTACTCTCTATATGCTAAGCACAGTTTAAGACTATGAAAATACTGGTTCATTTGATTATTAACACTACTGTGCAGTAAGTAGGATTATCTTCATTTTCAGATGAGGGCAATAAGGGCATCAGTGTGGTTGCTTCTCTTGCCTGGGAGTGGGTAAAGTATGGCTGTTGGTGATTGCCTTGTGCATTACAACTTTGTGCTGAATGAATGCTTTTCCCTGTGTGTTTCCACAGCTCTGGCCTCTGGCCTTTGCGTGGTAACTCTGGCAGTAATTGTACCATTACATCACTTCCTGACTGATGAGCAAGCTTCTTCTCCAGGACAGGCAAGGCTGGGGTGGATAGAAGAAAATGGATCCAGGACCTTTGATCTTCTTGAATTCAATCTAAAATAACCAACCCAGGGAACAATACACTGTCCCAAGGGTCCTAAAAAGTGATCATAATTGAACCCCCTTTCCCAAGTGGGAGACCTGGACCCCCACTATATTACTAGCTTCTTTATTTTCCTGTTTATCACACCACAGAACTTTTGTTAGGCTAATTAAAATTAATTCTTCTCTTAGCTTTGAATTTGTCCAGATCTTAACTTCTAAATCCTGAGCTGTCGTTGTTAGAGAAAGAACACCTAGAAAGAAATGAGTCACATCATGGTGTAAGCAGCCTACAGATTGAGGTCAGTTGGATGTTAGCTAATATACCATGTGTGTAGCCCTGGCAATGTGATTGGTTTCCCTAGCAGGATTACTTGCCTAGACTATACAATGTGAGCAATCAAGTCCACTCAGTCTTGCTGCAAGAACCAGACATAATGTGCCATGCCTAACAGCTCCCACATAAATGGTACTTTTCCCAGTTAAACAGACATGTTTCCTTGGCTTTGTAAACCATTTTTTGATTCACTCACCAAAAGTTGATGATGGTAGGTATTCTTCATTCTTTTATACCTTTGGTTTTTACACAGATAATGACTGTTGTATTTGGCTTTTTAGCCTGAGAAATGATCACCCTTTTACTTTAACAAAGTGTAAAATTTAGCAGAATCATTTGTCAATCAGTAGCAGCAACTTCCTCTGGGGGATATGTCAAGAGGACTCCCAGGTTTCCCTCAAGTTTAAAACAGGCTCTGGACCCTTTTGTGAGGGTCCTTGGGAAGGTGAGAACTTTGATTCTCTCTGGTAGGCTTCTAGAGTCTTGAGTAGAACCCATCTTGACATCTTGGATATAAAAAAAAAAAGAGCACTTGATCAGCAATGCTCAAAATGGTGCTGAAGCCTAGCTCTCAACTGAAATCTCTGGGCCCTTCAGAGCCAAGGTAGACATGGTAACAGCATTGATCTCACTGGCCTTATGAAGATCAAATTCCATTCTGTATGTGATGAAAGTGCTTTGCAAAAGAGCTGTGCTTTGGGACAGCTTGGATGGCCCTGAGTTCAGGAATTGGCTCAAGAAACAGTTTAGCCATCAAACAAGATGGGATTAAACAGGCAGCAACCCTGCCGACACAGATTTTAACAAGGAGATGTCTCATTCTGACTTGGAAGCAACTCTCAGTTGTGTTAATACTGTGTAGGAGAAAAGCTTGGCATGAATAGTGGCTCACTGTGAGATGAGGAAGAGCATATGAGCCAAAGCTAGGGTCAGGGCCAAGAGAAGGTCATACTGTAAGCAGATGACAGGTCAGAAGACAGAAGAGACAGGGCTCATGTTCTACTTCAGGTATTTGGGTACGTGCATTCGTGTGTGTGTGTGTGTGTGTGTGTGTGTGTGTGTGTGTGTGTGTGTGTGTGTGTGTGACAGCAGACAGAGAGGAAGACAGATATAACAAGGGAATGAATGAGACATCTCTAGGACCAATGTGTGCAGACCTCCCAAGCCCACCCCTCATTGAGAGCAAAGACTGGGTGCTCACAAATGTATGTTCAGCTCCCTAGAATCCTTCAGATTGCAGTTCTCTTAATTGCATTTCTAAGTTTCAAAAACACCCTTCCTAAGAATGCATTTTTCATTAAAAAAAAAAAAAAAATCAGGATTGTGTTTTAATTTTGGTTTGGCCTTTATAGAAAGTTTTGTTTTCCAAAGCCATAATTGTGGCCTTCTCAAAATGGATTGTCCTCCATAGAGTGAGGATTTAATGTTTCCAGCCACCCCCCCCCCTTCAGTGCCTATTACCCTGTCTTCATCTTATGAACTACACATGTTGTTGAAGCCACTCCTGGGTCCTCAGAGAGCAGCAGCCTCTGCCCTGCCTGTTTCCTAATAAGGGAATGTACAAGCTCCTGAGGGTGAGGTAAGGGGAGTCAGGCGGTGGATGGTATTTTTGCTGATCAAGGAGAAGAAGGTGTGGTTTGGCAGGTATCTCCGTTGGTTTGGCTGGCTCCTGACTTGGTTTCTTCTTTTTGACAGTTCAAATGCTGTAAAACAAACTTTAAGGCTTGTTCTTCCTCAGCTCTTCAGCTGAGCTTGGAGAATACCATCCTGAAACAGTTTATCTGTGATTGAAAAAAAAAAAGAAATATTTGCAGTTATATATTAAGTCCCCTGGGTCATCGTAATAGATGATGATGTCAAATTTCGCTATGGAAAGAACAAGAGATCTGCCTTGTGTTTTGTTCAACCAATGTTTTTAGGTTTTAAAAAAAAATCTATCCATGCAATGGTATTAGTATCTACAATTGGTTTTAAATATTGATATAACTCAATTTAAAATGTAACGAAGAAAACAAAAGGCCTGGCATTAGGCCTATAAAGGAAAATGGATCATCTATGTACCCTCTGATCACTTGAGGTCAGCCTACCTCTCAGTTCTGTTTTCTGAATGACTCCGTCTGCCTTCTATCAAAGATGCTTCTGCTCCAAACTCTTTCAATGACACTCTGAAAGAAGTGGTGTTTCTCAACCTGCTTGCAGGTTGGAATCCCTAAAGCAGCTTTGAAACTTTCTCTTGCCAGGTCAGCAGCTCTGCTTGAACTGGGCTAGGGCACAGCCTGTATCAGGGACTTTGAAGAGCTGCCCCAGGTGATTCTATTGTAAAGCTAAGGTTGGTGACCTTGAGATCCAAGTCCCCAAATGCACTGTCTATTGTGTCGTTTGCTTTCCTCAAGGGCCAGACTCTTTCTGACATTTTGAAACCTTTAAAGAAAATATAATATGGAACAAGTTAGACAGGTTTCTTCTTGGGCCAGTAGGTTCAAGTCCAGTTGTTTTGAACTCAACAATAGAGACTTGTAGTTGAAACCAAAATCAGCTTCTAGACACATGAGTATTGTTTAAACACTCTTTTCCACACCCAGAAGGAATAAAACATTCTGCCAAACAGTTGAAAACAGTATATTCATTTCAAAGCTGTAAGTAATGTAGTTATATTTCAAGTTTTCTCTGTGTTCTGTAAGTTATATATCTCTTGAGATCCAGTTTAATTATTAAACACTTCTTTGATTTTCCTTTAATAGTAAGCCAACTTCACATTGTGAAATTGCTGTATCTAACAACGATAAAATGATACAACCAAGGGATTTTTAAAAAATAAAGGCAACTTATATTAAAAAAAAAATAATAGGCTGTGAGAATACCATACCTCATAGGGAAGAGTTAAAACTTTGTGACCACCATGTGGTTGCTGGGAATCAAACTCAGGACCTCTGGAAGAACAGTCAGTGCTCTTAACCTCTGAGCCATCTCTCCAGTCCAGAGTTAAAACCTTGTAAACTCATGGATGAGTCAGGTGTCTGAAGTAACACTATACTCCCCACTACCTGGCTGATGGTTCCTTCTCAAGGAAGATAGGACATTTGGATATTTGGCACAGCAGACTAAGCTGGGAATATAGATTGGAAAATTATCAGCAAAAGTAGACAATCAGGTTAAAGGCACAGTGACATTTCCCAGGAAAATGTGTTGAGCCAGAGAAAGGTAGAGGAAGAAATCCATTACAGGAAACAAAGGAAATCAGAAAGTAAATGGTTGGCAGAGAACGTCACAAAGAAATGTGTTATGGTTTACATGTGAAATATACCCTACAGCCTTTTAAACACTTTTTCTCCAACTAATGGTCATGTCTTGGGAGGTGGGGCCCAGCTGGAGGAAGTGGGTTGCTGGTGAGGAAGGCATTGAGAGTTAGTGCCTGGTCCTACCTCCTTCCTGAGTTCTCAGTGTGCTTAGCTGGTGACTTATGACAAGACCCAGCTGTTCTCCCCTGGCCATTAACTCTGCCATGACCTTCCCACCATGAGGAACTGGACCTATTCTTTCTTTTTAAAGAAATAATTATTTAAAAAATAATTTATTATTTTTTAAAATATATGTGTATGCATATGTCTGCTTATCTGTATGTGTAGGACATGTGTGCAGTATCTGTGAACTCCAGAAGGCATCTGATACCCTGGAACTAAAGTTATAGTCTGTTGTATATCACCCAATGTGTGTGCTGGGAACTGAACCCAGGTTCTCTGCCAAAGCAAGAAGCCATCGCTCCAGCCCTCACTGTTTAAACTATGAGCCAAAGTAAAGCTTTCTTCTAATATTTTGTCACAACTGTTAGGAAAATAAATAATACAGAAGGTGTCATTAAATAAAAGGCTCCATGAGAAGTCAAATAAAAAAGAGGTATTCAGAAGGCACCGCTAACTTGGGGTTTCACTACATTGGTTTTAAATTACCTCTGGTCACTGTTACTCCACAAATATTAAGTTGAAAATTCTAGAAATAGTTTATACATTTTAAATAGCATTTATTATAGTATATCATTCTAGTTATGTGTGTGTGTGTTTTTTAATGGACTGTGGTGCTTCATCTCTTGCCTGTGCCTAATTTAATTAAATTTTATCTTAAGTACATGTATAGAAGGCGTTACCTTATATGTAGTATCAACTATCAGTGGAAGACCTCAAACCCCATCCCCACAGATCAGAAGGAGCAATTATATAAAGGACAATTTTATATACTTGGTTCCAAAGTAAGCTGTAAAGAGTACAAGCCCATGATACAATACAGTCTCATGTTGGAGTTATGGCTACTGATGCCTGGGTTGAGGATGCCACATATAGTCAGTATAATGTTCTGAGGAACTTAATAACTAGCCTGAACTGTTCTTTTAAAATTTAGATTGGCCAAACAAGTAGTTAAAAATGTATAGAACTGAAAAAAGTCCTTAGCACAACATAGATGCATCCCAGAGTAACCCTGCAAAGTAGATTACACCAAGCTAAAAAAGCATAGCCCTGAAATTAAATGTAAAAATTATAAGAATAGGCCATATGATGGAACTAGCCATCTTTGTGTTTCCTACAGCATCCATTGGATTATAGGACCAATTTTGGCTAGTGCCCATTAAATATTTCTAAAGGACTAGCTAAATTAAATATGCTCTCATTCTGAATTATTTTTGCTTTCTAAGATATCACAAAAATCCAAACCAATGCCAGGCTAACTACTGAGAAGAGAGAGTGTAAAGAAAATAAGAAATGGGCAAACAAAAATGATAAAGTAGAGTCTTTCTCTTCCATGGAGAGAAATGGCATGGCCCAAAGTATCATTGAAGATAAAGTACTGCTTAGTATTCATAAGCCAATTCATGATCCATCACATGACAATTAGAGAGACAGGTGGGTGGCACGTACACATTCATACACAAACACACAGGAATATAAACCCTTGAAATGGATCAGAGTCCAGAGTTGAGTAGAAAGTACCAGTTGACCCATTTTGTCTTAGCCTCTAATTATTGACTAGAGTCAAGTCAGATATCTTTTCTGTCCACCACCACCTATTCTTTTGTTGCTGTTGGTTTGTTTTGTTTGGGGGGCTGTTACTGGACCTTTTCCAGATCTGAGCTCTGAGGGTATTTGGATAGTGACCTCTGCAGAGAAAGAAGCATTAAAAATGACATATGTATTTATAATAAATCCTTTAAAACATTTGCATTCTCCATCAGTCTGCAAAATGTACTTACCCAAGCAAGCACTAGAAAGAGAGTTTGTGGCCAGTAATTGCTTTGAACATTTAGAGGGAAGGATATGAAAGAAATGTGATGTGTTGAGGTTCCTGCTTTCAACATTTAGAGAGGAGGGTTTGGGAGAAATGTGACATGCTGGGGGGGGGGGGTTCCTGTTCTTGTATTTGTAGATAGATGTCTCTTCTGCCATCAAGCCTGGCTTTTAAACTGTTCTTGTCACTCTGTTTTGGCTTAATGTGGTTCTTCTCTGTCACCTGATAGTCATGACATTGAAACCTGAAAGGTATCTCTCCCCTGAGTGAAATCCCTCACATTCCAGTACACTTTAGTTGCCTTTCTAGGTACCATCACTTATTGTTTTAATGCCCTATGCTTTTCTTTAATCCACTTAGGCATTCTTAATGAATGAATGCAGTGTGCAAAAGGACATCAAGATGGGGATCTAAACACATAACTTCACTCTGGCTTCAAGAAGCGCGTGACAACTGTAGTCTGACTTTCTTTTCCAGCCCCAAATAATAATAGAGACTTATTATTAATTATGAAAGCTTTGCCTTAGCTTAAGTTTGTCCCATTAGCTCTTATAACTTAAATTAACCCCTTTAGCCTATGTTCTGCCATGGGCCATTACCTTTCTCTGTACTGCCTATTCTGCTCCTCAGTGTCTGCATGGGTAGAAGAGATTTCTTCCCAGAGACCTCTCTCTGCCTGGAAGACCCATCTAGACCTCCTGCCCAGCTATTGGCCATCGTTCAGCTTTCTATTACACCAATCATAGCAATACATCTTCACACAGTATACAAATATCCCACATATTCCCTTTTTGTTTAAATAAAAAAGGCAAGGTTCTGACTTTAATCTAGTAAAATTATATACAATAAGAATGATTATCAAGAAAAAATTATATTCATAATGTCCAATCCATTTGTATTTGGGAAATTTGGAGAAATCACTCTATTATCTGTCTTATCTTGATAAGTCCAAAGCTTTATACCAAAACAATTTTCTATCATAACTTTTATTACCAACCTAAAAATATCTTTTTAGATCTCAAAATATTTTCTTAAAATAACTTAAGGTTTTGTGTCTTTCAACTTTATATACTTTATACCTCTTTTGTGATTTTTTTTAAAAAATTCAATAACAATGAAAACTGTAGCTATAACTATCCAGTCTTTAACTCCATCAAAGAACTGAGAAGGATATATGTAATGGGATTATGGTATATTGTAAATATTTGTCCCGCCTACCAGTTTAATAAAAACACGGATTGATTGGCTGAAGGCAGATAGGAAATGTGAGTGGAGCTACCAGACTGGGAAAAATCTCAGAGCAGAACAGACACGCCACACAGATGCCACAGAGCCACCAGAAAGACAGTGCAGATACCAGGAGACACAGAGGAAAGAAGCTGAAATGCTGCTCTGAGAAAAGGTACCAAGCTGTAAGACTGAACAAGATGAGTTGAGTTCAGATGAAGGAATTAGCAAGTTATATTCCTGGGCTCTAGGTCAATCAGCATAAAAATAATATAAGCTTGTGTGTGATTATTTGAGGCTAAGTGGGGCTGAGTGTGGGTCAAGACCTCTAATCCAGGCCTGGAAAGTCCAGGACAGAAGCCTATTACAACAGATATATTACCTGAGTAAACAGGAAATGCAGAGCAAGCAACTTTTAAAACCATAAAAATGACAAAAACAACTGGCTTCCTAGACGGTCACCCACATTTCCTCTGCAATATTGGGGTATTCATCTTCAGCCTACATCTAAAACATGTCTCTGCTTAACCCTGAAAATATATTGAACATGACTACAAGTTTGATTATTATAGATGACTAACTACTAACCTGTATTTCTTAATTATACATTATATTTTTAGTCAGCTGCATAGGTACAATTGTAAGAATTCTTGGCACGTAGTAAACATGCTATTCCGATAACCTGACCTGGTGCTAGGTGAGATATAAGAATTCTGGCATGTAGCAGCCACGTGGTAAACCCAACATGGTGCTAGCAGAACACGCCATGTAGGGAGGTTATGTAAATCTGTACCCACTTATAAAGAGACACCACATGAAAGGTTGTTCTCTTTTCTCTTCCTTTGTACCCACTCAGCAACTTCCCAAATAAATGCTAATGTGGCAGCTAATAGTGTGTGTCTGTTCTCACTTGCAAAACCAACAATACCTTAAACAAGAGTAGAAACATATTTGCAGTATAACAAAATAACCTTTAATTTGTATCAATATACAAAAATCCATACTAATGTAAAATATTTGAGATTAATAGTTGCTTTTTAGTTTAAAGTAAAATCAATAATATACCCTTTTATTCTTTTATTCTCCTATCTTCCTTTTTCTTTTCAGAATGAGATTCCTGAATCTAATCTCCTTTGCACAGCTTTCTCACTGACCATGAACAACAACAATTATAATCAATTCCCCCAAATGATGACAAACACCCATAACCCATCAAATGACCAAATAAACATGCATTCCACCTCTAGGGAATGTGAGCATCATGTTCTCTAGATTGTTGTCTAGAGAGCATCAACATCTTTAGGAGACCCTAAGGAAATTGAGATAACGGTCAAGTCCTAGGAGAGTTAGCTGTATTATTTTTTGATTTAGTCTCTAGTGATGATAAAGTATAGAGCCTATCTGAAGTCTTGGCTGGAGTAGTCTGTGAGGCTAGACCATCTCAGTTAGCAGTTTTGAAGTTGTTTTGGATGTAGAATTTTGAGGAAATTACAGCAGAAGCATTCTAGGAGACTGGATTACCTGGGCTATTTTTTTATCTTTATTAGTTTCTAGTCCATTTGTTCTAAAAGCATGCAAACTTTTAAAGGTAACATATATATCTACATTAACACAAGTATGAAATATACAGTATACACAAGTCAGAAAAAGATTATTTTTTTGTTTTATGTCTGAGCAGCTAAGCATCTGTTAACTTTATAAAACTGATCTGTATAACCAAACCTCTATCCATGCTATATGAATGAATAGCATGTAATAAGCCATGAGGACAAGATTTATCATGTCTCATCCAGTCTCAGAGCTGTTCCTACAGTACAGGTATCAACATATCTGTTCTATAGTCTTTCTTGATTTCTTTTTTCATGTCTATAGCCAAGATTTTCCAGGAGGCCTCTACAAATCAAATGTGATCTTCATTAATTTTGAAGACAGCCATAACCTTTTAGTTTCTGTGGAAACAAAGACATATCTTTCCCCCAATGCAACATATCTTCTGACTTCCATTTTGAAGTTAAGACATTCTTAAAATATATAGGATGGTTTAACTTAGCAGTTTCCATAATCCAATGACTCTTAGCAGCTATTTTTTTCTGTTCATTAGCATTTAAAAAGTTCAAAGACAACAAAGCACCATATAGGATCCAGATACCCTGTGTATTTCCCATCTTTATATAGATTTTTTTATTTTATTTTTTTTTGCACCTAAGCTCATTTTTAAACACACCATATCTTTTAAAAGTTTTCTGTGTCTGCACCTTCTGTAGGCTTTCTGTAGGTCTGCAGTATTCTGTATAGGAGCCAAGCCTCAAATGGCTAGGCTACTGCTACACATCTCTGGTGACTGGCTCTATCCACCTCAGTTTCCTGAGAGCATAGCCTCATGTCAGTGGTACTGATGGACCAGTGATTACTGCCCAGCTCTGGGAAGTTTCTGGGTCTGCATTGCAGTAGACTTTTCTATCTAGTCTCCACTGAGTAGTATACCTGCTGCTGCTGTAAACCCCATTCAAGTGCTCTGTAGCAGGGCCTCTTAGAGGAGCTAAGCCTCTGTGCACTATACTTAGCTTATCTGAGAGACTGTGGTCACCAGAAAGCTTGCTCAGGTCCTATGTGGATATGTGTGCCCCGATGCTATGCACCATTTGTAGTCAGACTTTATTTTCCACTGCCAGCCTCAAATAACAACACAGTCTTATTGATTATGGAAGGTCAGCCTTAGCTTAAGCTTGTCCTGCTAGCTCATATTAACTTAAATTAACCCATTTGTATTAATCTACATTCTGCCACATGCGTTAATTTTTTAAATCCAAAGAAAATAACAATAATAATTTTAAAAAACTAAGCTTCAACTGTCATTGAAACTTAAATGCAAGAGTAAATTGAACCTTGTTTTTTCCAGACCTTCAAATAACTGATCATAGTGTGTTAAAACCAAGATTTAAAAAGTAATAGAAGTTTCGTTTAATAAATTTGTTTTAATATTGTTCTTTGACATTTCTTTTTGTGTTTTATAATATTATAAGCATTTAAATAGTACTGTATTGCTTAATTTGAAAATAACTGAATATATATAAATCAAGAGAGACAGTTAGAGGCACCTGTTTTTGTTTTTTTTATTTTGTTTTGTTTTGTAGTTGGTTGTTGTTTTGAGACAAAGTCTCACACTATATAGCCCTGGCTGGCCTTGAATCTGCTATATAGTCCAGGTTGATAGAGGTCCACCTGCCTGAATGCTGGAAAGAAAGATATATACCACCAAAATGAGCTTTGTTTAATTTTTGATATTAAAACATACTACAAAAATTTGTTTTAAAACCATTGTTATAGGTCAGTGACCAGCAAATAACCATGTTTGGTCAACATTTTTTTTTAAACACAGGACCACATAATGTTTACTTTTCAAATTTGGGTACTATGCAACTTCTTTAACTCAGCTCTGAAACTAAAGTCTCAGGTGGACCATAGACAAGATGATAATTGTTAGTTTCCCTCAAAAAATAACTTACAGAAAAGATGTATCGATCTGACCTGCAGGCCATCATTTATCAGTCCCTGGCATCCATGATTAAGACCTTTGTTAATTGGCAGAACACCTTGAGAAAGTCCTAGGCTAAGAAGGCATGAGTGATCGGAACCAAAGCTGTGGGTCAGTGCTGAGCAGTGATTACTAGTGTGAGTCACTGACCTGGGCTACCATGTACAAAGCGGTGCTTAATTTAAAATGGTCTCCCGGGTTCCATCCAATTGTCTCCATCTGCACCCCTACGCTTTTAACACCTTAACACAGGAGTGGAGGTTCTGTTGGGAGTCTGATAGAGAGGGAGTGAAATGAATGTCTGTTATGTGGGTCGGTGGGATGGGAGCAAGGCAGGGTGGGGGGTCGCAGCATTGAGAAAGAGAGGAGCAATCCCCTTCACAAGGAATTGAAGGCCTAGCTTATTGCTCTTGAGAAGTGTGCCACAAACTACTGTTCTGAATGACCCGAGGATTTGCTGAGCTGAAGGCTCCTCATGCCGCTGAGATTTATGGAGCCCTTGATGTTGCGTATCCAGCCCCATTTCTTTTATTTCCGGAGGAAAGCTGCAGAATGAGTTGAAACACCTGGAGTGGAGACAGGACAAAATCCTCCTCCGTGTACGTTGCCTTCCATTTAGGCCACGTTTCCACGGGGCTGGGCCCTTCAGAGGGATCCTTTCTCAAGGTCCGCAGAATGTCTGGGCAGCTCTTTCTCTTATTAGAAGCCATGCTTGGGCTTGTACTGTATACAATGAGAGCTTCAGTAACGGCCTTTATGCCCGTGAGCCCTGAACAGACTGAGTTGTTTGCTTTTCCATGTCCACATTTCCGGACTTTATATAGCCTTTCATTGGTGCTCTCTGAATGAAGGAAGAGACTCTTCTCTCCTTGCAAACCCGCAATTCTAGGTACAGCTCAAGTGCTACTTTCTCCAGGAAGCCTTCTCTGACCCCACAGTTAGAATTGTATTATCCATCCTTTAAGCTTTCAACCACTGTGTCTGTGTCCTTTAATACTGACCACATTTGAACTTCCATTATATCCTTGCACATTTCTTGGTTCACCTACCAAATTCTAACTCCATTTTAAGCCGTTTGTTCCTCTTGGCTTCCTCCCTCCGGGGCTCGAACAGAGCAACTGTTCCATCAGTATCTTCTTACAGATGGGTTTATTCTGGCCATCTGGTATCAGTGCACCGGCATTCCCAGCCAGCAGCTTGGTATCTGCCATGTATACTGCCTCTGCCTCACACTCTAGGTGTCTGTCTACCTTCCCCATCCTGCCCATGGTTCATTGCTTTCTTCTCTCAGCTAAACTGAATGGCCTTCCTTCAGAGTCAGGATCCAGATGGCCAGTGGTTTGGCTAGAGAGAGGAATGTACACAAGATTAGAAACCCATATGCTGATGCTGCTGTTGCAAATGGTCATTTGTAATTAAACCATGTGACAGTTTAACAGTCTGTTGTCTCCACTGCTCCAGCCCTGGTTGCTTTCGTGTCTAGTCAGCAAACAGCATAAACCTTCCTGGCTCCTTGTCTGTTGAAATATAGATCTACAATTTTAGATGGGGACTCTTGAAGGTATTTTAAGTGCCATACAGGAAGGACCATAACACCCTCTCCAAAGCCTAGTAATTCTCTGGCTCTTCAGTTGTCAATTCTGCTAATTTAATAAGTGCATACAAGCATGGTGCTTTGTTTTAAATGGTACCTCTTCTGTTAAAATGGGAACATTTTTGCCTTTACTTGAAGGACATTTTCAAGCATGGAAACAGGTTGACTTCAGTTTGGCTTTTACCAAGCATAAATGAGTGTCAGCTCATCTCTATCTTGAGCAGGCCCTGTCTGAAGTAAAATTTCCCCTGACAGGACCATAACCCACCAAGAGTAGAAAAGAATCTTTGACTTCCTTTCCCAACAGCAGGGAAGCTAGACCCAGAGGTGGCTGCCAAGTCCCCTGCAAAGATACATGTCCTTTCTGTTGGGCCAAGTGTCCAGGATATGGCCCTTCATTTTCCATTTCCTGCCTCCTCTCTCAAGGTTTACCTTCACTTGTAAACACACTTTTGAAATGCTAGCATGTGGTGGGTAGATGCAAACCAGTGGATTCTAGATGATTTTGTGGGGTAGCTTTGGAGTCAGGGAGTAGGAACCACCCCAATATGCTTTCTTGTTAGAATGACCATCATGCCTTTCACTAGTGATGATAGAAACAGGGGCCTTGGTCTCATGCACCAGTATATTAGGACTGTCTGGTTCCTGAGAGGAGCTGAGGGACATGAAGGGAACAGAGATGGGAGGCTGTACCACCCTGATGGAAAGGGCAACTTGGGAAGGATGGAATGAATAGTAAATCTTTTTCCAATTAAAACTGAGAGTGGAAGCAGAAAAACTCTGGAGGGTACTTTTCAGGGAGGGAAAGATCATAAAAGGTCTGTTATGAAAATCCATTATCCATAAATTCCCCCACATTAAGCACCGCCTGTCTGTCTGGGGAGGATGCTGACACAGGTCTGTGAGGACATAGCAGCCTCCGCCCGCTGTGCACCATTTCCTCCATGTCTGCAGTACCACTTTCTCTTGCAGGGATTCCCTTTAATTACTCACAGGCTTAGACTTTCCATTTAAGGATATCTTGTCTTTGTTTTTTCCATTTCCTTTGTTTCTTTTGTCAAATGTTTACCCACGTGATAATGGTACCATAATTGGAAGCAAAACCATATGAAATTATGAACCTGGGTATCATGTCACATGAGTTCTTCAAGTTTGGGAGACTGACTGGAGTTTTTAGATCACTCTAAGACTCATCTAAGATGACTTCATGTCTTTTACATGAGAAGATGGAAATGCATGTTTGGAAATAATTTGCTTCTTGATACACCTGTGGTCAGTTGTGATTGTAGCCACATGTGCTCATGAAACTATGGGAATCTCCCAACAACGTTTGTTTAGCAGGTGTTCGTCAGTTATACACCATGGCTAGCCTGTTCTGCAAGAAAGAGAGAGATGATAAATATGGTATTGCTAGTCCTAGGTACCTGGGTTTTAGTTATTTTCTCATGTTTGACTTTAAAAATTGTCTACACTTAGCTTTACTGTCCACGTACTATATACATTAAAGCATGATGTCCTTTGATAGGTATGGCAGCCAGAGAATATCCCCAGGCTGATTCTACCCCTCTCCCTCATTTTACTTTTGATTGCCATTTTTAAAAGTCAAAGATCATTAAGAGTCATGTTTCATAATTCACATGTTCATATTTATGATATTTGTATTCATTATTCATGGCGCTTATTAGAGAATCCTAATTAGAATGTAAGACAAGCTAATGCTTATGGAAACACAGGTAGTAGTTGGTACTAGCTACATTTATTTTGGTTGAATGTTAAAGTGGAAGTGAGTTTGGCTAATTTCCTTTTAATTAGCTTCTCATCAACTTAATCATTTCTCTTTCCTTTTGTAATTCATTTCAACCAAAGTTTAGCTTGGGCACCAACTAAACAGTCTTATATATATTTTCTATCATCAACTCTTTCTTCTTATACCTACTGTCTTAGTTAGGGTTTCTATTACTGTGAATAGACACCATGACCATGGCAATTCTTATAAAGGAAATCATTTAATTGGGGCAGCTTCTATTTTCAGAGGTTTAGTCCATTCCCATCATGGTGTAACATGGTAGCATGCAGGCAGACATGGTGCTGCAGAAGGAGCTGAGAAGTGTACATCTTGATCTGCAAGCAATAGAAAGTAGTCTGAACTAGGTGTAGCTTTAGCATAGGAGGCCCCACAGTGACACACTTCTTCCAACAAGGCCACACCTACGTCAATAAGGCCATACTTCCTAATAGTGACACTCTTCATGAGCTTATAAGGACCAATTAGATTCAAACTATGGCATCTACTTTTTTCATTTTGTTTTTTAAAGTGTGTGTGTGTAGTATGATATTTTTATTAATTATTCATGATGCTTATTAGAGAATCCCAATTGGGATGTAAGACAAGCTAGTGCTTATGGAAACACAGGTAATAGTTGGTATTAGCTACATTTATTTTAGTTGAATGTTATTATATGAAGTTTTAACAGACAATGCTTTCAAAATGTATTATTTGGGAATGCACACTATGGTGGTAAAACTACAAAGCAAAATCAAGAGGTTAGTACAAACACTGTAAAATTCAGGCAGGGGTGATTGGGAGACAAAAGAGATAGGAATGGTATTGAATAGAAGTACATAAGCCCCTAATTAGCTGCTGTTGACATCTGAGTTAATGGGCATGTACATGTCAGTTTGTCAGTTCTATTATTGTTCTTTAAAGTGAAGTTATACTATATTCTTTTGTAGGTACAGCACAATTTATGATAATTTTTTTCATCTAAACATTAATTTCAATCTATAGAATATTTTTTGTTAAAATTTCTAGTGACTATATATATCATAAATGAGCCTTTCATTTTGAGAATCTGTTTGTCCTAGGGTAGGACCATTTTAGATTGTTCTCAAATTTGGTACCCTAGATTTCTTCTGACCAAACCCAATTTGTTCACACGGGATGCTGATGTAATGATGCTAAGAACTAGTCTTCTGTGGTGTATATAGATGCAAGAAGATCCTGTTTTTCTTCCCACTGTCTGTTGCTCTATAGCACTTAGCTTCATCATGGTCTATGGTTACAGAAATTTGTGTAACTGTGGGATGCCATCTTTGTATAAAGTAAATGACAGGCTGGTGGTGACAACTGATGAGGACATACATAAGAACATGAACATGAAAGCTTGCAAGTATTATGGAAACCCAAATATGGTTGGTATACAAACTTTAGTGACTCAAATATGTTCAAAGGACATGGGATGAAAAGGAGGAGATGAACTGAGATATACTTTTCTTCCTGGATAATTGTCTTCAAAGTAATCTGTCTCCTTCTGTGCCTTGACACTAGTGAATGTGTCTCAGCAGTGGTAGGACAGGTCAATGAACCTTATAATGAATATAGCACATGCTACTTTTCTAACTCCACCTAAAAATTTCTTTCAAATTAGTGAGGCTTTTTCCCCTTATTCTCTCCTTTATTATTTCACACAAACCTGTTGTATTTTCCTGTATTCTTACTGAAAGTATTTTATTTTCTTGGGTTTTATTTTCCTCCATTATAACTTTTAATTTCCTTCCTCTCAAGGAACTTCAGAATTTGACCTTATATGCATTCAAACCACAATATTTTGTCAATACCACATGTAAACAAAAATATATTCAAGGTCCTGGAATATTTCAATAAACTTTTAACTTCCAAATGCACATAAAGGCTACTGAACACAAAGGACTCTTTTCAATGGCTCAGGATTTTCCCTCTTGATCACAACATGTTCCAATTTTCTGATAGCTAATAAGCAGTTTACAGTGCTGATGAAGTATGCATGGAGAATCTGCTTGCATTTCATATTATGAAAAAAAAATCCCTGGGGTTTTGGTTCAAAAAACAATAATGGATGTACGTGAGTCATGTTGCCTCCAAAGAGCTGATCAGCATATTTTCAACTCACAGAACGTTTTAACTCTTTAAATCAGATCCTGTCATAAGAACCTCATGAAGACAAGAACATTGACAGAAGCAATAAATAATAATAGTAGTTGCTTAAGAGATGCCTTTTGGGGCTGGAGAGATGGCTCAGCGGTTAAGAGCACTGACTATTCTTCCAGAGGACAGGGTTCAATTCCCAGCACCCACATGGCAGCTCACAACTGTCTGTAGTTCCAGTTCCCAGTTCCAGGCAAACACCAAGACAAATAAATAAAAATAAAAGTAAAAAAAAAAAAAAGAGAGAGATGCGTTTCTTAGAGGCTGTGAAGCCCAGGTCTTCTTTTAGTAGAAGAACAGGAACAGGAAGAAGCTGGGAACAGGGCGGTGGTGTCCCAGTGACAATCCTGAAATCCCGTTAAACAGTGGCGCTTTCTCTCAAATGACTCACAAGGAAGTGGAGTTGCAGTGAGATGGAGAAATATCAGAGCTGATTGTAGAGTCCATCACCTCTCTACCAGCCGCTCAAGTAGCTGCAAATTCACAAATGATAGATTTCCATAAGACTTATTGCTCCAGGTGAGGAAATCATTCAGTCGGTTGGCATTTTTAGGTGCATTGTTTTTAAGATATAGGAACATGGCAGGAACAATTAAAAAAAAATAAAAACAGGCTACCAATTTTGATCTGACCTCATTACAATACCTTGAGCCTCTCATTTTCTGAGGCTTTTCACATTGAACTTGTGGGTTTTAATTACTGTTCTTGAATGTGTAAGGAAATCGGCTCCCTGCCTCCAAAAAAAGTTGGTAACTTCTTGTTTTTCAAAAAAGTTGATATACTTGATTTGATCATATTCTTTTCCTTCTCTTATCTCCTTCCAGATCTTCCCCACTTCCCTACCCATCTAACTTCATGATCTTTCTCAAAAGAGAGAGAGAGAGAGAGAGAGAGAGAGAGAGAGAGAGAGAGAGAGACAGAGGGAGGGAGGGAGGAAGGAAGGAAGGAAGGAAGGGAAGGAAAAGAAAAAATGAAAACAAAAAAAGTAAGAAAATCAGTAAGACAAAAAATAACAAAAACCCAAACAAAAATGCACAAAAAAAAAGAAAATTTTTTTGTTTTATCCTAGATAGGGGGGGCCTGCCCTAGAGTATATTTTATGTATGTACCCAGTGAGACTCCTTGGAGGAAGCTGATTTTCCCTTTCTCAGCAGGTATTAATTGCAAATAGCTTCTTGGCTAAGGGTGAGGTTTGCTGTCCACCTCTTCTTCCCAGTGCTGGGATTTGTCTGCTTTGAACAGGTCTTGTGCTTGTTGTCAGTCTCCAAAATCATAGGTATATTTTCCTGCTAACGGATCAGGGGCTTTTGTTGTTCTTGATGATAAAATGCTATTGACAGCATTTCACTGGAACTTTAATGATACTGTCCTGTATTGGAAAATTAGAAAACTGGAAAAAACAAAGAGAAGATGAGTATTTTTTAAAAAAATATACTATAGATATATTTTCTTCCTTCCTTCCCTTCTTTGTTTCTTTGTTTCCTTGATGCTGATGCTGGTGGGACTGGGAGTCAGACCTAGAGCCTTACATACACTAGGTTAAGCACTCAGCCACTGAGCTAAACCCTAGCCAATTTTCTCCAATTTTTATTTTGAGACTATCTGTACTAGTTTCCTGGACTGGTCTTAACCCTATAATCCCACTTCAGCCTCCCAAGTACCTAAGAGAACAACGTGTACTGCTCTACCCAGACTACCCTGTAGATTCTGTGATTAGGATTTTCTCTGTGTTGTGCAAGTCATGAGCAAAAGTCAGTGGTGACTGTTGAAGGAGGGGAAGACAGAATATGTTGCTAAAGACACCACTATGGGGCTAGAGATGGCTCAATGGTTAAGAGCACTGACTGTTCTTCTGGAGGACCTGAATTCAATTCCCAGCATCCACATGGCAGCTAACAACTGTCTGTAGTTCCAAGATCTGACACCCTTCACAGTTATACATGCAGGCTAAACACCAATTCGCATAAAATAAAAAAATAGACCTCTATGGTTCCTTCCTCCTCATCTGGTGCAGATTTAGCTGTTGGCAGACTTCTACAAAAGGAATTGAATCCTTAGTGATTTCCATGTTCATCATGTTTGCAATGATTTTGTTTGTTTGAACTTTTTCATCTGAAAGGCCCGAGTTTAACAAGGTCATATACGGAGGCAGCAGAGTCTCTGGTGTTAGAGACTTAAATTCACTCTCTTGGAATAGCCAGGCTTATGACAGAATTTTCCTGGCATGTAGAGCTCAGTTTTCTTATCAAGAGACAGCAGGGCCTTTAAGCAATTGTTCTGAGAATGGAAGAAACACCAGCCGTTTACTTTTTCATCCTATGAACACATGACAGGTAGCATGTAATCACTATGAATGTTGGAGATTGTTTGTACTAGTCTGTAAGCATTACATGTGAATACGTGATAGATTCCCTCCCTTTGTCCTAAATATCTGCTGAGTCATTTTGCTCTTAGCAGCACTGACCTTTGCTGCAAAGATCCATCAAATCTCCAGGTGTTTGTGATGAGAGATGAGCAAAGGTGGTTGCCAAGAAACAAAGCAAACCACTCCATCACAAACCCACGTACAGCCATCATGGCTCTGGAGCTCATGGAGTCCCAGATGTTTTATTTAATAGCATGCTGCTTAGTGGACTTGGGGAATGCCAGTTTTTTAAAAGTCACAATGAAAGGCAGTTGAGTCCTTCTCAGTTGGTTGAGAGGACTGCAGGACCCAGAAGGCTCCCAAAAGGTCTGGAAAAGGTTTTGCTTATGTGCCATGGACACAAGTGGAGAAGCTAATATTGGAATCTGCTGAAATTTCAAGGAAGTAAAAATGGGTTGTTCTGCCTCTCTGACCATCTGGTTAGATAGGAATTTTGTTAGTCAGCAGCATTTCCAACAAGGTTAAGGCTGATGATGTGTAGAAAATCAGTGCTGCTAACATTCTATCTTCTATATAGAACAGAGGAGCTGCTATTGCAGATGTATTAAGGATCCTGCATCTTTGTCTGTCTTTTTGGACAAATTCAATGTGATGGCAAAGTGGGCATGCCCATGCGTCACTGGAATTGTGTTACCTTTCCTAAGGCCAGTTTATCAGTACATCAAAAGCCCCCAAAGAAGTGTCCTCAATGTCAGAAACACAGAACTTCTTCTTTTTTTCTTTTTTTTATTATTATTATTATGAACAAAGAAGTCACACTTTCTATCCTTGTATATCCTTATTCAAGGTCCCTTCCCCCTCCTACCACATCAGGTCATTCTTTCTTCTCCACAACTCCCCATCCCCTCCCTGGGCAGGCAGCAGGCAGTCCCATGGTCCCACTGTTCCAATCTTGCTTAGTTCAGTCTCCACTCCTGGCAGATGCAGTTTTCTCCCCCCTCCCTCAAGAGTGAGTCAAGTGTTCCTCTAGGGGGAGTGGGATCCAAGGAGTCAGTCCAGGGAAACACAGAATTTCTAACTTCTGAGAAGTTGTGAAGTCCTTGTACCACTGTTTATAGGGGCATCAAGTTGAAGAAACATATTTAATAACAAGCAGGAAAAATATTAGGTTATAGTATATTTGCATAATTACCATCTGGCATATGTAGATATAAAATACTGTTTTCATTGACATAGTTTGTTGATATGTTAAAATGTAGCCATGACTAAGTTTAATTAAAGAACTGTTTGTGAAATAACACGTATAGCATGACTCCATTTTATTAAAAAATGTATATATCTCCATGACCAGGAACATATAGAATACATAAAATTTGCATTACATCAGAGCTTCGTTGACATGGTCCTAAGCAGCTGATTTTCACTTCTGTCTTTATACATTAAGTAATTGCCTAGTTTTAAAATGTAACAAGAGTCTATTACTTGCAGAATCAGAAGTGCAAACTATTGAATTTTTTTTCAATAGGAAAAATAAATCCTAGCTGGGTGTTGTAGAACATACATTTAATTCCAGCACTTGGGAAACAAGAGCAGGTGGGTGAGGCCAGTCTGGTCTACAGTGAGTTCCAGAACAGCCAGGCCTACATAGTGAGACACTATCTCGAACCCCCGACCCATCTATTCCCCCTCAAAAACAAAAGAAAAGAAAAGAAGAAATAGATCAGTGATGGAAGTATAAAAGACAGGCTGCTTTTAGAAACCATAAATTACTTGTCTCTCTGAGGGCCAGTGTAGAGTTCTCACCTCACAGTTGAAGTGTTTTTATCAACACAGTTTCACTTATGAAGTCAACTGTCTTTTGGTTTCATGTGTGTATGGTGTGTTTGTGTGTATGTGTATACATTTGTGCATGCACACAGGTTCTAGTGTATAAGATGTCAAGTGTTTTCTTCAGTCACTTATAAACTGAAGCAGGTCTCTCAATTGAACTCAGAGCTCACTGATCCAGCTAATTTAGCTTGCTCTGGGCACTCCCTCATCTCAATATTTATAGGGTATTGAGGATTGTAACAGCGCTGCTTACACTTGTGTGGCAGATGTTTTACCACCTGCCTTGTCTCTTGATATGTTTGTCATCCAGAGACTGGGCCTGTTAGGATTGAAAATAGCATAAAACCATGACAGTTCTTTTGTTGTTTTTGTTTTTTAACTTGGTAAACAACTTTAATTCAGAACAAGAATAATAAGAGATCATTCCCAAACAATCTCTGGTGACTGTGTCCCAGAAGTGTGGATCACCCACACATCTTAAGTTATAGTAAGCGGGAAGAACCAGAAGAGACGGAGGAGATGGTGCATTTGCTTAGGTCACTCCTCCAATCCAAGAGGAAGGAAGACTGACTGTGACCTGGCCATGGCAGCAAAACCAGTTTTTCTCTGAGCTAAATGCTATCAGCACCCATGACGCTCATTGTGCTAAAAGCAAAACTCTCTTTCTTGTGAAGACATGGATTCAACCAGTGTTTCCCAGGATATCTGAGATGTCACGACTTTCCTCCCACCTACTGTGAGCGTCTTGGGTCTAAATTTGCTAATCCACAGTCTCCAGAGGCAGCTTGCTTTGGTGTAGATGTTCTGGTTTATTTGATCAATGTAAATGATTTCCCGAGTCATGGCATTAGTGCTTTTCAAATACTAAAAAGTTTGAAAACAAATTGGTTGGGTCTCTAAACTTGAGACAGCCAACCATCCTTTTCGGACCTAGCTCATTCTAGGCCAGGCCATTGATGGCAACACTTGTCACCATGCTCAGGAGCCTGCCTTTATGATGTTACAGAATCGCCTATCAGAGGAATGATGATGATGAAGAAGAGGCCGCCAGGGAACGGCGCCGCCGAGCCCGACAGGAAAGGCTGAGGCAGAAGCAAGAAGAATCCATGGGACAAGTGACGGACCAGGTGGAGACCAATAACCAGAACAGGTACTTTCCTCTTCTCGATCAGGCATCTCTGGGTGTGTCTTAGCCTGCCCTGTTGAATGGGATTTGCTAGCAAATCAATTCTCTTCTAAGAACAACTCAACCATTATTGTTTGGTTGCATTAAGATGGGTTCTGACTGGGCATCCCAAGCTGGAACTCACTGTGTAGCTCAGGCTATATATGATTTTTGCTTTGTTTCTTTTATTTGGTGTATGTCAAGAGGAAGCTGTTAATAGCTCCAGTAACTTGGTCTATTAAAAAAAAAAAAAATCTTCAAGGGAAATGTCATGGCCTCTTCCGGCTCGTTTCCCAGGGTGGTCTTGCAAATGCTGATGTGCAAGGCAAGGTTAATAAGAAATTTAATCTTTAGATAGAAGATGGAGATCTTGGTCTTCGTTAATTAGTTTCTAATTGGGGAGGAAGTGTTGTGAGGAGTGGATGAGCAGGGATGATCATTGAGTTTCACTTGCTTGCCCAACCATAGCTCGTTCTGAAGAGTCCTGCTCAGCAGCAGAGAGAGGAGAGGACATGTAAAACACCCAATGCCTTGCACATAGTAAGCACATGATACCGTGTGCTCTTGTCAGAGTCTCATAGAAAGGGGGCAAAAGGGCCACTCATTGTGCTTTTCTCTTTCTAAGCTGAAGAGGGGGCATAAAAATAGATTTTTAAAATGACATTTTGAGGCCTTTCCTGAATCTGGGTACTAGTGAGTGTTCAGCAATGTTTTTAAAGTTACAACTGATTGATATGTTTTGCTTCTGAAAACCTTATTTCTGGACTGAGATACAGTGCTGTGCAGGTCTACCACATAAGGACAATAACAAAATCAACAACATATACATAGGTGTTGGTTTTACTTATATATTTCATTTTTGCTTTACTTTTGTTATTAGCTATTTTATAAGATTATCTAAATTTGCAAACTCTTTTGCCAAGCATGATGGTGCATAAGCCTAGCATTCAAAAGGCGGAAGCAGCAGGATCAGGAAGAAGTTCATAGTCAGCCTTGGCTCTGTAGTGAGTGCAAGGATAGCCTGGGCTACATGACACAGACCTTGTATCAAAAGAACTAAAAAAAGATTCTTTTTAGTGCAATATATTCAGATCTGAACATATTATTTCTTGCAGACCTATTAATTACCTATAAGCATAAAGCACCTTCTCAGGGCTAAACAGCTCTAACTGGTACTTAATATCTAGTGATGACTATTGTCGTAATCTATCTATCTATATCTATCTTCTATCTATATTTATACATATAGATATACATATATATATCAAAGAAATGTTCAGTAGAGTCCTTTAATTTCTTAACAGTATTTTTGTCAGGCTAGCACTTAGGAATTTGTGGTACCTTTCTAAAACATCAAAACTCAAAGAGTCCTATGCATAGACTTTTTTCCTTGAACTTCTGGTTCTTTGTATTTCTGAGGACATGCAATCCGTATGTGACTAATTCACAGAGACAGTGTCCTGAAGCAGCAGCAGAGGCCAGAAAGCCTTAAAATCTAGGATTTCCTTGGCCATATTTTGTTGTTGAATACAAAATATATTTTTCCAAAACTAAGTGAACTTGAACATCAGAAGAGCCAAGTTTGGTATGAACCATGAAATTTGATGGAGTTTCTAAACATTGCAAGACATACGCTTCCAGCTCTGGTCACAGTTCTGGTATCACATGACTGGTAATTCCAGCCAGGAGTAGCCAACACCCTTGGTCTGGGCAGTGTCCAGCACCCTGGAAGGATGAAGATATGATGGACATGCTACAGTTTTGATTTTACATTTCTTTCTTTTTTTAAGTAAACATTGAATTTGGCTAGTCTTTACTAATTGGAGAGAAGGAGAAAAAGTTCTTTATTCTTGGAAACCTATACAAAGAAGTTAGATCAGCTCGATCAGTTATGGTAATAGTGTTATGACAATTTCAGTATTTTTAACACAGTGTACTAATGCACTGTGGGTATTCTTGTGTACTAGATAAGGTGATCTTCACCTTATTTTATTACTTTTAGTTTATTATTATTATTATTTGTTTGAACAGAGTCTCACTGTGTATCCCTGGGTGTCCTGGCATTTGCTATTAAACCAGGCAAGCCTCGAATTTATATCTGCCTTTCTCTTCCAAATGCCGGGATTAAAGACATGCACCACCACAGCTGGCTCTCCACCTTTTTTCTTTTTCTTTTTTTTTCCGTTTTTGAAGACAGGGTCTTTCATTGAACCTGGAATTCACTGATTCAGCTAAACTGGCTGGTCAGTGAGCCCCAGGGATACTTCTGTCTTTTGTTCCTCCATGACTCTGTCAACTCCTAAGGATCCAGAGCCTGCTGAACACCAACAGAGGTGGCTAGCATAGAGAATATATACCTGTTCAATTGCTTTGGCCTGGACACATTATTTACGCTCACATTTCATTGATTACCTGGTCTTGTCTAGGTAAAAAGAAGGGCGGAGGGCAGGAAATGCCATACTTGCCTGCCAATCATTACTCCATGATTTATGAAGGACACTTAGATGCCTCCAAAGTGAAGACTGCTGGCATAAATGTCGAGTCTCCACACTATACATACTCTTCCCCCTCTAAATACCTCGGGCCTCACCAGTCCAGATCAGGAATGTCTAGGTGGCATAAATATGAAACTATAATGCTCACAGAATTCATTCATTATTCAGATTTGATCCTTATCATAGTTGGGATCCATAGTAACCCAGATCACTGTTTAAGCATGAGTAGTTTGTAAGCAAATCCCAGAAAGCAACGATCGGGCTGGAGGTAAGTGAGGCAGGGGAGGCTAAGCAAATAACAAAGGTTGTTTTTCGGCAAAAGAGGCCACTGTGGTATCTAGAACGTAACTCCAGAAAGAGCCATTCACGTTTGAACTGTAAAATAATCCTTTAAAGTGGCGAAAGGCCCATGTATTTATACATGATGCTCCTCAGCTTTTGTTGGGTGATTGACATTAATCCTCAAAACTCCTAAAGCAAGTTGAGGGGACACAGTGGCCTGAGAAAGTTCAAGAGCAAAGACTTAGACTCAGTTGGAAGCCAGACATGCAAGCATAGAGTGGTAACATCTAGGGGCCTGTGAACTGGATACTGTTAGCATCTGCTCTGGTTATGGGTGGCTGTGGATGACTTATTAACCAACAAGCTGTCTTTGGTGTTGTTCCTTCTGTCATCCAGTGTCCCTGATGACGAGTCTAAGCCAGCCACCACGAACACTCAGATAGAAGGTGATGAGGAGGCTGCCTTACTGGAGCGCCTGGCTAGGCGAGAAGAGAGACGTCAAAAACGACTCCAGGAAGCCCTAGAGCGTCAGAAGGAGTTTGACCCAACTATAACAGATGCCAGTCTGTCAGTCTCGAGCAGAAGAATGCAAAATGACACGGCAGAAAATGAAACAGCAGAGAAGGAAGAAAAAGAGAGTCGCCCAGGACAATATGAAGTGGAGGAGACAGAAGTAGTAGTCACCACGTCCTACCAGAAGAACAGCTATCAGGATGCTGGAGACCAAAAGAAAGAAGAAAAGGAGGAGGAGGAGGAAGAGAAGCTGAAGGGAGGGAGCCTTGTCGAAAATCAGGTAGAGGAAACGGTAGAGGAGAAAACACCAGAAACCCAAGAGGAAGTCGCGGTGATGGTATTGGAAAATGGGCAAGTCAGTGCAGAAGAATCCAAAGTAGATGGGGAGGGGGAGCGAGACACGGAGGAGATAGCCCATCGAAAAAGGATGGAGGAGGAAGAAAGAGAGAGAGCCGAGGCAGAGAGGCTGAGGCTGGAAGCAGAAGAAAGACAGAGAATCAAAGCTGAGCAGGACCGGAAGCTAGCAGAGGAGCAGGCAAGGATTGAAGCGGAACAAAAGGCAGCTGCAGAAGAAAGGGAACGGAGGGAGGCAGAGGAGAGGGCACGGAGGGAGGAGGAGCAGAGGGCCAAGGCAGCGGAGGAGGAGAGGGCGAGGGCAGAAGAGCAAAGACGAAATAAACAGCTAGAGGAGCAAAGGCGTGAGAAGCAAGAGACAAAGGACAAGGGGGAGAAGGTGCTTGAGAAAACAGAAAGGAAAGGCCAAGAAGACAGACTCCAGACAGCTGCCCTAAAGAAGCAGGTACAGTAAGCACTGAGCACCTACTGTGTGATGCCTGCGACTCATGAGACATGCGGTGCACTCCCAACTGGGGGCTGAGGCCTCATGCACATAGCCTCACGTGCTTGATCGTTTGGCAAGCTGTTCATTTTTTTTTTCTTCAGGCCATAGCAATGCCCAAGCATGAAGCAATTGAATCATGGCTAAGTATGCAATCAACCAAATTATCAGGAGAAACAGAGAGAAATTAATTGCCCTGTGCTTGGGTGTTATGGCTATAAAAAAAAAAAATGAATTAACGCAAGGATGATGTGTGTGGTGGGACTATGTTGGCTTGTTTCTGTCTGCATCTGAACCCCCTCTTTCTGACATCTTTCCTGGGTGTACATGAGACAAGAGGCCTGTCCTTCTCACCTCACTCCTGTGTTTGATAGTAAATTTTTTACATTATAAAATTAGGGGTGGGGAGTTGAAATAAAGAATTAAGTTCAGACATTTAATATTAGCAAAATAAATAAATAAATAAATAAAGCCTTTGCAATCAATTGGAGTAAAGGCGGGGGGAAAAAAGACTGTTGGAATTCCCTCCCCGACAAAAACAAAAAATACCTTAAAGGCCTGACTTGCCATCATGTAGACCTGGGTTTAATGTAGACTTGCAGGAAGCCATTCAGCGTGCTAGTTCCCAATTGGCGTACAATTAGGAACGTGCAGTTAGCTCCTTTTTGCCATGAGGGTAGCACAAGTTTATGTGGCTGTTGGAAGGATGGCGATGGTAGCTGGGGAAGGAAGTGTAAAATACAAAGTTTTGTGAGTGCTTTTCTTCTCTATCTGCAAGGCTGCATTAACCACACACACCCCGAAAGAGCTATACAAGAAAACAGAAATACTTGCACACTCACCTTTCCAGAGGGAACACTTTGTCACTGCAATGCGCTGATGTTGCCTTTCACCCGTCTATGTCCCGAGGAGGGCTCGTGCACATGGTTGTAATTAAGAAGGTCATGGGCAGGATGTAAACACACACCTGGAACACGATGCGATGCTAGATTTCAATGAGCACCATGGGAGGCACAGGAGGGAAACCATAGTAGGTTGGTGTGGGACATGGCACACCTACTGATAGAAACACTAGCACCTGGCACCACTGGCATGAAGGGGTCTAAGCGTGGCATTAAGAGAGCCACAGAGACATCACAGCCCACACGGAGTGATCTGAGCACCCGCTCACTCTTGCAAGCTAGAAAGGGCTTCTATTTACCTGAGTGACCTTCACCATTCTTGAAAAGGAAAAGAAAGAAGAAAGGGGAACTAAAGGGCCAAGTCAAAGACAAAAGTCCCAAGACGACAAGCCCACCTTGGAAAAGGAAGAGGTAAATGTTGGTAAGAATAATCAGACCGAAAGCACCACACACAGAGCAGCATCCTGGAGCTAATCTAGGAATTGCAACCCTTCTGTGGTTTTCAGTCCACGGCTCATGAGTCATTGAATGATGTGATAGTGTAGAGTGTCTCATAACTATTTAATCTGGCTCAAGACCTGGCTCAGTGAGTTGGTCATTCAAACAAGAGTACTTGAGTTTGGATCCTCAGCATGCGCGTAAAAAGCTACACATGGCGTAGGGAGTGTCTATAATTCCAGCTTTGGGAAGCAATGACAGAAGGATCACTAGGGGATCCCAGGGACTCATTGGCAGCCACCTAGCCAGCCAGTGAGCTCTAGCTTCAGCAAAGGACCTTGTCTCCAAAAGTAAGGTAGAGAGCCATAGACAACACCCAGAATCAACCTGTACCTTGCACACACCCAAAATTAACCTGTATCTTGTACATATATACACACACTTGAACACATACATTCATACACACTCATATACTATACACATGCACATGTACACACACATTCATACATACTCAAACAACACACATGTGTATACCTGATAATGAGTAGTTCAAAAAAAGAAAGAAAGAAAAAGACATGGAATTAAAAGCATCTGAGGGCGTGCAGACAGTCGTATAGCATTCTCATACAAACTGTCTTTGTTGGGTGTGTCATAGTCAAGCACTTAGCCTTGCTCCCCAGTCTTTCCAGCTTCCTGCCCCTACAATGTGACTTTGGCTTCTGTGAGTCCTTCTCTGCTTGCATTTCAATCATGAAATATTTCCAGCTGGCAATGATTAATGCTTTAACTTTTTTGAGAAAACGGACCTTCCTCCAACCTAAATCGCAGTAGACAGTTGACAAGCTAAAGATGATACACGATTTTCAAAAGAAAAGTTTGGCCAAATATTCTGTATTGTATTTATGAGGCACACACACACAGGGGAGCAGATGCCAGGGTGTTTGTAGGTAAGTGAGTGAGGTTTTCTCACACTGAGTGCCACAGTACTCCAGCATATAGTGTCATGCAGAAAGCATCCCTCGTTCTAACCATCCTGGCCATGCTAGCCTCAAGTAACATTACAAATCACCATGTTATCCAGTAGGTTCAAGTAGTTTTTGATCTGGAAAACAGAACCACCAGAGGTAAAAAAAAAAAAAAAAAATGCCTGAGTTATGTTGCCCAAGAGACTGATGAAGTGATCTGTAGCCATTGGATACTGGCCCAAATGGATACTTGCTACATTTCTCTGTTAGAGCATCCATTAAGAAAATCCAGAACTATAAAGAAAATTCCATGTGGAGAAAATAGATGGCCATATTAAGTAGCAGGAGAGTGGTTTTCTTCAGTGGCTTGGTAAGATTCATATAAGAAGAAAGAGTCTGCCATTCATACAGCATGTTATACCCACTTTAAAACGCTTCTTCCTCTCTGCTTCTAATAGAATTTGTGGTTTGAACATAACCACTGACTACCTAAAGGAAGGAGTGAATGTAAAAGCTGATGACCTGGAAACTGAATTTAGTTCTATCAAGCAGCTAAGGAGACAGTTGGACACACTGAGACATCTTCCTACATGGGAAGAGGGTGTGACGTTTACAACTCAGTGATGAGATATGGGGATGGGGAAGTTGTAGTAAATACTCTCTGGTGTTGTGAAAGTTAATTCATCTCACCAAGATAATGGTTTAATTTTAATGCCCAAAGCACCCCAGGCCTGTGTATGGTGTCTGAGTCAGAAAAGGCTCATGCCCAATCATCTATCTGTCTCTTTTCAGATAAGGCAGAGTCCATGATATGGGTTAAACACTCTGGAGAAGGGCTATTTCGGACCTGCCATTATTTCTTTCCCAGTTTGCCCATAGCACATTACAGCTCTCATAACTTCTGGTTTCATTTTTATACCAGTCTTCATAATCTCCCCCAACCAAGCTGTTCCAGATCCATTTTAACATTGTATATTGTATAGATAAACTGCTGACTGGATGGATAGGGCTCCCCATTTCGAGCTAGCTGGATTGATGTGTACGTAGGCAACTTTAAATCATTTTTGCAAGATTCAGTCATTTTAAGTAACCCCTACCTTTTTTTTTTTTTTCCTTTTTTTTTTTTTTTTTTTTTTGGTCATATAAAAGCAAACAGAAACCTTCCCTGGCAGGGATCCAGACAGCATAAGCAGGATCGGTCAACCACAAGTAAACACAAACATTCCACTGACCTTTGGGGAAAACATTTCCCAGAGTCCCTGCAGTGTTTTAAAACACAAACAAACAACCCCCCTGTCTTCCTCCACTGCAGCTGAACTCTGGGGCAGCCATGGGGTGCAAATGCTCTCCAGCCTTGAACATAATTAACTTTTCTGTCTCTTCTCCTCAGTTGTAAGTTGTCTTAGTTCTTTAATGGGTATCTATTTGGTTTTTCTCTTGGTCTTTAACAAAAAAAAATTCTAGCAGAGATATTTTATTCATGACTTTGAACCTGATATTCCCTGTCACCCAGGCCCATGCATCCTGAACCTTAGCATGCAGATGCACCCAGGAATTTAGAAAGAATGAATGATTCAGCCACTCCAAGCCAGGGTCTCAGCTCTCTGCTGAAGGTCTGAGTTGTCTATGAATCAGACTTCAGGAGCAGAGTCCAGAGAACATCCATAGCGTAGAACAGGGAGCCAGATGAGGACTGGGATTCTGAAAAGTGTGCTAAAGGTGATCTTTTGAAAGCCTGCAACCAATGCTCAACTCCTGCAATTTTGTAGCTTTACTGTGTAGAGTAGCATGACAGAAACTCCTAGCTCAGGCGGGTCCTCTGTCCCCTTGGCCTTTTTGGTTGTCTAGCTTAAGGCCATCTTTTAAATTCCTACACCCCCACATGCTCATGTTTTCTCCCACTAAGTAGCCCAGCTTTATGGCATCTCATCCAAACAGTCAAGTGTCTGGACGCTGTCTTAGGAGCACCCCCATATTACCTGCAAATAAAGCATGTTCGCTCTTTCAGTATTCCTGCCCACCTAGTGGCCCTTTAGCACAGATCTTTTTCTATGGAAACATTCCAACCTAAAAAGTCTAGATCTTTTCCAAGGGGTTCACAAGGCTGTGGGCTTGCCATGAACTCACCATAGAATCTAAGCCATTGTATTCTTTAAACTAAAATCTGAAGATCCTGTACAGTTGTTTTATTCATTTCTCAGGAGAAAATAATTTTCAGTCAAACCCAAGTCATCATTATTAGATTAAGAATGTTTCTAAGAAAGTTTCCCACTGAGAAGATGAGCAGGCCACCCACCATAACCCTTTCCAACAGAGGCATAGCTTGGAGAAGTAGGGCGGGATGCTGTTCTTCTGGTAGACATTATTCTTTTACAAATCTATTTGAAGTCATTTGCGGGGAGGGGGTGGAGGCAGGAAATCCGATAATATTTTTTTATGGAATTAAAGTATTTCTGACTGCAGAGTAGAAGAAATTAGTTAAAAGAAATTTTACCTGTGCTGTTGTGCCCATAAACCATGAAATTTGACTCAGAATTTATCTCCTAGGTACCCTGGAAATAGCATCCTTCACCTCTGTGTTTGTATTCCCAGATATGTATTAACCAGCATGTAAACTGTAGCCCATGGTTTCTGGGACTCTATCCAACAGTGACAGGCCAAAATGAAACTATACTCTGTCTCTTCCTAACTATTCAGTGACTACTATTGTGTTCTGGGGGGCAGCCCTCATCACACTGTTATACAAGTCCTCGGCTTCCTTCCCTTTGCTCATACCCCAGTCAGGGGCCAAGAGGGCAATAACAGCATGCAGTTTGGGAAGGAATCATTTCATACAGCTATGGCTTGATGAGCTTCCCAGAGAAGCTGGGTGGCTAACAGCTCCAGAATCAAACACTCCTTAGCTGAGGACAAATCTCTCAGAGAGGACATGGCAGCAACATTACAGTTCCCCTCTTTAGCATCACCAAGGGACACCCAGATATATCCCCACCTTGGAGGAAAATGAAAATCTTAACTAGAGCAATGTCAGTGAATAGTCCATCCATGGTAACTTAATACCATTTAAGGAAGCTCATCAGGCAAAAGGGAATCACTATAAAAGGGAACCCGTAGCACCATGTTCTACCTTGTCAAACATGCCTTTTAGGGGCAAATGCTCAGAGAGTGTCAGGAATCACTGGAAAGCAGGTGGTAGTCAGGTAAAGGGAGCAAGTTCTAGGTAGCCTAGAAGCCCTACGTTTGTTCTTACGGTCCACTTTTCCTTGTCCAAGTGTTTCTGCCGAGCACCAGTTCTTTGCAACTCTTGAAAAGAACAATGGCCCTCACTCTCCCATTCATATTTTAAGAATGGATGAGGCAGTAATTTGAGCTCTTTGCCCACCTCAGAAGCTACTTGGAAATAATCTGTTTCATCTACCATGAGGAATTTATGACACAACCCCCACAAAAATGCTAAAGCTCCCAAATGCTCTCTGCATATCCTTTCCTTCTGTGTTACACAATGATCACAACCCACCTTTGGAGTCTAAATCTTTCCTGCCATGGAAATCAGCACGTACTCTAGAACTATTTGTGTGGCTTCAGTCATGCTTCTAAGACCTTCCCCTCAAGAGAGATTACTTGTTGCCTCCTTGGGACCCCTTACTCATTTGACTAAATGCCTGGATGGTAGCCACCAGAATTGGCAGATCTGTATCACCTGCTGGCTTTTCTCTTATTTCCTCCTTATTAGCCAAGAAGAAACTTGGTTAAGCAGCACATCTACTCTTCCATCAAAACCACACCTGTAATTGCTCTTCTTAGTAAGACCTGCAAGCAGCTACTCTTAGGTGGAATTCCTAGAGTTTGACAGTTTCCAAAAATAACAATACTGCTCCCTCAAATAAAAACCCCAATGAGATCAGCGATGGATCTTAACTTCCTAAAACTAAGGTTTAGGTTTTGGCTCACAGGCCAAGGAACCATGGTTTACTCTCTAAGAATGTTCTTGCTTTCACTTCTACATCATGGATGGTTGCTCTATGTCAAGCCTAAAGATTTCTTTAAAAGTTGGGGTCTTGGTAATAACCAACCACAGCGTAGTAAGATGTTTATAGTTACCTTCTTGATATGTATCCTTGGTTAGATCAAAGACGAGAAGATTAAAAAGGACAAAGAACCCAAAGAAGAAGTCAAGAGTTTCTTGGATCGAAAGAAAGGATTTACAGAAGTGAAGGCACAGAATGGAGAATTCATGACTCACAAACTTAAACAAACTGAGAATGCTTTCAGGTAAGTCGTGATTATTTAACAGTCACTGTCTTCCCATATGTGGGAGGGAGACTCGGTCTCTTTGTCCTGCAAAGGATCTGACCAGACAACATTCTTCCCATTGTCTTAAAGATCCATAGTCAGCAGGTCCTGTCTCCCTGATACTAACAGAGACCAGCAATCATTGCTCAACCACAGCTTAATCCTCTTCTGTTTCTTCTTTTTTTCAATAGCAAAGCTTTGACAGTATGTTCGTGTGGTATCAGTGTATTAAGAAATAGTATGATTGGGATTAACATCATTTGTTCATGCTTTTGATGGTCCAGACAACTTTCTACAAACCTTTCTTGGTACTATTTTTAAGAGTTCATTTTTGTAAAGGCTGTAAATAATTGTTTTGTGAAGCTCAGATTATTCTGAAGTCCAAAACTGTGGGACACACTAGGTTAAATCAAATCACAGTCCTCTATCATAGGACTTTAAGAGAACTCTATGTAAATTTGCCTTCATTTTTCCATTTTAGGAATATATATATATTCTGTTATATAATATATAAATAATATATAATTATATTATAAAATATATCTATGTGTATATATATACTTAAACATATACAACATATTTACTACAATATAATTTATTTTTGTCAGTGTCTGCTAGGACTTGATACCCATACAAGTAGAGAATGATACACTCCATATATCAGTGAGAAATATAGTAAGAGCCTCTAGTTAGATGCTTACTTACCAGCTGAGCTAAAAGCAAGCTGTGTTCTTCATGGGCAAAAGCCTGGTATCTGATTTGCCTTAAACCTAAAAATGCCAAAGACAGGACAGACCTTTCTGGAAGCTATTTCCACATACTATCTGATGCTGTGAGTCTACCAGCATGTTTAGGCAGAGGTAGTATAGCTAAGACCTTCCTCGCATTTTGGTAAAAGTTGACTTGATTCTTCATTTTTAAGGTTAATTTTTTTTTTTAATTCAGCCACCAGTAACATTTATTCCAGACATTTTCCTATGTATATACTCAAGGTACACACACACACACACACACACACACACACACGGGAATATACAATAGACATATGAGAGAGTGTAATCAGAAACTTATATTTTAAACTGGTCTTACACCATGCATGACAGTGCTGTAGAGCCAGCGTCCTATGCTGGAAAGCTAAGCCAGCACTTGGTCATGCAAGCTTATGCTCTGTACAATGACTGTTGAACTAGAGCACTACAACCCACTTTGATTGCACAAAATAAAGACTGAGCGCCACCTAGTGGATCCCAGAGAAGATTCCATAGGCCTGTCTTCTCATCCACATCAGAGAGAACAAACTGGTTTTCAAAGATGCAAAGAGCTTCAGTGAGAGAGAAGTCACATGCTTGTGACCTGTAACACCAAAAGAGCAGTGTAAGGTTGTAAGAAACCCTTTAACCTTGTTTGAGGTCAAAATGGGAGTTCATCTTTAGCTACCAAGAGCCTGTTATACTCTATAATCTCAGCCCATAGTAACAAATTTTGTTATGACCCCCTCCCTCACACACACACAAAAAAAACATACATGTTTATAGCTAAAACAAATGGTTTCAAAACATGGTACTGTCTTTACTGACGCACAACACTCTTCAATGTTTTCTCTTTCACTTTTAAAATGTTGAGAACCAGTTTGCTAAATTGATTTTTTTTAACCTGAAGCCTGAAAAACATTGTTCTAGAGGAAACTGTATCCTGAACTGTTTTGTGTTCAAAAGCATGAGGTGTATAAGATCAGGATTGTCCACTGCATATCTTCAACCGTGCCTTGTGTCATTGATTCTCTTACTCCATAGCTGGAAGCATTGTGCCATCCATTACACAGAATAAATATTAAATAATGTGATTCATTGTTCCCCAGACAAAGGTGTCTGTTGAGTGTGGGAGTCCTGTGTTTGGATCTAGTTTGTAATGACCTCACTATGTAGTTAATAGGTTTTTTAACAGAATCCATTCTACATCTCTGTCTCTCAGCTAAAGACTCCCTGTGTCGAGGCCTTCAAGAGCACCACTAAATTCTTCTCCAGTTCAGTTCTGGGAGGATCCAGCCTGAGTGACTTCACTGGTGAAAACAGAGTACACTCTGTTGATCCTCATTGGCCATCATCTTGTTTTGAGGCAGGGTCTCTCACTGATCTGGAGTAGGTGGGGCTGACTTTCTGCTTCTCATCACATCCAGCTTTTTTTGCACATAGGTTCTGGGGATTGAACTCAGATCCTCATGTTTACATGGTAAATACTGACTGAACCATCTCCCTGACCCTCAACTTCTTTCTACAGTTTGGGCAAATTGTTTATTATTATAGGAATTTTATGAATACTACCATCTCCTCAGTTACTATGATTATTAAATGAGATAATACATTTGCAAACATTTATAAGATATAATGAATGACCCCTTTGATCTTCAGTAACCATTCTAATCACACCACATCTGTAATAATTTAGAGTTTTAAATCCTGACAAAGGATACTCCAGTTGTGTTTGGGTCAGAGAGAGTAGAAATATACATTTTTTGGATAAGAAAAATTTCTCAGAAGCTCTATCAAAACAGACATACCTTACTGGGTTTAATTGGTTGAATTAAACAATAAGGTCCAAATAGTAGTAAACACCTGTAATCCTAACATTTAGGAGACTGAGGTAGAGGAATTATGAGCTTGAGCCAGAGGCCAGCTGTAGAAAAACCTTGTCTCAAAAAATAAATAAACAAACAAAACCCAAGCTACAGTTTAGTAGCATTAACTATATTCTCAACATTCTGAACAAAGCTCCATAATCATTTCATCCACAGAACTGAGACTCCACACTCACATATAGCTCCTCTTTGGCCAGAGAACCATAATTGCTTTTCTGTTTCTATGAATTTGAGATTACTATAGATTCCAATTCCTTAGACATATTTAATTATGAGGTATTTGTCTTTTTATACCTAGCTTGCCTCATTTAGCATAATAGCTTCAAGTTCACATTATAACATGTGTCGGTATTTCTTTAGAAGGTTGAATAGTACTCCATGGTGTGGATGTGCCACAACATGCTAATCCATCATCCATCCCACGATGGACTTGGGTTGTTCCCACCATCTGGTTCTTGTGGATAATGTTGTTATGAATATAAGTGCTTTCAATTCTTTTGACTCTGGGCCAAGTGGTATGTCCAGATTATATGCAAAGTATTATTTTCAGGGTTGCACAGGAATAGGACGTTTCTCCCACATTAGGTGCACATTTTTACTTTTTCCTTGCTGAGGCTTTCATGAAGCCCGTATATTCCATGTAGATTCCCAACCAACCCCAGGGCTAGTGTGAGGATCAGGTGCCTGGGAATAGTTCCTGCATTCAGGCATCACCCTCCTTCCAACAGGGGCTGCCGGACAGAACCAGGTAACTGCCTTTCCTTTCCTCCTCCTTCAGCCCCAGCCGCCCAGGAGGCCGAGTCAGTGGGGATAAGGAAGCCGAAGGCGCCCCGCAAGTGGAAGCAGGCAAGAGGCTGGAAGAGCTGCGCCGGCGCCGCGGAGAGACTGAGAGCGAAGAGTTTGAAAAACTCAGACAAAAGCAACAGGAGGCAGCCCTGGAGCTAGAAGAGCTGAAGAAAAAGAGAGAAGAGAGAAGGAAGGTCCTGGAGGAAGAGGAACAGAGAAGGAAGCAAGAAGAGTCTGAGCGAAAGGCTAGGGAGGAGGTGAGGGCTGCCTGGCCCAGCCAGGGGAAAGCTGGACATCCCCAAGTCCTTGTGTGCATGGCCCATGACCCTGTAGCCCAGGGAGGAACAGTCCCTTGAAGTTCCCTGATGCTCTTCTGAGTGTGCGCCCTTGAACATACAGTGTATCGAAAACAAACTCTAATCAGTCAGTAGAGTGCACAAAGCCCTAGATTCAACCCACCGCAGTCCACACACCCAAGTGGTGGAACACTCCTGTAATCCTAGCACTCAGGAGAAGAATCAGAAGTCAAGGTCATCCTCCTCCACTACATACCAAGTTCAAGGCTAGCCTAGGTTATAGGTGACCCTGTCTCACAATAATAATAATAATAACAAGCATTTATTACGATGATAAACTGGCATGTCTCTCAACCCCAGGTGCTCAATGTCTCCATTTTCTAGATGAAGAAACTGAGGCACAGAGGTGTTTGTATAATTTTCCCATTTAGCCCATTGTCCTATAGAGAACAGTGGGGAATCTGAGAGAGAGGAAAGGTCTACCACATATCACAGAACCAGGCTAGTAAGCAGAGCGGATGTGGTGGGTTCATGCCTGGAATCCTAGCCCTGGAAGGCTGCTGAGACAGTAGGGTCTTCAGTTCAAGGCCAGTCTGGGCTCTATAGTAAGTTCCAAACCAGCCCTGCCTACACAGAGAAATCCTGCCTTCAAACAAGATAAGGAGAGAAAGAGAAAGAAAAACACAACTGTCACATGATATCTAATTAGCTGGAGAGTAGAGTAATGGATTATTATTAATAATGGTGTATGGGGTCTATCTGTGTGTGGCGGTCACTCTGGAGTTCATTTTCCCCTTGCACATTTTACATGGGTTCCAAGGATCAGACTCAGGTCTCCAGGATTCTCCCACAAGCACCTTTCTCTGCAGAACCACCTCTTCAGGGCTTGCTGAGGAGCCCTGCCACTGCTGGCAAATGAATTTGTGTCATTCTTAGCACAGAACAGATCAGGTTACAAGGAGGTAAACATGACCTCAGCACATGAAAAGCCAGCTAAATCAGCTATAACTTAGGTTGTAATGGTTTACAAAGTGCATTCTTTCCTTTCATTTGAAGGTGCATTCTTACTTTATGGGGAAAGAAACCAGGAATCAAATAGTTGGAGTGACTTGGTTGAAGATGTTTGATGGATAAGAGATGGAATAAGCATGGGGACCTTACTTCTCCAACTCCTGAGCCTAGTACTTTCTAGATCTCATGCTATTCCCTCAAAATATGTGAAAAGATTTACACTGATTTTTCTGAAATGGAGGTTATACAGTTTCCTTAAGTGATGTAGAGAGTTTGGATGAATTATTCCAGTGTCTCTTCCAGTTTCAGCTTCCCCATGAGGCCATGACCCCTAACTAGAAGGTGGCCATGACGGTAGAAGTTTGTAATCTGACAGACCTGGGATTGTGTCCTGACTCTGCCACTTGCAAGCTGGAACCTTGGGACAACCCTGGGCTACCCTGTCTTATTTTCCTTGTCGGTGAAATAGTATCTATTTTGTAGGATTTCTCTGATGACTAAGTAGATGGCTGTTTTCATAGTGGTTGACACATCACAGGCCATCAGAAAGCAGGAACTGTCATTCTGTGTTGCTTGCAAAGGTGTATCAGGACAGTCACATGGGACTGTATCTAGAACGGCTTGGGGGTCCATCCTTCTACTAAGCACAGACTTCTCTTACAACATCCTCTGGCCCTTTGGAACAGCTAGTTATAACAATATCAAGGATGTTTTGTTCTGATGTGTGTATATAAATGAGTGTCTGTGAATGTGTGTTCATGTGCATTTGTATGAACATATACGTGTGTGTGTGTGTGTGTGTGTGTGTGTGTGTGTGTGTGTGTGTGTGTAGGCCAGGGGTAGCCAGAGTCTCTTACTGACCTGGAGCTCACTAAATAGGTGAGGCTGGTTAGCCAGTGAACCCCAGATGTTTCTGCCTTCCTGGTACTAGGATTATAAATGTGAGCTACCATATATGGGTATTTTATGTGGGTTCTGAAGATTAACTCAGTCCTCATACTTGTATAGAAAGTATTTTTCCTATAAAACTACCCATTCTGTTTGCCCTCTTCTCCTCCCCCCACCCCGCACCTTTCTCTTTCTCCCCGTTTCTCCCCTCTCTCATCCTCTCTCTCTCCTTTTCTTTCTTTTTTTAAAGACAGGGCCTCATGCACTGGCCTTGAACTTGAAGTTGCTATGTGGCTGAGGCTGACCTTGAACTCCTGATCCTCCTGCTCCTACCTTCCAAGTATAACACTGTAGGCATATACTGCTACACCCAGCTAACCTCCCAGTTTGAAACTTGAAAAAAAAAAAAGAAATGTATCAGTTTTTCAGAAAATCATTCTTAAAGAATAGAAGCAACATGATCAGAACCCTAAACTTCTGGCCTGATAGAAGACAGAGTATTCTAGACCAGGGGTAAAAGCACTGAGGGGTTAATGAGACAGACTATGACCATCTGTGACCTCTCCACTGAGGAACAAGATCAGCATCATCTCAGGTTGTCACACTACCTAAACTAATGCCTTTTGTTGAGTCAGGGACTACCACAAAATCATCTCCATTAATCAAACTCATGCAATCTGTGAAACGTGGTGCTGTAGATCTGTATCATTTTTGCACAATGGATTCCATCTTAACAATGCTTCCTGGAAGCAGGCAGAGGAAGCCTTGATGTTCATCTACATATTCAGAAGTAAAAGGTTGTTGTTAAGCAACTTACAAGATGGTGATGCTAACATATCACCTTTAAGGGAGATTTGTCCAGCAGGAGTACAGTCTAAACATTTTACAAACACTTTTCTAAATTAGGTGATTGCTGTGGTTCTGTTTATAAAAGAGGAAACTGAGGCAGGCAGTAGTAGGTAAGATTAAGGACACACTGATGAAAAGTGCCCCTCCTGAATGCAGATGCAGGCAGTGAACTCCAGCGCTCAAGGGTGCTCTCTTCTGACCACCCGGGCAGATGAGATAACATACATCCTATAGTTAAGTCTGTTGCCTGTGACTGAAGCAGACTGTGATGTGCTTGCTATTTGCTCTGTCTGTTTCAGGAAGAGAAGAGAAGGCTAAAGGAAGAGATTGAAAAGAGAAGGGCAGAAGCTGCTGAGAAACGCCAGAAGATGCCAGAAGATGGCTTATCCGAGGACAAGAAGCCGTTCAAGTGCTTCACCCCTAAAGGCTCATCTCTCAAGGTATTTTTGTCGCAGAAATTCTTATTAAACTTCTCTCCCAGTGTCATAGAAATGTGATTGGAGCCCGTTCATTTTTAGATCATCCAAGATTTCCCTTGTTTAATTTAACTCCTTGCTGTCCTATGTTAGTCTGTTCAGGCTACTATATCAGGACATCTTTGACTTGGTAACTTACAAATAATAGAAATTTATTACCCACAGTTCTGAAGACTGAAAAGTCCAAGATCAAGGCACTAAAGATTCAGTCAGCCTCAAGTGTTGTTCCTCGGAAGCATTCACTTTTCTTTCTTGCTTGCTTTCTCTTTCTTTCTTCCTTCCTTCCCTCCTTCCTTTCTCTCTTTCTTTCTTTCTTTTGAATCAGATTCTCCTCTTAGCTTAGAATTGTCTGTCTCCAGGTTCCCAGAGCTGTAATTATAACTCTGCTTATCTCTGAGAAGTCTCAGAGAGCAGCCTGGCCCCAGTCCTTGCTCTTTTGTTCCTGGACTAACAAATAATCCAAGAAGATGATGTTCCCTCTTCCTCCTTTACATTCTCTCCCAAGTAGAGTCTTCCTTGAACAGTCCTGATAACAAGAGAGCAGTCGTCACCAAGACTTCTAGATCCCATCTTCTCTGATCTCTGGAGAAACTGGGGCGTCCTCCCCCCAGCCCTCTTAATCATCTCCTTTCTACTGAGCCTTGACTTCCTTGTTCTCATGTCTGTCCATCAACCACAGTCTTCTCCTGTGACCTTCTTAGGAAGCCCCTTTCTGTCTTCTCTCTCATGGAACTGCACCTGTCAACAGTCATTTAAAGTCAATGCATACAAAGGACCAGAGCATCTTTAATGTCTACATAACAGAGATGAGCATTTAGGAATATACTGTGTGTCATTTGTCTCCATGGTGTGTTTCTTAGAGAACTTACTGGGATTTTCCTAACCCAGCTTGTCCTATAATGGAACTCAAGAGCTGGGGACATTCTCCAGGCCGCAGCTTCCGTTTTAATCATTCTAACAGGTGGTGTTGCATAAGGCCAGTAGGAGGAGAACATTTGAATTTTGACCTCAAATAATACCAAATGCTGTATTTTGTTTATTATGTATGATTTCCACTGTCCAGGGAACTCTTGAGTTCTCATTGCTTGATTATGGTGGCAATGAATGATAACATATGCGAAGAATACATTTTAAGTAGATTAAATCTAAAGGTCTTTGATATTGCCTGTGTTTGAGTTTATTGATGAAAAAGTAGAGTGTGAAGAAAATACACAAACTAATATGCAAAGCTAGCAGTATTATCTCTTTCCTAAGTCTATTGAAATGGCACCACTACCTCCTGGTCATCAGGGACACCAACTTCTCTCCTCAGATTCCTTAATTATAATACAGAGTTTAATTCATAATCTCCACCCAAACTGAGTATTTAGAGCAGACAGTTAAGGCATTTCCCAGCAAGAGTCAGTAAGTGGAGGGTGAGACCTAACAGAATTGGACAGTGAAGTCAAGCTGGGTTAACTGTTCAGAGGAACAGGAGAGTGCCGGGTCTGTGGCTTGAGTCTGAGAGACAGCCCAGGTGAGCAGGACGAGCAGAGTTGGTGAGATGCTGGCAGAGCCACACAGAAATAGCCTCGGTTCTGGTCTTACCGTCTGTACTGTACTTACCTGTCTCTCGCAACCTTGCCAGCAAGGAAGGCACGACACTCAGGCTTCTTCCTTCCACAGTTTATTCGGGCTTTTGTGAGAAGCTTCTACTTTTTTCTACCCCGGGAGGACCCCGCTCAACAGCTTAAAAGCTCTCAGGGCTTCTAAACCAAAATATGCCACGTAGGTACTGCTCATAGGTCCACGTACGCGGTAGCAAGCCTCAGTCCAAAGCCAAGCCAAAACAGAGAAATTGCTTATAGAAAGAGAGGAATTGTTTATGTCTAGGAAAGCACTTTCCCATGAGGGGTGAGGGAATAGAAGTCAGTGCCATCTTAAGGCACAGTCACGATGACCCAGCTCCCTACACTTACCGCCACCACCCCCCACACCCCAGGTTTCTAGAATGTATTTGACTTGTTAAAAAAAAAAATCTCTCCCTCATGCAAGGCTCCTATCACTTTCCTAAACTCTCTTGAAAACTGTAAACTATAAAACTCAGTTCAAATATCTAAACTTCTGAAAAGCCCATACACACTTGGTCTTACAGATGTGACATTGTGTTCCCATCTCTAATATGATACCTACGTCTGACATTTAAGTGTTGTTTTATTTATGTGCTCTCCTAACCTACTAAATGGGCATTTTCCTTAAAGGACCTTTTGTTCTCTTAGTCTGCAAAGGAACATACATGCTGAAACGCTCCATATCCTATCCTGTCCAGGAATCTACTATAGGAGCCTGTCTAGGTTGATGGACTTGAATGTCCCCTTCTCTCAATCAATTTGGATAAATATAACAGATTACTACAGACTGAGTAGTTATCATTCCTAGGTGTGATAGCACATGCCTATTCATCCAGCACTTAGGATACTGATGCAAGAGGATCAGGAATTCAAGGACAGCCTGCCCCACATAGTAAGACCTTGTCTCAAAAGAAGAAAAAGGAAAGAAAGAAGAAACAAGCAGTTAAACTGAGTAAACTTTTGTTTTCTGCAATTTTGGAGACTGGGAAGTGCAAGGTCATCAGTGTGCCAGCCCTGCTGATTCTGGAAAGGGTTCTTCTCCTCCACAAATGGGCATACTCTTGCTGTCTCCTCATGTGACAGAGAACAAGAAAACAGACAAGCTTGCTTGTCCTCTTCATTAGCACACTAATGCCATTCATGAGGAGTCCGCCCCTTGACACAACTGCCTTCCAAAGGACCCATTCCAAATGCCATCACAGAAAGTAGAGATTTAAGTCTACGGATAATTAATTTGTCACTGGTCTGTATTATGTAAGGCCATCTTACTGGCTGGTTCTTGCTTTCCCCAACCCCTCTCTCTGCAGTCCTTGGCTTCTTCCAATCCTATTTTCACATCCCCTTCTGGGCTGCTGTGCACATCATTGTAGTTCCCTCACATGCTCTGTGTTGTTTCCTATTCACCAGGTTCAGGAATGGTAGTAGTGTGGTTGAAAGGCACAGTGAGTAAGCTGCAGGCCACAAAGCAGGACCAGAGGAGGAACTTGTGCTATTCTGGGTATGCCTTGCCTTCCAGGAGTAATCAGAAGGCATTTCAAAGGCAGACTGGTGTAGACTCCATTTAGTCATGTCTCAGTCTGTCAGCATTCAGGGCTTCCCAATGTTAGGACTTTTGCATGTACCGTTCCCTCTGCATATTTACAAGGCTTCTTTTTCTTTTTCTAGATAGAGGAACGAGCAGAATTTTTGAATAAGTCTGTGCAGAAAAGGTAAATATGATTGACTGTTGAGACTCATCAGCTGTTAGGTAAATGGAGAGATGTGTTTTGTCTCATATTTTCCTGTCTGTGTTTATCTGTCAGTGGTGTCAAGTCTACTCATCAAGCAGCAGTAGTATCCAAGATTGACAGCAGGCTGGAGCAGTATACCAATGCAATTGAGGTGAGCACTGTTCCCTGGTTGCAATCCTATAAACCAGAAACAGGTTACATCACATTGTCACAGAAACACTTAGGGTGATGAATGAGTCTGGCCCCCTGATAATATTGCAATATTAATAATGATCTCTACAATTATAAATTAGCTCTGGATAAACATAGTAATAAAGATCTACTAGAAACTTTTAAGTAGATTTTTTTAACATTTATAGTCTCATTTTTCTTTGAAGTGGATAGATTCAAATATGTGTGTGTGCTAGTGATTTTAGTTTTATATGTATGAATTTTTTCCCGCATGTACATACTGCACCCCTGGAACTGGAGTTAATAGTTGTGAGCTACCATGTGGATGCTGAAAACTGAATGTGAGAGCAGCATCTGGATCACTAAGCCTTAGTCACTAATGAATAGATTGATGGATGCATGATATTGTTAGTAGTCACAAGTACATCAAACTTCGTTTGCAGAAACATATTAATAAATATAGTAGCATGAGATAACATCAAGATAAGAGCCAACAGTGTTTAATCATTTGCTTTACTTGGTTGGGTAGTATTTAAAATGTCATAGTTTTATGATCCTATCAACTTGTTTTTTATTCAGTTAACCTGGGAATTTAATAATGTTTGGAAAGGATGTGTCTTCCTCATCTGAAGCAGTAAAAGAGTATCATCATTGGTCAAGATAAGATGCTGGTCTGTTCTTTGCATTGACCTAAGTGATAGTTTTAACCTTCTTTATCAGAGCATCCTCAGTGGAGTAACTGGCTCAGGTTCATTTGCTTTTTATCCTCTCCTTGGTACTCAGAGTGGAGATGCCTATAATGTAGCTACAAAGGACAAAAGAGATTGAGAGAGGGGCCTTATGACTTACCAAGTACTTAATGAAGTATTAATACCCAAGATGGGATTTTTATTCACAAGGTTGGTGTTCAGTAAAATATGACAAACTATAAACAGTTAGTTCTCTGGTTGGATTGGTCTTGGTACTGATGAATGAAGCCAAGATTGTGGCCTGAGACTTGGCACAGACTTGTAAGGTCATTTTCTTATGACCACTGAAGATGTTACTAATTCCTGCTAAACTATTGGCCGCAAGTCAGGACTGATAGAGAAACTTGTGCCATCTGGGCTTGTCTTTGTTCACAGCTGGGAAAGTTTCTCAAAGACACACCCTTCTTGCTTGGGTTCTTTGTTCCTTCCTTCCTTCCAGCATCTTCTCCATACTGTCCTGCCTCAGCCCTTCAGTCTTGAAGAACTTCCTCACTTTGGGGCATCTGCACATGCTGTTTTTTCTGCACAGGATGAAGGCCTCATCCTATTGCCTTCACCACTCTAGTAGAATCTGGTTGTAAATGTTACTTCCTTAGAGTGGCCTTAGCCTGACTGATGTCCCCAAACTAAATGTCACTCCTGTTATCTGTTTTCTTCTAGGGCTGTACTGCAATCCATTATTTCCATAGCATTTCCTGCCATGAAAAATAAGTACTAGTGTACCGGCTACTGTCATTTATTCTACTAGGATATAAGCTTTCTGTGGTCTATGGAAAAAACTGGTTTGCTTTTACAAACTCTATCAAAGTTCACATGCAGAGCAGGTGCTAAAAATCTATCTGCTGGGAGAGGGCTCAGCAGGCTATATATCAGGTAGGGCTTGACTTGTAATCTGAGGGGTGGAGTTCAGATTCCCAGCACCCACATAAAAGCTGAAGGCATGGCAGCTTGTGCTTGGGAAGCAAGACAAGGAATCCCTGGAGCAAGCTGCCTAGCTAGACCAGCAGAATCGGTGAACTCCAGGTTCATGGAGAGACCCTGCCTTCATGTATAAAGTGAATAGCAATCAAGGAAGACACTGGACATCAACTCCTGGTTTCCACATGCAAACACACACACACATACACACACAGCCCTTTGGCTTCCACATGCATGCACACATACACAAGCATGCAAACACACATGCACATTTAAAACAACATGAAAAACATCTGCTGAAAACAAAGAAGTCTCTGTCACCTTAGTGATAATGAAGGCCTTTCCAAAAGCTCCTCTGCTCCACCTCTGCTGGTTCAGGTGAAGAAGAATCACATCATCGGAATGGAGCTGTACAACAGAAACTACAAATCCCTTTTCATGGAAGTTTACACCGTAATATTTCTAGTTGACCGTGTTGAGTAAAATCAGTAATTTTTACTGTAATTATATGAGGACAAACCTCTCAGTGCCAGTCTTAAAACTTATTTACTCATTTCAGGGAACAAAAGCTTCGAAACCTACTAAGCCTGCAGCATCGGATCTTCCTGTTCCTGCTGAAGGTGTTCGCAATATCAAGAGCATGTGGGAGAGAGGGAATGTGTTTTCATCCCCCTCAGCCTCGGGAACACCAAATAAGGTACAAGTGTGGCTCTCATCATCTTAAATTTTGAAAAGTGGATTTTTTTTTCCCCATTTGTCTTAGGAATAGCCTGTATTTACAATAAATGCAATAAAAAATTTACAATCTGCACTTTGATTTGCCAGGAAAAAAAAAGAAAGAAGGAAAAGGCCAAGTAGAGCATGCTCATAGAGCTGTTTATGGGACTAGCCTGTGAACTCAGCTGTGGCCATGGACCGCTACATGAAGTGCTTGCATTTCATTATCAGCCATTATAGGACGAAAATGCGATGAGAAGACATGGAAAAAAACTGATACTCCTTTTTTTCAAAAAAATGATTTTTACTTTATGTGTATTGGTGTTTTGCCTGTATGTATGTATGTCTGTGCACTGTGCACATGCCAGGTGCCTGCAGAGGTCAGAAGAGTGCATAGAATCCCCTGGAACTAGAATTGCAAATGGTTATAAGCCACCATGTAGGTGCTGGGAATTGAACCCAGGTCCTCTGGGAAAGCAGCCAGTGCTCTCAACCACTGAGCCATCTTTCTAGCTTCCTGCTATTTTTTAAAGGGACAGAATAAATGCAATAATATATATTATTATAAAGGAGAATTGTTGAATTGGCTTTAATGGCTGGGGATATGCCGACAATGGCTGGCTGCATACTGGAGAGGTGAGAACTACTGAAGATCGCTGTTCAGCCCGCAGTACTGGGTGCTTCTGCAGTCCCAATCTAGTGAGGAAGGCCTGAAGGATAGATACCAGGAGAGCTAACAGGTTTCAGTCCACACTGGAAAGGTGAGAACAGCTGGGTTCTGTTAGGGAAGGAAAGCTGGATGCTGAAACCAGAACAGATGCGCCCCCAGTGACGTGTGAAGCGCAAACGCACAGGCACTCTTCATATCTGGCCACCCCAGAAGGTGCAGCCTATTGTGGGGACCGGGCAGCCGATTCTCTAGTTAACCCTTCTGTTGGGTTGGTAGTCAAGATCAGCCATTGCAGATTTAAGGACACCCTGAAGTTTTTCAGGAGATTTTCCTGGGTAAATGTACTTTTTTCTTTAGTATTTGGGATGATTGGCTCTTTGCAGGAAACCGCTGGCCTGAAGGTGGGCGTGTCCAGCCGCATCAATGAATGGCTAACTAAATCCCCAGATGGCAACAAGTCACCTGCTCCAAAGCCTTCTGTAAGTAGCGTGGGGTTTCTGAGTTCCTCCCATCTCACAGCTTACACGGCAGAATACAGAGCACGTGTCCTGGCTTTCCTGTCCTCTGCTGCCCCACTGAGTAACACACCAGTGGGTATACAGACTGAGCAGTGTGAGCAGCTGCCCCACAACCGAGGTAGCTGGCCTCTGCCTGAGGGAGAGGGAATTTAGCCATAACATGTGATGCTGGGGCAGTTCAATTAAGACCCTCTGCATTTCTCTTTTTTCCCCTTTATCTATTTATTTACTTATTTATCTGATTATTTAGCTTCTATTCTATAAATCATACAAGAAATTTTAAAGAAAAATGCCATGTCACTCTGGCTATTTCTCTATTATGAGTATTTTAAAACATATTTCCAAAAAGATTATATATTAGACTGTTTTGAGACCATGTTTTATAATTTTACCTAATTTCTATAACTTAACACAAAATAGCTATTTAGTAGCCATTGAAATAATTGCTATTATATATAATAGCAATATATATATAATATAACTTGTTATCAATACCTGCAAGGAAAAAAATCATAGAAAATTGGGATACTCCCACACACACACACATACATACCATATGCAGGAAAAATGAAAATTACAAAAACTGGTTATGAATATTATTTTGGACCACTAAAACTTTAAGTGTAAGCTAGTTATACAAATATTCCTTTAACTCTTTTACTGAATATATGTAATTGCCATACAGTTGTTATTTGAATAAATAAACCATTCACATTCTCCATTCACCCTTCTCTGCTAAGCTGGCTCTGTAGTTTTATTGATATCAAAGAAGCAAAAGGTGAATTGCCAGAACCAACATTTGTTTTTAATGTGTGTGTGTGTGTGTGTGTGTGTGTGTGTGTGTGTGTGTGTGTGTATGTGTGTGTGTGTTCAAGACAGGGTCTCTTTACATAGCCCTGGCTGTCCTGGCACTCACAATGTAGACCAGGCTGTCAATGAACATAACCTTCTTTCTTTAAGAAGAAATACATCCCAGATCCCAGGCCTTTAGAATGTTAAGTCCCTGTCACAACAGATCACTGCATCTGTTGACTCTACATATGACCTTCAAATTCATAAAATCCTAGCACTTCCCAAATTATAAAGGAGAGATGGAAATGTCTGCCTTCACTCCTTGGGTGTAACACCTTGAGCTTTTTACTTAATATTCTACAAAAGTCTTTGAGGAAGTCACAGGAGGCATATGTCAGAGTAAACTCAATTTACAGTTGTGAAAACATTATACATTGAAAAAATACCCCCTGTCCCCAAGTACATAAAAGGAGAAAGGGGAGACAAGACACCGCACCCAAATGTGTCTTTGGGGCCTCAGGTTGCACCACCAGCCATCTTGACATGAAAAGTAGAAATTATTTTTAAATAGAAATAAATTATGGTCCTTTCTGTCAGTGTTATGATTCTAGACCCATGATTACTAATTTTTTAATTTTTTAATTATGGATTCCCTTGATAGCCAAATGAAACTAAAGACCTTTCTATAACTTGAAAGTAAATTTAAGAAGTTCATGGACACATGCCTGCCTTGAGGAACTCTCATGAGAGAAAAGGGACACAAAGATAAATGTTTTCTCTCTGACTATGGCATCCTACCTCTACAGAGGAGGTGATCACTCCTTCCCTTCCATGTGGACAGCAGGTGTGCTCTAGTTCATTCCTGTACCTAACTGTCTTCACATGTTTGGTTCAGTGCTTTCTCTCTAGGCTTTTTATCAGCACCTGATCTGACTAGCTTCCCATCTTCTATATTGCCATCCTAACAGAAGGGCTTAAGAGGTTAAGTGTAAGTGGAGTTATTACCATAGATGTAACTGTATTAAGGATCCCACACCAAAATTAGCAATAACAGTTCCTGGAGTTATTGATGGTCTCCTAAAAAGTGACAGGACAGAAAAGTAATATAGGGGACTTCTAAAATCAATGTCTGCTTTACCTCCTTTTTAGAAGGTGACTTGTAAACTTATCTAGGAAAGCAAAGGGAAGAGTCTGACAGTTGATATAGACTTTAGTAATCACCTTCTTCCCATTGTGTGGTGGATTTGTGTCCTCAAATGAGGACCAGATTAGAAGTAAGAAATACAGTTGATGTCATAAATAAAATGCTAGTTTGGCTATACTCATTAAGCCATTTTCAGCTTTGCACATATTCCTGTGGTAGTATTTCATCCTATATTTTAGACCTAGCACCTACCATGTCAGATTTCAGCAAGTCATGTGGCCATCAGCAAGGCAGGAAAGGTGAAGCATTGATTCTGTGGTTCCAGGAGAAGAGGGGGGTAAAGTTCCACTGTGAAAAAGGCCACCAGAATCCTGTAGATGTGTAGACTGTCAGACAAAATATCCAAGGAAGGTAGATACAAAGATAAGTCAAACAGAGATCTTAGGTCTTGTCTAACAGGTGTCACAGTGGAGACCTGCAGCCAAGTTCTGACCCACACCATTGTGGTTTTTATTTTTCCAGTTATAATTTGAGCACATCTTTGAAGCATGGAAACATACATTCTTGAATGTGTTGGGTCCAGTCCTTCTTTTCTTACCAGCCTCTTAAGATGTGTGTGTTTCTATCTTGGTCCTTCAAGACATCCATGTTTGACCTTTGGGGCTCTGGTTAGACTGGTCCTGAGCCCAGAATGTCAGAGCAGCCCACAACAGGAGAACCCCACTAGTATATTTTGATTCTGGACCAAATACAGTTCTCGAGCTATTTTCTTTTATTTTCAGGAGGAGAAATCTTAGGTTTGATGTTTGCAGGTGTTTCTCTTGTGGCAATGAGAACAAAGCCAGAGAGAATTATTTCAACAAAACAGTCTTTATCCATAGTGAAGCCCCCACAAGTAGAAGGATAGTCCACAGGACTATCACTAGTGTGCTGAGTTCTAAAACTCAGGAAAAACCAACCAAGACTTAGAAGTTATGGCCTCATTTTTGGAGATGCTAAGAAAACAAATGCTGAAAATTGTCAAAACGATCACCTGGAAAATTAGCATATTTAGATTTAAACATCGTTCTGCCTTGTGTATCTTTCTGGGACAGGCAAGCTACTCATGAGTAGAATTTATAGACTTTCAGTACAACTTTGTGACTGGAATTCAGTTCTACATGTTTTAGCTGGTTTGTGTCTAAACTGCATGTCATGTAGCAATTAAAGTGCTAACTTGTCTTTCTTTTTGTTTAAAAAAAGACTGTCTTTCTCAGCTGGCTTCTCTTCTTCACTCTTTGGTCTCTGGTTGACTGGAAACCTGCCTTTCCTGCTGCCTTCATTTCCCCTCTTCCCCAGAGTGGGTCTTTCTCTAACATATAGTCTGCTCAGGTAAATCCATTTCTATTTCCTCTTCGATTTGAAGACACTGACTTACAATGTGGATGTTGATGTTTTCCTAAAACAGCTCATTTAAACTCCCTAAGTGATCTCAAAAAATTCATCAACACTACTTCAGGGAAATGCAATCCATCTTCTTAGGCAGGAACACTCATGTGAAAGAAAAATATTTGTCATCTATGAATAAGTGATTATACCCACTTTTCAGAGTTTATGCCAGCATGTCCCTTATTGCAGTTGCCAGTGTATTTTAACTCTTCTAGACAATTTGGCAACTTTTACCCATACTGGCAAATGTAGTGGAATTTTTTTTCTTTTTAAATATGGTTTGCTGCCTAATGATTCCAAGTTAAATAGGTATTGCTTTCTAATAGAATATCAGGAATTCATGCCATAGGCCTCAATAAGAGTATGACAAACCTTCACATGGCATTGTTTTACAGTGCATGTTCAGTGTTGAGATGCCAGTACTCTGTGTCAGAAATATGTTCATCAAAACTGGTATCCATGGAAAACTACAATTGCTAGCTTCCTAATGAGAAAAGGCATTGCCAAAGTAAGCAGTACTGTTTCAGTAAAACACACTCATTTTCTCCAAACTACCTTTGCCAAGTACTAATATAAGCAAATGCTGGAAGTAAAGTCAATGGAAACAGAAATTTGGATCCTTATCCAAATGAAATTAATTATGAGGTAGTAAACAATAATCTAAGGCTATATAACTATTATGGGCCATATTTTACTATTTCCTTCCCAGGATTCACACATACATCATCAATTGTTCGTTTCTCTTAGGATGACCATCTGTGATACATGATTATTTTTGCGGGGTTCAGTTCTACTAATCCACTTCTGACTTACACACTTAGCCATCAATAAACAGAATGATCTTAGTATCTTCCTTCAGGCTGAAAGACCCTTAGACAGTGACAATGCATGAGGGAGTTGTTGAGAGATGAATAAAACACCACCAGGGATGAGCTGGGGTGGCTAGCAGAGAATGCCTTAAAGCATAGCGCCATGGGGGCTATGAGACCTTAGCTCCCTGCAGACACTACTTCAGATTAGATGCTTCCAAAAGTGCTCGCTCCCTAAGGCACGGTGGGCCTGAGAAGCACTCTGAACTTCAGCCTGCCTCTTGGGTAGGCAACATGGACGTCAGTACTAGAGCTGTTAGTGAAGGACCCAGATGCTGTATGCATTTCCAGCCTGTTCTCATGGAACAGCTAAAAGTCAGAAGTCGGGTTACAGCTAGTGATTCTCTCCCACTTTGGACAGCAGATGTGGTGGGCTAGCATACTTAGGCCTAGCCAGAAATCATGAATGGTCACCAGTCATTTTTTTCTGCTTTTTCTTTTTCTTTCTTTTTTATTTATTTATTTATTTTTCATTAGGACTTGAGGCCAGGAGATGTATCTGGCAAACGGAACCTCTGGGAAAAGCAATCTGTGGATAAGGTCACCTCCCCTACTAAGGTAATATCCTGGGCAAAGTCATGTGTCAGAGGTTGATTTATTTTTCCCCTGATGAAATGTGGAATATGATGTCCAGGGGTCAAATTAAAAATATTGCTGACTCACAAATCTGTGCTTGGATGACCATCAGCTTCTAAAAGTCCTGTATGTAGTCCAGAGAAAGGACAAATTACAAAGGCACTGCCACTGCCGGTTTGTCAGGCTCACAACATAAATGGCTCAGCCATGGAATGGTTTCCAGTAGGACAGTTTCTAAATAGTTGTCATAGTTGTGGAGAAGCTGGCCAAAAGGGCCATATGGGATAAGCAGGGCCTATCTTTCTTTGCAGAGTCCTTGATTGGCTACACAGTTATTTTGGGGGAAACAAATCTCTTGGAAGAATTATGTGTCTCCTTCATTGGCTCCATTTCTAGAATTCTGCTAAGAGACAGCCTCAGACTTCAGGCGGCTATGGCAAAAATTTTAAATAGACAAAATAGGCTATCTAGTGAAGACTAATGGCTAAGAATGCTTGCTCTTGTAGGAAAAGGGTTTGTGTATTTTTCAGAAACATGCTCTGGGTGGTGTTTAAATTACACTCAGAGAATAGCCAGTACTGCTGGTTGTACAAGGAGATAATCCACTCCTAATTGTGGCCTTTCCCCATTTCAAGAAACAGATCTGGCCTGTCCTTCAATAAGAGAAAATTCAGAAAAAGAACCCAGATCAGTAATAAGGTGAGAATACTCTGCTTCCAAGTAATGCAGAACACTAGGCTAGAGGCTTCTTAAGCAAGCTCCAGGCTAATGAGCTCTCTGAGGGCAGCTAGAGCATCTCTCCTGCGCTCTTCAAGCTGGTGTGGCTGCCTGAGTGTGCCGTCCACTTCTCCATCAGTTACATACCACTCCTTTGAGTCAGTGAAATCCACTGGCCCAGCCTGTCTACTAAAAGTAACTTCTAAATAATTCCATTATGTAAATAATTGCTAAAAGTGCCCACTGCTGCTTATCACTGCCAAACAGCAATACTGAGGGCAGCTCCTATCTGTAGGTACCATTAGTCTGAGGGGATCCTCCAGCTACTATGAAAGGTAAGTGGTGGGATTATTCCCATTTTAGAGCTGAAGAGAATGACGTACTGAGAAATTAGATAACTTTTATAAAGGAACTTAGCTAACAAGTAGCCAAATGTGCACTAAGGGGCTGGAAGATGGCTCAGTGGTTAAGAGCATTTGCTGTTCCTGCAGATGGCCCAGGTTTGATTCCCAGCACCCACATGGCAATTTACAGCCCTCTGTAACTACAGTACCAGGACACCAACACCCTTTTCTGGCCTACAAGTGCACTAGGCATGCACATGGGACATAGTTATACATGCAGTCAAAACACAAACATAAGACAAAAATAAAAATGTTTAATTTTCAAAAATTCCTACATGATATTCAGTCTGCTCTGAGCATACATTCGTTTTTTATTTGTTTGGTTTGTTTCAAGACAGGGTTTCTCTGGGTAACAGTCCTGACCATCATGGAAATCACTCTGCAGACCAGGCTGGCCTCAAACTCACAGAGATCCACCTGTTGCTGCTTCCCAAGTACTGGAATTAAAGTCATGCGCCACCATGCCTGGCTTCTGAACCTACATTCTTAACCATTTCCCATATGGTCTTAGAATATACATCTAGCAGAAAATGTTCTTAATTCCCTTCATCATTTTCTATTGGTAACACACACTCACAAATACACACACACACAAAGAATGAACTTGTAGACCTAAAACTCAAATCCTGGTAACAGAAATACCTTCCAAAGTAGTGGTCCAAGTATTATGACAGCTTCCTTTCTGAATAGGGGATGTTGACCCTCCATCGTCACAGGTATCAGAGTCCCTGTGGTCACATTTGGGCTATGGAAAATGCAGCAAACGCACTCGGGAATGGTGGGACTAAAAGGACCCCTCTCACAGACAAGGCAGCATGGAGACTGTACTTGGGGTTGTACAACATGCCGTCCTCACTAGTCTCTCCCACCCATCTCTTACAGAGGTTATAATAAAACCCCAGACCTAGCTGACTGAATGAGCCAACAGGTGAAAGATCCCTGCTCCAAAGCATCAAACTCCCTTCTCATGGTGTGCCCATTCCCCTGGAATGAAAATACACCTGAAAATGCAATCTATCACACATTAGTAAGTTATTACCTCAGCAGGGACTTTTAGTAGCTGGATGAAGGGAAGAGGAAATGGATAAGAATAGACTAAGGATTAGATAAATCACAGGGATCAGTGTGTAAGATAGAAAAAAAGGATGGCTGGGGTATATGGGAGAAAGGCAGGAATAAATAAGCATACTCCTGTCACAATTACATGTTGATGTGGCCTGACTGAGCTAACTAATCATATAAAACATTAGGAATTCCCAGTTCATATTGTAGAGCTTAGACATCATCTTGACTTTGAGTGCTAAGGGCAAGGATGAAGGTCAAGGTGGAAAAGGCACATCTGGGAGAAAGAAAAAGTGAAAAAACATGAGAATGGAGTGAAAGGCCATTTTGAGCAGAATGCCAGTATGACCTTCCCTTTCATGTTATGTTTTCTCCTATCATACCATAGGTGGTTTTTTTTAGTTTATTTTTCTGGTAAAATCCATCCATTGAAATACTGTGGGCTGTTGATTTAAAGCTCTCTTCTCTCCGCAGGTTTGAAGCGATTGAAGAAAGAACTCACCTGCAAGACATCTTGCTGGGCCAGCTCAGTTGTAGGGGGCTAACTGTTCTGTTTATATTTATGTTGATTAACTAAATTGGGTTCATTTTCCTTTTTTTTTAATTTTTCAATATCCCGGTAAACCCATGTATATGCTCACAATATTTAATAATCACAACTAGAGATGTTCATGGTCAAAGTACTGCCTTTGCAGAGGAACCTGTTTCTAAAGAAACCCATGCTGTGAAAAAGACTTGCTACTGTCTACTGTTATCTGTACAGTGACACCAACCACATTGGAAGTCAACAAAAGGAATTCAAGGTTAAGATAATCTGAGGAATGTATGCAGTATGGGGTGGGGTGGGGGGATGAACCGTAGGGTTTTTTTGTTTTTGTTTCAATACAGACATCATGTTTCTGCACTTTAGATGAAAGCATGGAAGAAATTATCTAAGTAGTCAATCAAAATTATCTGAAAGTAACCCATTTCAGATCTGATATAGGGCAATAATGATTGTCTTTTTTTAAAAAAAAAAATGTACTGTTGAGATATTGCTTTTTTTATGTGCTGATTCATATACCTAAATTGGATGATTACTTTAGCTGACAGTGGTACTGATTTTTTTTTTCAGGTTGATTGCTTTGTGGATTTCTTTGGTAGTGATAGTAGCCTGAATCACATTTAGATAACACAACTATGTAATGTATGTGCATACATGTATACAGACACACTAATGTTAGATTGCGCTTTCATGTGCTGGACTATTATATTTAGTAGAATGTCCTTGTAACTAACCAATATCACAGCTTTTGAAGATTAAAAATCACAATATTTTATTAATATTTCATATTTGCCAGTAGAAACATGGGAGTTAGCTATAGCTATGTTTTCAGTGCCTGATGACTTATAAGAAAAAAACATTGGAAAAAGAGATTAGAAGTGTCAAAATTAGTTGAAATTTCTTATAAGACATAGTATTTAGTTTATAACTGAGGGCGGTCTTGAAGTCCAGTGTGAATTTTATTACGTCTACCATCTGGACCAAGCTCAAAGCCTACTTATCTATAACAGTAAAGTTCCCCAAAAAGTTGACCTACATGATATCTAAGGTTTCTTCTTTCTCTACTTAAAGCCAAGTATTTGGGTGACAGTATTGCACAAATTAGAACTGGTGTAGACACCTAGACAAAGACCAGCTTTACCTCGTGTAGAAGCAGACAGGTAAAGGGAGTGAAGGCATGGTAGGGCTTCTCTCTTTATGTACTCAGACTTCTTCAATTAAAAGCTTCTGTCATCATTAGTAGCTGGTACTGTCCTAAGTTGATAATATCTTAAACTTTCAAAACTATATGTAAATTTTAATAGTTTTACTTTCCCCTTCAGAGGTCTCTAGGAACTCCACCAATCAGACATGAGATCCTGTATTAGCTCACCTCTTGATTCTTCCTAGTAGATAAGGAAAAATACTCCAGTGTCCTACAAAATGTTCTCATACAGAACATTCTACGCATATACAGTGTCATTATACAAACTCATACCTCAGCTGAATTAACCAAAATTATCTTAGTCTCCATTCCTTCCCCACTGGGAGAGCCTCTAAAACAACTATTTCTAATCCACATATTTTCCTTCAAGAGGAAAGTTGGCTTGAGAGGTAATCACTGCCTTGAAATGTCTATTTTTTTCTCATGAATTAGTAGGAGTTAGCTGGATTCCCTAGCTTTTAGCAAACTTGGGCCAAAGGAAAGCAAGCCACTAAGACTAAGTCATCTACCCACGACAGAGTAGACACAAGTCTATGCTAAGATAAACTAGAATGCACATGGTGCACCATGGAAATGACTTCCATCATTGGAGTAAAATGGATCAAAGTTCAATTTAAGGCTGATGGTGAGGAAACGTGGCTGTGTTAGAGCTTAGAACAAAGGTCTTCTCCTGATAGCTGTCATCTAATTTTTGTTGTTGTTGCTTAAGAAAGTTCAAAGGTGTGAAAAGAATGTCTTGATCCTAAATTTTATTCCAATATTTGGATGACATGAGTTTTAGGGTAGAATTTTGCTCTGTTTGGATTTAATCTTTGAGAAAGCAAATTCCTCATCTACTTGTTCGATTACAGCTCTCTGTTATCTTTAAAGAGAGGGAAACTGCACGTTGACTAGCGTGTTCTGTGAATCTGCCATTGTTAAAAACATATAAACACTTGGTATTTTTCACTGATGACTGATCGCTGCAATAAAAATACATTGTGAAAATGCATCCACAATAAATGGAATTCTTCCAAATGTCTCTGCCTCATGCATTTTTCTGTGCTCTATTGGTTGTGAGAAATGTGTCTATAATAATGAAGAGGATGCTCGAATTTCACATTGAGTTTCACTCTCTAATGGAAGAAAAAGCTTTCTGATCCAGGATTTCATGTAGCCCAGGTTGTCCTGGAACTCATTATAAAGGCAAGAATGACCTTGAACTCTTGACCCTCCTGCCTCGACCTCTCAAGTGCTGAGGTTACATGTAATTGTTAGCATGCTTGGCACAGTTCAGATGTAAAATATTTCTTACTACAGGGGATTTTCTAACCAAATGTTCAGAAGTGCCCTGAGATGGACAACTGACAGACATCTTAAAAATTCTCCTTTAAAATAAAAGTGAGGCTAGGTGTGACTGCACAAGCTTGTGATCTATGGTTGTCAGGGGGCAGGAAGAGGTAGGGTGTGCATCACCTCAGTCCTAGCTTTACATTGTGTGTCAGCTCAGACAATCCCAGCTCCACAGATAATACTGACCACTTACTTCACTTCTGATTTAACAGCAGAATTTTTGCTGTGGCATGTTGTTTTTAAGGAACACTTAATATATTTTGTAAAATATGCACATTATTTAATAGGTCTGGCCAAATCCCTGAGCCTGCATTTCCAATGTTTCTCACGCTGGGGTGGCTCTGCTGTTTTGCAGACCTTGCTTTGAGAAGCCAATTCTTCCCTGGGCTCCTCCTCCATTCAACCCTTCTTTTCTCCATCCACTTGGATCTTTGTGAGCATGTGTGCTTCAAACCTTGTCAGTGAGGCCAAATGAGAGCGCTGACTAGGACCAACCCTTCATGCTCTTAACACTATTAGGTAGGTGACACTATATTCCTGTTACAAGGAAATGGTAGCACACAAAGGTTAAGGAACTTATTTCAGGCCACCCAACTAGGTGCTGTAGTTTCAAAACTGACACCTAACCTGTTGTGCCAATGGTTCTCAAGATGAAGGCTACAACCATGGTCATCTGCTAGACTTGTGGAAACAGACTATTTTACCCCAGTTTCTGATTCTATAGGTCTGGGTAGAGCCTGAGAATTTACATTCTTTAAAAAAAAAATCAGATAACATTAATACTACTGGTTCCATGGGGAGTCCTTGAAAGGCACTATGTTATGCCAAAAGAGAGCAGTGGCTGGAACCTGTCCCTCGTGTTACATGAGTGGAATCCAGGTAATTACTTAAAGGAATTTGATGTGCGCCTCACCCTTCCCAGCTTCTCAGTATACAAGAGAATTCTAGTCTAATATCTCCAGTTCACAAGGAAATTAATTGAAGCATAAAGAACTTTGAAAAGTTGGTGAGCTGTTAAGTCACAAAATACTTGACTACCAGTAAGATTCCTAAACCCACACTCTTAATTACTGCATTCCCCAGTCTGTCACAAGAGATTATTACCTATAACTGTCCCTTGAAGAGAGCTCAGTGTGTAGGGGGGGGAAAGGGCTGAGAAGTTGCTGTCCTCAGAAGTCCACAGACAAGTGTGTAAAACCAACCAGGTACACAGTAACTTGACCAGGGAAAGAGACCTTTGTCCTTTTGGCCCCAGGATGTCTTAATCCCAACCCAACAAGAGGCAGAATATTCAAGGAGAAAGAGAAGAATATAATGAAGGCAGATTTATGGGATGATCATTGAACTGAGGCTTGGTTAACTGCTGAGTGAAACAGATCAAGATCTGAGCTTGAGAACACTTTGAAAGGTTTGGCCATTAAGTGGGTCATCCTAAGACCAGACAGTACAAGGAAGGTGCAGCCTCTGCACCTCTGGCTCCCCATTCCTAGAATGGCTTCATCAACTAAATTGTGTTAAAAGATCTCTAGGTCCCCATGTTACATAACTTCTATGATGTCATAAAGAATGAATACTCTGGTCACTTTGTTTTTTTTTTTTATCTAGATCTGTGTTTACTAAATTCAAAGTGATAAATTATTCGAAATAAGTTATATCCCTACCATAACTTACATTTTTGCCATTTGAATTTTCCTCTTGATACTCATGCCAGAGATTGTGCCTTTTCAGTAATACAGCTTTAGTTTTATTTTCTTTATTTCTTATTCTTTGTTATTGTTTTGGATATTGTGAGTCCTACTGCCATATAAAAGTATAAGAGGAGAAGTTACTTGAGGCTCCATCTGAAAGGGTAGATACTGGCCATATAAATCTGTCCAGTATCAGCGGTGAGATCACAGAAAAGGGGACAAAACTCAGTACGTCTTTGAGCTTATTCCAGGCTTTATTTTCACTTTAACTTAAGAGCAGGAAATTTAATTTCTAGTATATGCTACCATGTGAAATCAAATTTAAAAACAACTTGCAAATTGAAAAATCTAAAACTGGAAGATGGTTCGGTGGGAAAAGGCACCTACCACCAAGGCTGCCAACCTGAGTTCAATTCCCAGGGCCCACGAGGAAGAAGGGAAGGACAGACTCCTGGCAGTTGTCCTCTGCCCCCCCCCACACACACACTGTACCGTGCACCCCTCCCATGCCAGCAAATGCAATACAAATAATTTTTTAAACTCGTTTTTAAACATTGAAAGCAGATGCTTCAAAAGTGATTTTAAATTTAGCTGGAGGCGAGAAAAATCCCTATGACATCTCTTTCAAAAGACACCAGCTCCAGCTAGCACTCCTTCTCTGGTTATTCCCAGGGTTTATTCTCCTGTTCAAACACCACCTGGGCAGAGGACTTCCCCTGCCACTTCATCTGAGAGAACTACGCTGCCAAGCTTCTCACGTCCAGCACTTGCTATGCTCTTTATTTCTTTACATAGCAATTTTTCTCTGCATGGTTTTATTGTTTTCTCCCCACTAGAATATAATCTCCATGAAAAACTGTTCTGCACCCTGCAATAGCTTTGTACTGCCAACAGTCTATGATTTTAACCACTAAAGATGGCATGCATAATGAATATGGTTTTCAGAGTAATTCTCTTATGCACTAACATCATTCTTCTCTATAAAGATTCAATGACATGCTAATGTGCTTATTTGGGCATATGTATGTATGTATCTTTATATATGCATATATACACATACACATCCTATCTTTGCCTCTTCCATAGATGGCTGGGTTATTTCTCAGAGACTCATCTTTGAACCTGATAGTCCTGTGGCCTTTACCCATGACTAAGCAGAAAACATATAGATTCCACATATAAGATTGTCTTAGTCCATTTATTGTTTCTAATATCAATTAACACTGAGTGGGTAAGTTTTTTTAAAAGAGGTCTAGTTTGGCTAAGACTCTAGAGATGCAGGGCAAGAGAACATATTTGATGATGGTCTTGCTGGAAGAGTCCAGAAACACGGAGCATGTCTCCTCTGGTCTGTCTTATAAAGCCACTAAGTATTAATTGTGAGGACCCCATCTTGATGATCTGTCTCATTTCATCTTACTCACCTCTAAATGGCCCCACATAGAAACACAAGACAGTTAACTTCTGTCCTTACAATTTCACAATGGCAGTTAAATTTCAGCACCTGGGCCTTGAAAGAAATCTTCAAACCATAGCAAAGATTCTCTGAGCATGCCACCTTTAGTGATGTGCACATGGCATAAGACCAAGCACAACCAACTATGAAGACCATAATTCTTCTCAGGCCAATGTCCCCAAAAAACACCAACTCCTAAGCTTTTGGATTTTGACCCAAACAGATTTTCAGAAACTTACCAAATCTCGTGATGCTAACCCATTTCTATGCTTAAATCAAAGTGCTTCATCTTTATTTTACTTTTCAAGCCTGCTACCCCTGTTTCTTCAATACCACAAGTCTCACAGCATATAATGTGGCCCATTAGGGCACCGAACATCTATTCGTTCTTTGTCTTTATGTTTTTTTTTTGTTTTTAACTTTACTTAGAAAACTGTCCCAACTGTATTAGTCACCAAAGTTAAGGATGACAAACAAATCAGGACAAGATGTAAAGAAAACAAAAACAAAAACAAACAAACAAAAAACTTCCTAAGTCTGTTATGGGGGTATCTTATTAATATATATATAATATATTTGCGTGTAAAATGTTGGTTAACAAAGAATTTCTAATCCAAGAGACCTTTTGAAAGTCTGTCCTCATATAACCATGGCTCCCTCAAATCAAGTATTTTAAGTCTCATTTCAAGAGTAAGGATGGATTACAAGTATGTAGAATGAAACTCAACCTTTTAATTCCAAGTAAAATTACTGCATTCTTTTTATGGACGGAAGAAAGTTTAGTAGTCCAGAAAATTAACTTGCCTTTGGTCAGGCCGTCAGAAGTCACGTGGGCATTAAGACACAAGTCTTAATGTTCTACTGCCTTGTCTGCGCAGGAATCTAGCAAACAATTTGCTGTCTCGCCTGCTTCAGTGCTATAAATCCTCCCTCCAGCCTGCAACACTCTCCAAACCTCTAGGTAACTAGCCCGAAGCCCAGAGTTGCCCTCATTCCCCGGCGTCCCTCCCTCGCCCAAACCTCACAACTTTCGTAGCACTCGCTAAGTGAATCCCCAGAACTGCCCTGAGTCTCGCGAGAGCGCAGCGGTTGCCTTGGCAACAAGCGGCCCGCTCTCCTTGGAGAGCGTGGCTGCGGCCGCTGAGTTCCGCGGGTGTTTCCTCCGGCTCTGTAGTTCCCCGGTGTTTAGGGGACGTCCTCAACTACTGTCCCGGCTAGGGTAGAACGACCTGGCTGGCCTGAAGAGGCCGAGGGAGCGAGGCGGGCGGCAGGGGAGCGCGGGGAAATGAGCCCCTCGGCGCGGGGCGGCGCGGGGCCCGAGTGAGTGTGGAGGAGGCTCGGCGCGGGCCCTGCGCTCCTGCCCGCGGAGAAGCCTGGCGCGGCCGCGCGCCGCCTCGTTTGTGCACGTAAGGAGACAGTCGCCAGGGCCCGGCGGGCTGTCATCCGGGGCTGAGCCTCCGCCCGTCCCCCTACCGGGGACGTGGTGGGAGGGGGAGGCTGGAGCGTCAGTCTCCGCCCTGAGATGTCATTTCTCGGTTGCACGTGTTATTTATGATGAGTGTAGCTTCCAAGGCCTTCTGCGCAGTCAGCGCCCCCAAACACGCCCTTCTGTAAACAACATAAACCAAGGGTTGAGAAGTTTTGTCAGTTGGCGTGCAATCTACGCTTCTAAACTCTTAATTCTTATAGGTGACAAAGTAGTCGTGAAACTGGTCGATTCATTTGGTATCATCCAAAGTGGAAAAGCTTTGCAAGGATTTTAGATCATTCCGTTGCTTGGGAGCAGGCTTGATTAGAAGCAGCAGTGGTCATCCAACAGAACCTTTTGGTACATCAATGCTAATGATGTAATTAACTATACAGTAATGATCAAAATAAAAGAGACACTCAAATTGTAGACACTGAAACTTTTAAATCAATTGAAAGTTGAGGAAAGCTTTTAAACTATTGCGACATTTTATTGCCTGAGTAATTATACTTTTTCTTGCTGCCTAATTTTTAATGCCTGGGGGCAATCCTGAATTTAGTGTTTAATTATAAACGTTAAATGGTTTGGCTATGTACTGTGAAAATTTTTCAACTAAATTATTTATGTGATTTGTCTTTTTTAGCAGACACTTTCAGTTTTATTTTTGTTCATAAAACAGTTACTAATAGGTTATAAATTTAGTTATCCCCTCCCGTCTCCTCCCAGATTCACCTCCTTATTCCCTGTCTACTCATCTTTGTGTCTTCATTTTAATTTTTTATTTAATTACCAAATTATTTAATTTTATTTAATTGATTATATTACATCATTTACCCCTTCCAATACTCTCAGATTATATAGCCTTTTTCTCATTATTATCGTTATGTGTGTGTGCAAATAAATATATAAATGCAACCTGCAGAAATCTATTGAATGTTGCTTGTATGTATATATTTATAGGACTGACCATTTGGTATCATATAACTGTTTAAGGCTTTTCTTTTACTGTAGTAATGGGTAGCTTCTTCAAATCTTTGAAATTATAATTAATTTCCTGTATTCTTATTCTCTTTTTAGAGATCTGTCACTGTTAATTAAATACAATTGGATGTGTTTTTGGAGTATCATTTAATGTAAAACATACAAACATATACACCTTAGCTTAAAAGAAAAGCTATCAGATAATTACCTTAGGACTTTCCCAGCCTACCCACATAAGAAAAGAGAGTGCAAGGCAGACACTGGAAGACATGTCAGAAGATTCTGAGGAGGAAGACTCTTCAGACAGAAGTATCAGTGATGAAGATGAATCAGTATGTTGTTCTCTTTTACTTTACATAATTGGGGATAAAATGTATTATAAAGCATTTATTCCCAATTGAAACAGTGTAGAATTAATGTGTTGTAAAAATAAAATGAAGGATGAAATCATTGTCAAGTGAAGTTTGAAAATAACTTGACTAAAAACTAGTTGTGTAATATACCTTATCTAGAAAGAAATAAAGAGAATTGATATTTTTTAAGAGGCTATCAACTTGAATGTGTAGAGGAGGAATGGGAAGGTTGGAGGAAGGACGGGGTAAATTTTTAGATTTAATTCTATCTAAATTAAAAACATTTTTAAAGTAAAAAAAGGATTTTTGAGAAATATTTGGGTAAGATTATTCTGGATTTTATTAAAGTTTATGTATGTAGTCATTGTGGATTTTATTCTTACAATCTATATCCACTTCCTTCCTTATGTGCTAATCATGTTATAGCATAATAAGCACCATACTAGAACCACCAGTGTTCCAACCAGTGTTCTTGTGTTTCAGCACAGTACATTAAGGTGACTCTAAAGTAGAAGAAAAGGATACGGAGAGTAGAAAAAGAAAGAGGATGGATGCAGTGTTGAAAATACTGTCTGTCCTACAACCTGTCCTAAGAAACTGCCTTTAGGAAGTATAAATTATAATATATTTACAGTTCCAAAATCTTTCCAAAATGATATGCTGTTCTCTAAGTCCATAACTTTGAGTGTTTTCATTTGTTTGTTTGTTTGTTTGTTTTCTCTGTGTGTGTGTGTTCTCTCATTCTCCAGTTGTTTTCCCAAGAGTCTTTCAACTTTACTTCTTCCTGCGGTCATTATCAAGGTCACACCCTGTTCTTCTCTGCGGTCATTATCAAGGTCACACCCTGTTCTTCCTGCGGTCATTATCAAGGTCACACCCTGTGGAAGAGAAATAAAGATGCAAATTTTAAGGTTACAAGAACTACTGCTTTGGGTCCAGTAACCCAAATAATCGTTTGGAATCTTCCATTTATTAGAGATTAAAGACAATCCAAGTACTCAAGTAGATGTTAAAACTCTGGATTTCAATACTACTTGTTCTTAAATTTTATAAAATTCTTTTGTTTCAGGATGAAGATACATTCATGAAATTTGTAAGTGATGATATTCATCGCTGTACACTACTAGCAGGTTTGAACTCATCTATATATATTTTCCTTCCTTTATCATAAAACCTTGAGTGAATAATAGGTAGGATAAGGAAACTGGAAAAAATCCAGATTTAGTAAAACAGTGACTATTCAAGTAGATAGGAAGGAAGAAATAAATCCACTTTGGAGTTTAAACTTCTCAGAATGGTTTAAAATAAACCTGGTTAATCTTAGAAAGTAATGAATAAAATTTTTAAAAAACTGATTATTTTGTGAAGTAAACTTTTTCATTTTATTCAAAATATAAAACTGGCTTTTTAAAGGCATAAGATATAAAAAAGTGCAGTGTATTGCAAATACATATATTTCAGTAATGTATAGTTGCATAAGTAGTTTTTAAAATAAGGTTACTAATTTGCAAGTATTTATATATGTGTGGGGGCATCTTAATACATTCTGAGTTTTAAAAATATATACATTTACAGTTATACTGTCAAATTTTAAAATATTTCCAGGAAATATTTGCATATCTAACACAGTCCAATACTGATATTAAAGCCATTTTACCTGTCTCTTAACACCATCCTAAAACGAGTCTTCACTTTAAAGCGTAAGTGGATAGGGTTTCTGTTGCTGTGACAGTACCGTGACCAAAGCAGCTTGGGAAGGAAAGGGTTTATTTCATTTATTACTCTCAGGTCACACTCCATTACTAAGGGAAGTCAGGGAGCAACCCAAGGAACTGAACTGGAGGCAGTAACCCCAACACAAGCTGTGGAGGAATGCTGCTTACTGGCTTGCTGAGCTTGCTTTTTTTACACCATCCAGGACCACTTGCCCAGTGATGGCAACGCTGTCAGTGAACTTGGCCTTCTCACATCAATCACTAATCAAGAAAATGTTCCACAGACTTGTCTACTAATCAGTGTCTAATAATTATTTTCAACACTAATCAGTAACTTGTAACTTATCTACTAATAATTGTCAAAACTCATCAGTGTTGTGGAGGCATTTTCTCAGGATTCTATCTTCCCAGATATGTCTAGATTTGTGTTGAGTTGACAAAAAACAACCAGCATATTATTTTTTAAATTTTTTTCTTTTTACAAGTGTATGTGTGTGTATATACATGCATATGTAGTAAATGTGTATAAAGTATTTGTGCATGTGTGGTATAGGTCTATATACATACATATACCAATACTGGCAGAAATTATGTAGCACTATTCTATGGATGCTTCCCTGCCATTTGTTTGGTTTTTTGTTTATTTCATTTTGTTTTGTTTTGTTTCAGCTTTGCCATATAATGGAAAATAGGATATAACTCCTTGTTTTAACTCAAATAAGAAATTGAGAATATTTTTACTGGCATATTGTCTTTATATTCCTATTTATGAATTGCTCATTCATAGTGATTCTTGATTTTTGCTTATGTTGCTTTCATCGTTTAGAATTATTTTGGTGTGTTTGGGTTTATCAGTATTCATTTTGGCTTTTTATTTTTTTTATCTTATTCATATTACGAAGACCTTCTCTACTCCAAGGTCATGGGTATGCTCATCAAAAAATTCTCAAATACTTATCTGTATTGATCTGAAATTTTATATTCTCATATGAGTATGTCTTATTTTCTAATTTATAAATGGCTGGAGTCTCATTTTTTGAGAGTTCCTGTTTCACTGGCAGTGTTCTTGGGGATTACACCAAAACAAAGGTTGTCCTCTGGACTCCGCGGGTTTTTACATACAGACATTTAAAAGTCACATTTTAATGATTGCTAGGGAAGCTGCAAGAAACAGATATTTTTAAAGTATTGGTAAAAAATCATTATAAAATAATACTATATAGGTTAACAAACATTTTTAGCTATTATGAAGATCAGTTGTCACAAAATTTTATTTAGATATTTAAAGTGTCCATTCAGTACAGTCATGGATTATTAAATAGTTAAAATGATATCTATAAATATGCACAGATTAAGTAGATTGAAAGGAAAAGAACTATGTGAAGCACATAGGAGTTAAGGGTTTCCTTGTGGTTACTCATGATTGTGTTTTAATCTTTTTTCAGCTGATTCTATTGGCGACCCATTCTTCCCTCGAACTACACAGATTTTATTAGAATATCGGCTAGGAAGATGGGTACCACGCCTTCGTGAACCACGAGATTTATATGGTGTCTCTTCTTCTGGTCCACTGAGCCCAACACGGTGGCCATACCACTGTGAGGTCATTGATGAAAAAGTCCAGCATATTGGTAATGTTTTTAGAAGTTTGGAGGATTCAGACATTAGCAAACTTATTTTATCAATTTGATTTTAATGAGGAGACTGATGATGTGACAACATAAGTACGTCCAGAAGTATAACATAAGCCATATGTATAAATAAAATTTTTCTACTAGCTATACAGATAGTGGAATTAATTTTAAAATATAGTCTATTCAATTAAAGCTTATCAAAAATATTTTACTATCTTTTTAAACAAAATCATCCAGATCTGATATGCATTTTACACTTATGGATATTGCAGTTCAGGCTCTTCACATTTCAGTTTGCTTAAAGAGACGGATTTAAAATGTAGCCAGGATCTCTCAGAAAATTGGGAATCATTCTCCCCAAGGATCCAGCAATACCACTATTGGGCATATACCCTAAAGATGTACATTCGCACCCCAAAAGTATTCGCTCAACTATGTTCATAGCAGCATTATTCATTATAGCAAGAACCTGGAAACAACCTAGGTGCCCCTCAACTGAAGAATGGATTAACAAACTGTGATATCTCTACACAATGGAGTACTGCTCAGCAGTAAGAAAAAATGATATCCTAAAATTCACAGGCAAATGGATGGATTTGGAGAATATCCTCCTGAGCGAGGTATCACAAACCCAGAAAGATAAGCAGGGGATGTACTCACTCATTAGTAGACTTTAAGCAAAAACATTCTTATTTCATTGAAATATGATGGGTGAATAAAGTGATTTAAAACAGACACACACACACTGAGAAAAATACTTCTGGTTTGACTGTTAGAAGGGTTGCTTAGCAGAAATTTGTGGTGGCCATAGTGCATCCATAGGCATTAGCTGTGACCTACTGTGCTTTTGTTATCAGTACCTGAGCCTAACCTGGCTTGAGGAGCTTTAGAGTTCATTTTTTTATGTTTCATATATTTTAGAGAAAAGAGAAAGTTTTATTACTGTATTTTTTAGCTATCCTGAATGTTTTGCTTTTTTATATAAAGTTGATACTGATTTTTAAAAAACAATAAAAAAAGAAAATGTAACCAGAACTGGGCATGGTGGTACATGCCTGTTATTCTAGGACACAGGAGTCTGAGACAGAGGATTGCAAGTTCAAGGCCTCCCCGGGCTGTATATCACCAGATCCTAGTCAAATAAAAGTCCCGGGTCTATCCTAGCTCTGAACAATTCCAAAGGATATGACTACTATAGTCAGACATACTGGGCCTGTGCCAGTGTCTTAGTACTCATGAGCTGCAGTCTCACTTTTGCTCTCCCATTTTGGCCTCCAGTCTCTTCTCTTCTCAGTGTATCTTTGGTGTTGCTTGTCTTTCTCTTGTTGCCATTTCTGTTCCTCTTTAATTGTCTAACTCCTTAAACTCCTTTTTCTTTTTCTTTCACACTTTCTGTTTCTTTTCTCCAGTAAATGCAGATGGGCTGTAGAAGACTTGTTTAAAGTGTATTTTTGTTTGTTTTTTATATATGCATTCCCAAATTTATTTTTACTATTTTAGAAAGAGCTCATAGATGTAAATGTCCATAGTCAAAGACAGTAGAATAATGATAGTCAGAATTCTCATTGTTCTGCACCTTCCAACTATTTTTCTGTTTTGTTGATTGTAGAGTCTACATATGCTATTACCATGTAGAACGCTAATAAAATATTTGTGCCCTGAAAATCCTGCTTATTGACTAATCAACTTTTTTATTAACAATGAAAGCAACACATTTTCACAGTGTGCAGAGCATTTCCCCCTTTTTGTTATTGAAAAGGAAAATTTTAGCTTTAACATAGTAAAACCATATATAACAAAAACAGTTATCAAGTAAGAATTACAGTTGCAGTATCCAGTCCATTTGTATTTGGATATTTAGAGAAAATATTCTATCTAATCTTTGTGGGTCTAAAGTCTTATACCTAATTTACCTTTTAACAAAACTAAAGAAAACTATAAGTTTAACTATTTAGTCTTTAACTCCATCAAAGACTCAGAAGGGTATAATGTTACCTAACAACAAGGACATCTGGCTGTAAAATATTTTGAGATTGTTTTGGATTACAATAGATTCAATAAGCTACTCTTTTTTTCTATCATTTCTACATAATATCCCCCATCTTTTCCTTTAAAAGAGATCTTTGAATTTAACTCTCTTGTTTAACTTTTTTTTCTGATTATAACTGATAACAACTTGTAACAACTTGCAACCAACTCCACACACACACACACAAATGATAAAAAAAAAAAATCCATAATCCATCTTTTGAGAGTATGGGCATTGTTTTCTCTAGACTGCTTTTTATTGTTGGTGGGCACTGGTATTCTTGGGGAACCCTAAGAAAATTCAGGATAATGGTTGAGTCCTAGATGGAGTGGTATATGAAGCTAGACCATCTCAGCCAGTAGCCTTGAAGATGTTCTGGATTCAGAACTCTGAGGAAACTGCAACAGAGGCATTTTGAGATGCTAGATCACTTGGGCCATTTGTTTTCATTGGTGTCTGGTCCTCTTATTCTGAAAATACATAAACTTTTAAAGGTAACATACATATCTGTATTAATACAGATTAATAACTGTGCATTGTGCACAAGTACTCAAAGATAATCTTTTGTTTTATGTTTAAGTAAAATATGTATTAAGTGTTTCATATTTTTTTAGCTTTATTTCTTTATATTGGTAGCCAGGATTTTCAAGGGGGTCTTCCTTGATCAAACCTGATCCATACCAACCTAGAATAAACCCACAGCTTCTCATTTTCTGTGGAAATAAAAGCATAACTTCTTCCTCAAAGTAATGCATCTTTTGACTTTTATTTTGAAGTCAAGACATTTTTAAAATATATAGGCTGGTTTAGTGTATCAGTTTTCATAATCCAATGTGCCTTTTCTTTATTACTAATCAGAAAATCTGAAGACAGCACACTAACATACAAAATCCAGATTCTCTGTGTATTTCCTATCTTTATGTGGCTTACTATATATTTGTTTATTTTTATTTTACTTTACTCCTTTTTTAAGGGCTTTATTATTTTTAAGCTGTTTTTAATATATGACTATATATCCTTTTTTATATCTCTCTCCTAAGCCAGTACATTTTTAAACATACCATCCATCTAGAGGTCTTGGTCCGTCCTGATCTGTCTTTACTGAGCATCTTAATTGTTCTTTGATCACTTGAGGATCTTAAACTGCTATGTTAGCTGCCTCTGGTGCCTTTTAGCATTAGTGCATGGAGGATGGCAGCTGGCTTCTTCCAAAGGCAGTATTGCAGCTGGCATGAGAGACACAAGACTAGGAAGCCATGTTTGGCTTCTTTTTTTGTTTGTTTGTTTGTGTTTTGTTTGTTTGTTTTTTTGCTTTGCTTTCTTGGATTTTATGTGGATCTGCATTGCCCAATAGTGGGTGCCATTTATAGGTGGAGCTTTTCTGTGTCCTGGCAGCTGCTCTCAAATAACCACTCAGAGACTTATTTTTTTTTTAATTATAGGAAGTTGAATTTATTGAAATTAAATGTTCACTTTTTATTTAAGAAAATTTTTATTCATTTTACATACCAACTGTGGTGATATGTTATATATTTAATAAAGCCATTCTGGAATATCAGAAAACAGATCAATCTGAGTTTGAGGCCATCTTGGCTTACAAAGGGAGTTCCAGGCCCCTAGGCAGGCAGTGGTGGTGCCTTGCCTTTAATCCTATAGCTCCAGAGACAGAGATCTTTCTGTGTTTCTGTGAGTTGAAGGCAAAATACCAAATAGTAGTAGCCCATGCCTTTAATCTTAACCTGGATGTGATCTAACTGAAGGAAAAAAGTATTTAAGGCAGGTGTAGGAAGACAGGTGAGGCATTGGAAGTGATGAGGAGCAAGGCTGAGGAAGCTGGAAGACAGCTGGGTGAGAACTGACTGTGGTGTTTCCTCTCTCTGATATTTCAGCCTTCCCCAGATATCTGGCTCTGAGTTTCTTTTATACAACCAGAATTCATGCGTCAACTGTCCACAAATCCCATTCTCATCCCTCCTTCTGCTCCCCTACCAGCCTTCTTCTCCCCAACCCCCACCCCTCCTCCAAAATGGTAAGGCTCCAATGGGGAATCTGCAAAGCCTGTACATTCAGCTGAGGCAAATCCAAGCCCTTCCCAAGCATCAAGGCTAACCAAGACATTCTATCCTAGGTAATGGGCTCTAAAAAGCCAGCTAGTGCAACAGAGATAGATCCTGATTTTCCTGCCAGGGGCCCCAAGCAAACCAGACAACACAGTTGTCTTCCATGTGTAGAGGGCCTAGTCTGGTCCCATGCAGACTCCACAGCTGTCATTCTAAAGATCATGAGTTCCTGTGAACAATGCTCAGCTGACAACTTAGGCTTGTCTCCAGACAGCTATTGAAACTTAAATAAGAAAAGTCTGAGTTTTCCAACCACAAACTGATCCCATCCTAACTCTCTTAATCTTCATCGCCCTAGCCATAAAACTAGGCCTTGCACCCTTCCACTCATGATTACCTGAAGTTACACAAGGTATTCCCCTTTATACGGGCCTTATTCTCCTTACATGACAAAAACTCGCCCCCTCTCTATTCTCTTCCAAATCCACGAACTCCTCAACCCCTATATTATCATCTCATCAGCTATTATCTCCACTCTAATTGGAGCATGAAATGGCTTAAACCAAACACAAATACGCAGAATCATGGCCTACTCTTCCATTGCCCACATAGGATGAATAATCTCCGCCCTCCCCTCTAACCCAACCTCACTCTTCTCAGCCTAATTATTTACGTAATTTTTACTATTCCTATATTCCTGGTATTTAACCAGCACTCATCCACATCCATTAACTCCCTCTCACTAACATGAAACAAAATACCAATTCTTCTCCCCCTTGCCTCTATAATCCTTCTCTCTATAGGAGGCCTCCCACCACTCACAGGATTTCTACCCAAATGACTTATCATCAATGAACTTCTCAAAAATAATTCCTACATCCTAGCTACCATTATAGCAATAATAGCCTTAGTTAACCTATTCTTTTATACCCACATTATCTACTCAACATTTACATTAATCTATGTGCTGCCATGGGACAAATTTACCTCCTCTATGAAATTCCCATGTTGCTTCTTATGTGTCTGGCTTGAGACTCCTCAGAGTCCATTCTTCCTCCCAGCACTCCCAAAATCCTTCCTAGCCATTGGCAAATCAGCTTTTTATTAACAATTAGAGTAACACATTTTCACAGTGTACAGAAGGATTATTCCACAACATCTACCTGCCTCTACCTCCCAAGAGCTGAGATTAAAAGTATGTGCCACCATCACCCAGCAAGGAGTTCTTAAAAACTAAATTTTCTTCTTATATTATCTGGTTTTAGATAGATAGATATCATAGCAAGACAGGTAGTCAACAGATAGGAGACATAGAGAAGCAAAAAGAATAATGGTTTTGCTTATAGAGAAGAAAGCCAAAATTTCCTCCCAACTTTCAAATTATAGGACTAAAAATTTATTAAGATTAAGCAGCACTTATTACAGAGATGGCTTCAGTCATATTTTCTGTGATGTAGCATATCTCCTGTTTGCCCCTTCAGCTCTGTCATCCTACCTCTCCACTCAGTTACCAGGGAAAGGAATACAGAAATCAGACAGAAAACAAGGGCTCTGTCTATGATCTCTTCTGTGGGAGTGATAAGAGAATGAGAGTAGAGAAGACCCAAAAGGGAGAGGAAAGTGAAATCCCAGCACATCACTGCTTCTCAGCCTACCCCTGTACTCCATGCTGATTGTACTAGCAACTTTCTCTCCCCTAACTGCACTTTCACATTCTTGCTTCATTCTGTTCTTACATTTATGACACTTAATTTTCAACCTTCATCTAGTCCTTAATGACTAACATCAGTGCCTTAGGATGGAGAAAGTCTCTATACCCTGGTTACTTGATACATACACTCCCAGTTTTATGCTTTCAGGTTAGAGCACTTACATTTCTGGCTTCTACTAATTCCAAATATATTTTCTTACCAAACTCCTGTTTTAAAGAATAGATTCTTTGGTGCTGTATTTCAGGCGTCTTGCATATTAAGTAAGACTTTGAGCTTTATGAGCCTAGCTTCCACCATGAATGAAAGTGCAGATGCTCCACAAGGCAGGTGCAGATACAGCCGTTCTCAGAATTGGTTTCCCAAGATCCCTAGTCATGATGGAAGCTTCACAGCTACTAGTGACACACTTTGTGCATGGTAGAATCACAGGGTGAGAGCTTTGTTTGGGGCTCTTGTTCAGGTTATAATTGCAGGTTGTACAGGTTATCAAACTACAGCATTTACTGTATCCCCTATGTAGAAAGAATTGAAAATTTGCTCCCAGATGCCTTTAACAGCTTTTCCTACTTGCTGTATCACACCAGAAAGTCTCTTCCACAGTCTTATACATTTCTTTGAGACTACTTTTTAAAGTAAGTTTAAATATTTGACAGAACATACAAGACTAAACAGAACTCCACTTATAGATTGCTTTTCTTTAAAGGTAGAGGAATGGTGTAGCAAAACAAAGAGGCTTCTGAAAATGCTGGATACAGAAGACATCCTGGTACCAGCTCCCCAGAGTCTTAATTCAGAGAGAGTCAGAGGCAGGGAGAGAGATAGGGAGAGAGAGAAACAGGAGAGAAGGAGACTTCTAATTAAAACAATGTATGCAGTGAATCTCTCTGCCTCTGAAACTAAGTTTTGTGCCTCTCTTATCATATGGTTAAAACAGCTTGTTTAAATGTACTGCCACATGAAAGCCATCATCTTATAAACTTTTGGGGTTACCAAGGCAGCCTAAAATGTTAAACAGTTTACCTGTTTAACATCATTAACATTCATAATTGCAAAATTACAATTATGAAGTAGCAACAAAATAATTTTATGGCTGGGGGCCATCACAATATGAGGAACTGTACTAAAGGGTCATAACATTAGGAAGGGGAGAACCACTGCTTTAAGGCATTATTCATAGATTCCTTTACTGGAGTTTGTTACCAGGCAATGTTTATGTTCCTTGCTGCTTTTTTTCTGTGTTGATGTTTACATATCCATGAATCCGTTGCCTGTTCTAATTTTACAAATAAGCTTTCATAGTGAAAGATTCTTTCCTATAATGAGTCAGGATATTGATTTAATTTGGTGCATTGGTTCTGGTTTTAAATGGGCATAGAAGTATAATCTCCATGCTCATTCTCTAGCTACCATCACTGTCAGCAGTATCTGGAACTATAGATATTATAGAGATAACTGTGCAGCTTTTAAATATATATATGCATATGTATATAAGTGTAATACATACATGTGTATGTATATGAGTAATATATATTATAGCATCATGTTATGTGACTTCTAAGACCCAGAGGGACAAGGACTGATTGTCAGTCACAGCCAGGCTTTTGATAGACACAAGGACAGTACTAAAAGACATGGCATGTGGGTGATGTATGCTTGGCCCCTTCAATCTGGCTCAAGTTTTTACAGTCGGAGTGCCGTCACTGTATCACAGGAGACATGTCTCCAGGCCCCACTTAGATAAGCATCATTGGCATTGGGGGTCCAGTGGGAACTATGCAGTATAAGTTCAGGACAACAGAAATGTTGACACTGGATGGGGCAAGAACATGGAGCCATGATCTTTGATGTAGAAATCCTAAAGAATCCTACTGAAACAACAGGGCAAAAGTACATATGAACTCACAGATAACTGTGACAGCATACGTAAGTTTAAGTTAGGCAAAATACAAGCAAGGAGAAGTAGTCAAAAAATGCCATCCCTAATGAAAAATATTCATAATTGAGATAGCCTGTAAGAGAGGGAAAAATCTCTTTTTTTAATGGAGTAATACTCAGTATATCAGCTACACTCCAGGACAGGCCCCATGCTCAGGAGTAGTTGACCAACACAAATATGGCTCCATGTATTTTGGGGGGTGGGGTTTAAGAAAGAAAAAGAATATGAAATTGAGTGTGTAGGGGGTGGGGGGACTTGGATGAAGAGAAAATATGGATATTGTATAAATTTCTCAATGAGTAAATGAATACATAATCTAATACATCATGACTGCAAAAACAAAGACAATATGCAGAGTGAGTTCCAGAACAACCAGGGCTAAACAGAGAAACCTTGTCCTCAAAAACAAAAAAAAGTGCAGAATAAACCCATGTATCTGAGGTCACAAAACTATTCATTAAGAGATTAATTTTTTTCAGTAATGGTGCTGAGACAGCTGAATAAACTACCACATGCAGAAGAATAAAATTTGATCATTACCACCTAACACCAAATACAAAAATGTATCAAAATCTAAATGTAATATAAGAGCCCAAATTATAAAGATGTATAAGGAAATAAAGAGAAAACTCCAGAAGTCTGGATTTGAAGTGGCTTCTAGATATAACTCCAAAATAGGAATAAGGACAAAAAAATATTAAATTACTTTTCATTCAGGTTGAAAACATTATACTTTCAAGGAAACTATTAAGATATTGAAAAGTGTGGTGATATGTTACATATTTAATAAAACCTGAAATATACAGAGATTAACACACAATCAAAACCTAGGCAGACAGCTCAGGAATTTCTAAATCTTTGAGTACAAGGCCAAACAACGGGGCTTCAATGGCACACACCTTTAATCCCAGCACAGGGAAAGCCTGGAAGTGGTGACCCTTAATCCCATAACTCCACAGACAGAATTTTCTGTGTTTCTGTGAGTTCAAAACTGGCTACCAAATATAGTAGTTCCCATCTTTAATCCTAACCTAGATGGGATACAGCTGGCGAGAAGGGTATTTAAGGCCTCATAGGAAACCTGCAGAGGCAGAAATGACCAGGAGCAAGGCTGAGGAAGCTGGAAGAGAGCTGGGTAAGATTTTGCTGTGGCGTTTTTTTTCTCTCTGATATATCAGCCTTTCCCCAATATTTGGCTCTGAGTCTCTTTCAGTACAGTCCGAATTTCTTTTTACAGAAAAAGGCTTTCTAGATAATTTTCCTTTATGCCTCTAAATATTATATTCTTTTTTCCTACCATGGGAGATCCTCTTCTCCCCTTGGTCCCTTACTAGGTACCTAACCTCTGTGGTTACTTAGATTGTGGCACACATATCAAAAGCTTAAAAGTTAACTTCCACATATAAGAGGAAATATACAATAATTGTCTTTTTAGGCCTATGCTGCCATCAGGATTATTTTTTAAATACACATACATGGAAGGAATCTGAATTGATTCACCAAGTAATAGGGATACAATACCTCAACTAGACACATAAGCCACCAAGTAAAACTTCCAATGCTAGGAACAACTTTACATCCTCTTGAGTTGTTGACCAAAGGGGTCCCGTGGTACCCTGCATACATCATGGGCTACTGCCATGGCTATTGGTTGCTCTCCACAACCTGATGGTAAAGTCTTGTTGCTGAAGATAACACTATGTCATTGAACAGGGAAAAGGTGAGATGGTACCTAACTGAAAGTTTCATCCCTGCTGACTAGCATTCCTAGTACTGGAAGGTACTCTTCATGATACGCAAAGAGAAAGGAAATTCTTATCAATATCACCAGCTACAAACCTGCAGCCTACAACAGAAACCTGCCTGCAAGCTATACTGGTACAATCATGACACAAATGTTTATGGGGGTGGCCAGCCACTTTTTTATTGGATTTAATGCCTACTCCATGAGGAACCTATACCTGAAACTGCTAAAGTGGCCAAGCATCTGACCCTACATAGGTCCTGGGCCTATGGGGAAGCCTAATATATTGTAGTTCTGCAATAGAAACATATAAATGTTCCTATAATAGGTTACTCCTAAAGACATACAGCTGTTGTCAGTGCCTCACTTTAAAAATCCATGTAGAGAATCAAGGCAGACATTTATTCACAGAAACTAAATAGATTGCCAATAAACACTTGAAAGGGTACTTGACAGCCACCAAGCAAACTGATGCTACACTGAGATACCACTTTACAGAAACTAGAATGTCTAAGACCAAAAAGTCAGATCACAGCAATTAAGTGTTGGTGAGAATATAGAGAAACTGGAAGCCTGATACACTGGAGAGAATGTCAAGCTGTATAGTCACTTTTGAAACATTTTTGATATGAAAGTCAAAGAGCATTTGACTCATTGTTTTCACTTCTAGGTACACCCAGGATAAATGAAAATGTGTCCAAACAAAAACTCAAATGCCAAATTTTGAACACAATCCAGATGTTCATCAAGAGATAAACAGATAAGCATGTGGTGTATCTATATAATGAAATATAAACTTGCCATAAAAAGGAATGAAGTATTTAAAGCATGCCTTAAAATATTTTAAAAGATAACCTTATAAACATTATGCTGAGAAGTCAGACAAAAGGGATAATATCATGTGATTGCGTTTTTGTGAATTGAGAACTTGAAGATCTGTAGAGACAAAATAACACAGATGGGACAAGCAAGATAGCTCAGTGTATAAAGGCACTGGATGCCACACCCAATAATTTGAGTTCAATTTCCAGAACCCATGTTGTGGAAGGTGAAAACTGACTCCCACAAACTGTTCTCTGACTTCACACACCCTGTAGGATGTGATCTTGATGGGTATATCAATGGCTGTATAGGAGGATTTCTTCTTAGGAGTATACAAGTATTTGGAAAGGGTTTAGTACTGTTTTGGAAGTCTCATTATTTTGAAGACATCAGTTTATTTCTAAACTAATCTATAGATTCAGTGTAATCCCAACAAAAATTATAATTGAAATTTTTGTGGAATTCTAAGAATAGTTACCCTTTCTGCAGAGGAGAAACATAAATCTGTTATGTTTAAGGGATGACCAAGCAAAAGGCTGAAGACAAAGAGAGCAGAAAGTATGAAGAAAAAATGTGCAAAACAGACATAGGGTAAAATGGCATGGAGTACTCAAGAGAGTAGAAACTGTACTGTAGAGTTTATGAGCATAAAATAACTGCTGCTGTACTAGACTGTAATTTAGAACAAGGTGTATTTCCAATCATGAGCCTTGTTACAGTGTGACAATATTACTTCTTGTGATGAATCCTGGGTAAAAATCTAACCCTACATAAAAACATTGTATTTTAAGCTACGTATATATTAACTAGTAATTTGAAACATATTAAAATTTATTTTGAATTCATATTTAAATAATGCTCTCTTCTTTTTTTCTAGAGTGGACTCCTTTTTTTCCTGAGCCAGTGTATGTCCCAACAGGCCTGGAAATAGAACCTGTTTACCCAAACTCCAAGGAAGATACTGTCGTTTATCTAGCTGAAGATGGTGGGTATATACTCTAACACATTGCTGTAAAATATAATTTGGTGTCTGGTTTGATGTTTTGGATTTGTTTTACTTGTAGAGGGAACTTCAAGTCACTAGGAATTCCCTGTTGTCTTAAAAATGTCTAGCTACATATTTAAATGTTTAGTGCTGATAATGTTTTTGAAAACATTTAAAATATACTGTCCATTAAATGAAGAGTTCCATATAGAGTGAATTACGTTTTGTTTGTTTTCATATATAAATCTAGTGATGTCATTTGCAAAATCATAATTCCCTCTCTATCTGCAGTTTACCTTTATAGAATTATTCAAATGACTTGCTGTTAATTTCATCCCTATTTGGTGATTTTTTTTTATATTACCAAAAGAAAATAGTCCACATTGCAAATAAGATCCAAGATTATAATCCAGGAAAGTGTTCTTAACATACAAGATCAGCACTGGCACTTTTGAGAGCTCTACAGATGTATAACTGTCATTTGCCTTTATGATAGTGCATGCTTATAACCCAACAGAAGTCTGGACCAGTGTCATAATCTGTCCCTAAAACACTAATGTCAAGAATTAGGGGGCTCTTATAACATTTCATCATCAGAGTTTGATGTCTTATTGTTTTTATATATTAAAATAACTTCCAGAGAGTTTACATATTGAGAAGGCAAAAAAATGCCAGTGAAAAATTTACAATGCCTGTTTCTATACAGTGACAATGCTAGAAATCACATATTCATACATATACAAACACTAAAGTGTTAAGTACCTCTCAACTTTTAAACTTTTTTTTTCAAATATTTATATGACTAACCATAGATGTTCCACATATAACTGAAATGAGGTCACTAAAAAAATTAAGTGGTTTGGTTAATAATGATCCTGTCAGAGATTACATAAAGTAACTTAAGAGAGCTTAAAGAAAGTTAATGTATTTACAGCAGAGTAGATGGAGCTGAGGGAGACAAACACTGAAGCAATAGAAGGCTATCACCAGAACAATGGCCTGTCTTCTAGGTCTGAATGAGTAAGAAAGTGAGATGGTTTCTAGACCCTAGATCCTTTAACTTTGTGAGAAAGCGGCTCCTAAGCAACTGTGGCTTCCAACAGAGAACCATACAATGGCTACCTGTAGTACTGGTGGAAGATAGCCAAATGTCACTCTCCTTCCTTTCCAAGTTCTACCAGATCTTGCTGCTGTCCACAGCCAGAAGCTCAAAGACCTCCCAGACAGCCCATGAAGATCAGGCTCCACAGATACATGTAATGGAGAGAAATATGCAGTGGGGAGAGAGCAGAGGGCCTGATAAACAATGTACATACTGTAAAAACCCTTATCTTCTATAATGACCATTAGAGTGGGTCTCACTTTGAGTATAGGGGAAGGCCAGTTTAGGCGCATCTTGTGAGCCTTGGTATTTTCCTAGCACCAGGTTTCTCCCTAACGGCACAATGTCTCCCTCTATCAGATACCTACTTTATTGTTCTCCCTCTCTGTCCTCCCCCAACTGTTCCCCTAGTTCTCTTCCTACCTTCCCTTACCCCCTCCTCCTCTGTGGTCTGACCCCAGCATCTTGCCCCACATTCCCCAGATCCAAAATCAGAATCACAGGTAATCTCAGAGTACTTTTAAAATATCATTCTGGATAATGAAATTTCTATAAATAAATACAAAGTTTACATCCTTTATAGTTTATCAACAAATGATATATTATCTATTTTTATGTAAAACTATCTAAAATTCTCATTTATTTTATAAAACATCCATCAGAACATGTATTTTTTGGAAACAGTACTAGTTGCAGTTGTGTATTTATAATGAAGTAGTAAATAATTTGATAACTAGACCAAATTTACAGTTCAAGAATCCCCAACTTCAGTGTTTATGGAGAGGGGGTCTAAAGGGCATTGCAGTGGTAAAATGAACAGCTCACTCCAAGTTATTCTAATCCACATAACATCCTAAATAACTAATTCCCTTGGGAGACTTCTCCTCAAGCTGTTTTGCTGAGAAGGCATTTTCTGGGCTGAAGGAACGTCATGTCACGTCAGTCAGCATGAACAATCTCATCAGCCCCAATCTCTGAGAGCTAATGCCTTAACATAACTGTGGTTGTCTTCACCATCTGTTTCTAAACCTAAACTGACATAATACATTTTCTTAATACATTGTTAAGAAAACTCTTTCAGATGGACCTTTTTAAAAACCTTATTTTTAGCATTAAATATAGCAGTTGTGAAATTCTACCTTTAAGTGGCTTGAAAGGAAAGTAAAGGAAATTAGATTTGAATTTACCATACTTGAATCTCACCCAGCATATAAAAGATCATTTGAAAATACTTACATTTTTTCCTTTTTATTAATAATAAAAATAAAATAAAAAGGTTTTAATAGTTAAGATATAAATTAAATATTCATGAAAAGTAAAGCTTCATAGAAAATTGCACCCCTGGAATAGGCTATGGAAGAACATAGTGTGACATGACTAGTGGGGGTGTTAAATCAAAGTCAATTGTATAAACAGTGAAATAGGTTAAATTTATAAATTTTAAAATTACTTTTAAAGATAATGCATTCTTCCACTAAACACTGGTATGAAAGTATGGAACCCCAGTAAGTTCCCATTTGACTACCTGCTAGTGTATTTCCAGATATTCTTCTGAGCAAGTGTTGTTGTGATTTCTGTTGTGACTCTAGGCTTTCTGAAAATAGACACTCATAGAGCAAACATTCCTTTGTGTGTGGCTTCTCAGGCTCAGAATTCTATTCTTCAAACTCACTGTGATGCTCTTATATGCCAAGTAATTCATCCTTGTAAAACTACATAACAATTTGCTCTCTTTTTATGGCCATAATCTATTTTAAACTTTTTGATGTTTGGATGTTGAAAATAAAAGTATGTGGGTTTATTATCCCACATACCTGTTTCTGAAAAATATTTCCACATAAACTGTTAAAATACCTATTCTATTCTTCACAGAAATATCTAGCTACCTTTATAAAATGTCAGTTCACAGTATACATGTCAATCTATTTCTAGACAATTTGTTCTATGCTGATGTATTGATGCTTGTGCTACATCACACACTGATTATGTAGCTTTATGCATAGCAAGATACTTTGTTACAGAAATAGCCATTTGAGCTTTCTTTTGATTAGTATTCATGTAGTATATCTTTCTTCATCATTTAAAATTATGGGCTTTTTTATTTTTATTGTTATTGGTTATGTGAGGCAGGGACTCACTGTATAACATTGGCTAGCCTGGGACTCACTATGTAGACCAGGCTGTCCTCAAACTCACAGATTCATCTGCCTCTGCTTCCCAGCTGCTGGGATTAAAGGCATGGGCCATCATACCTGGCCTCTATTTTATTTTAATATGTTTTCATTTTTAAAATTTATGTACATACAGCATATAGCTGCACTTTGCTTTTTATGTAATTTTAAGATATGTTTTCTAAATGACTATAGTTAATATAATTTTTGATGTAATTGGATTCAATAGTTATGTTGTATTTTTGTGTCTCTTTAAATTTTTATTACATTTTGTCTTTGAGGTTAATTTGTATCTATTTAGTCTTATTTATCCCCAACTATTGATGTATGTATACCTGTTTAGGTTTTTGTGTGGTTGCCTTAGGTTTTTCAATATATGTCTTTATGAAAGACTCTTGTAGCTGAGTGTTGGTGGTACAAGCCTTTATCTTAGCACTCAGGAGGCTCACTGAGAGGATCACAAGTTCAAGGCCAGCCAGAGCTACACATAGAAAACTTGTCTCAAAAGTAAATTAACTGGGTATGGAAAGATGGCTCAGTAGTTAAGAGCACTTTCTGCTCTTGTAGAGAATCCCAGTTAATTTCCCAGCACCCACATTGGGAAGCTAATATATATAACTCCAGTTCCAAGAAATACAACACCTTCTTTTGGCCTCCATGAGTAGTAGACATGCACATAGTACACAAGCATGCATATATACATACACTCAAATATACATATAAAAATAAAAATTCTTTTAAAATCCTTAAATTCTTAAAAAAATCTTATAAAAGTGTGTTTTCAATTTCCTTGTCATAGTTTCAATTTTTTTTACTTATTCATGGCTAAAAATGTTACTATTTCCTTCATTAGTAATTTTTTAGATGATTTTAAAAAAGAAAAATGATTATTTTATTTTTAATTTCTAGTACCAACATTTTTGTGGGTTTGTGTGTGCATGTAAGCACATATATGTGAACATATGCATGTGTGTAGAAGCCAGAAATAAACCTGTGCGTAATTCCTTGTATGCTGTCCACTTTGGGTTTTACAACAAGGTGTCTCATTAATCTGGAACTCACTGACTAGGCTAGATTGGCTGATCAGGCAAGCCCCAGAGATCTGTCCGTCTCTGCCTCCCCAGTCTTGGATTACAGACTCTACTACTGTACCTGACTTTAAAAAATACGGGTTCTGGAGACTGAACTCAGATTCTCCTGCTTGCTCAGCAGCCCTGAACTGATTGAGCTATCTAGCTCCCTGGCCTTTAAGCACTTATTTATTTATTTGTTTACTTACTTACTTACTCACTGTGCAGATCCAAATTTCTATTTAATAACATTTCTGCCTGGAAAACTTTACTATTTCTTGTAATGTGCATTTATTATCTGTCTCAGAAAAAAAAAAAAGTCTACTTGACAAATTTTATCTTACAGCACTTGAAAAATGCCTCAAAGGTGTAACCTCTGAGATTTTTAATTCTTTTTTCCTACATAGATATGTTTGTTGTTCCTTGAGCTTTCTCAGACTTTGGTTTGGTGCCAGTGACTGATGACAGAATCTCAAGTATTGTTTCTTCACACTTTTCTTCTCCTAGGATTTCAAGGTGAATATGATAGGTTATTTGATACTGTCTAACAATTCTTGGATCTGGCATTCTTACTTTGTTTTGTGTTACTTTTGTTTCTAGAAACTTCTGCTTGAGTCTTGGCTGTTTCTCTTGATCATCCTCATGTTCACTGAGTAGTTCCTTTGCTCTATAAAGTCTCCCAATGAGCTAGCTCATCAGAAGTAGTTTGAATTTGTTACTGCTTTTCATGTGTCATACTCTTGCATATTCTTTTACATTTGGTTCTTTATCTTAATCCTTCTGAAATTTTTAACTGATAGACCCAGCATCTTAATTATATTGAAATGGTTATGTAGTTTTCCCTCTTGGCATATGTCTGTAGGAGTGTCTCTATGTTGTATGTGTGCATACACATATGCGTTAGATCCTCTGCTTGGTAGCTGAAGAGCTTATCCAGGTGATAAAGAAAAGCAAATATTTTTTTTTATTTTTTTATTTAAAAGATTTTTTAAAATATACCCACTACTGTACCCCCTTTCCCCCTTCCCAGTCATTCCACCTCACACCACCCCCCCAAAAAAAGCAAATAATTTTTATGTGTGAAAACTGGAAAAAAATTTGTGTGTCTGACTCTTTAAATATCTATTATGAGGTTGACTAGGGGTAATGATCCAACCAGTTTGGGGACTAAGTTAGAATTAGGTTTATTCTTGGTCTTCTTACCTTACAGGATCCAGATTCCTCTATGTCACCATTTAGGATGATGCAGAGGGATCTTCTCAGAACTTCTCAGAACTCTTTAGTTCTGATGAAACCTTAGTCACACACCTTGTCCCTAGTCCTCAGACATGAGGCCTTGCAGTGCGTCAGTGTCAACAACAAAACATCTGGTTCTATCCTGTAATTCGACCTTTCCCCAAGTAGTAAAAGATTTGGGATTTTGAAAACAGTTTTCTTTCCCCAGATAATGTATATGAACACTAGTGCTCTAAAGATGACAGTGTTTGTGGTCCTTCACAAGAATTTAAGATTTTGTTACATAAGGAGGAAGGAGAAATGATCTAGGTAAGGTTTTGTGCATTGTAAATAATGCTTTCTCAGAAATGTTTTTTTTGTGAATATCAGGTTATATCTACAAGAAGAGCTATTGTAGGGGCAAAATTCCCTTATATTCATATATCCCCTATATCCTCTCAGAGACTCTGCTTTCTCTTTCTAGCCCACACTCAACCTTTCGATGACCAGTTAAAATTTTTTAAAAGACTTATGTTTAAATTACGTATCTCAAGTGTGAATATGTACACATGAATGCAGGTGCTAGTGGAGGCCACAAGCATTAGATCCCCTGAAGCTGGAGTTACAGGAAGCTGTGAACCACCAAATGTGTCTGAGTGCTTGTAACCAAACTCGGGTTCTCTACAAGAGCAGCATGCCCTCTCAACCACTGAACCATCTGACCAGCCCTAACTTATTATGACTTAAAGTGGATGTCATTCACTGGGGTGACCTAGTACTCATGACCCATCTCTCCTTTAGAAGGGCCTTAGATTGTGAATTGGGAATTTATTCTGCAACCATAGATAATAGAATTTTCAGTAGTTAAAAAATGAGTTGTAAATTTGATCACATTAGTATTGTTTTCTGTTATAGGACTAAAACCATGTACATTCAAGCATTCTGTGTCCTTAGCAGAATCCAGAATTTGTCCTCTGATTTAAGGCTTCCCAGCAGTTAAAACGTATAAGCATTTAAAGCTATAAACTAAGCTTTTACTCCAGGCCACAAATGTTGATGCAATGTCTGACTTGTCATTCTGCTCAAAATATTGTTTAATATACTGTGATGCCTTTTTTATTTAGAAACATATTGTATGTGAGATTCTCTGGCTATCTCACTGTCACTGATTTGATCTTCTCTCATCAGCTTACAAAGAACCCTGCTTTGTGTATTCCCGAGTTGGGGGTAACCGAACACCTTTGAAACAACCTGTGGATAACTGTGACAACACTTTGGTGTTTGAAGCAAGGTTTGAGAGTGGTAATCTACAGAAGGTAGTCAAAGTGTAGGTTTTAATTATTTTTATTAGAGGAAGTAGACCATTAGCTACTTAACTGTTTTGGATTAGGTATATTAAAGTTCTCAGTCTCCATTATTACTTAACTATAATTCCTGAAGTTTAAATGCTAATTAGGGATATTAAGTGTTTATTTTTATCTAACCCATTCCTAGGTAAGTATTTATAACTCTGTATATATAAACATTTATAAAAAGCTACTTGGTAAGGAAAAGTCGGAATCAGAAAAGATTAGTATGTAAATAAATCTTACAGCAAAAAGCATTTTGTCTTTTCTAAGTATCTTCAGTGACCAAGTATGGGTACAGATAGTTATCAGAGGTTTTTGTGGTAAGTTCAAATGTTGAAACCGATGTAATTGTGTTTACATATATTTTACATGTACTTTCAGACCTTTCTCAGTGACAGTTATTTTATATTACTAGAACTGGAATTATTAGAAAATAAAGTATGTGCTTGAAGGGGAAAAAAATCAAGCACTGAATTTTTTCTTCAGTTTCAATAATTATTTACCTACTTATTTTATAGGAAACAGTTGTTTTGAAACATATAAAATTAATTGAATTTCTGTATTTACAAAGGCTACATATTTAAATATGAACACTTTCTCATGAATTAAAACTTTCAAAACTTACTTTTCATGGTTGTTTGATATCAAACTATAAGTATACATTGTTTCTTCTCAAAAAAGCTGTCTATAACCATATAAAATAGATAAAAATGAAGATTTTTTCTAATATAGCTTAAACTGAAATTTTATTCTTATTTGCTTTCTCCTTCCTTTTTTTGTGTCTTAGGGCAGATTATGAATACCAGTTGACTGTGCGCCCAGACCTCTTCACAAATAAGCATACTCAGTGGTACTATTTTCAGGTCACTAACACCCAAGCAGAAATAGTCTACAGATTCACTATTGTCAACTTCACCAAGCCCGCTAGTCTTTACAATCGAGGTATGAGGCCACTGTTTTATTCTGAAAAAGAGGCCAAGGCCCATAACATTGGCTGGCAGAGAAGAGGAGACCAAATCAAGTATTATAAAAACAACCTTGGGCAAGATGGGCGGCATTTTTTTTCTCTCACATGGACATTTCAGTTTCCACACAGCAAAGATACTTGCTACTTTGCTCACTGCTATCCATACACTTACACCAACCTACAAGAATACCTTTCTGGCATCAACAGTGACCCAGTAAGATCAAAATTTTGTAAAATACGTGTCTTGTGCCACACACTTGCTAGGAATATGGTGTATGTCTTGACAATCACTACTCCCTTGAAGAATAGTGACTCAAAAAAGCGCAAGGCTGTGATTTTAACTGCAAGGGTCCATCCAGGAGAGACCAACAGCTCTTGGATTATGAAAGGTTTCCTAGATTATATTTTAGGAGACTCAAGTGATGCACGATTGCTTCGGGACACTTTCATCTTCAAGGTGGTACCCATGCTGAATCCAGATGGTGTGATTGTGGGAAATTACCGATGTTCCTTAGCTGGACGGGATTTAAACCGTAATTATACATCTCTCCTGAAGGAATCTTTCCCATCTGTGTGGTATACAAGGAACATGATCCATAGGTAAAATGATCTTCAAATTGCATCTCTGCTTAATTAGTAAATTTGGTAATAAGAACTTTGCTCATACAATTCCATTCATTTCTTTTACTCTAACTTCTCTTAAGATAATTCATAAGCAATTTTTTCTTTTCTTCCAATTCTGATCATATACCTTTCTGGTGCTGTAAACAAACTTTTTCCCTTTAATGATGAAAAAGACTCCAGAATATTTCATATGACATTGTGAAACTGTAAAGTTTGCATATCACAAATTTGATTTCTTACTAAAGCTTATAGTGTAGCCTTGATAGTTACACTTTATTTTTTTATCAGTTATATATGAAATTAACTATAGACCAAAGCCTTTTGGCATTATGCCAATCATACAGTGCTGAATTAGTTCTTAGACTATTATTTGGCACAGTTATTTAAATTTTCATAAATAATAGTCTCATTTGACTCCCAAAAAATTTGAACACCTTTAAAATTTCTAAATTTAGAACAGTAAAATCAACTTAGTTCTTAAATGTTTTTTGAAGGGTGAATTATTAGATAGATCCAGGTAATATCAATTAGGAATAGAAAGTCTTTTGGAAACAAAACACATTCCATGGGGCTTAAAAATACTATATTGGAGTTGATGTTACATCATTTGCTAACTGTACACCCTTTAAAAACAAACTTTAAAACCTACCTAAGTCTCAGTTTTGTTGTCTCTAGAGTGTGACTAATATCTTAAAGTTGATAGAATTAAATGAGAAAAGTATTACAAATATGCCTAAATAAGGATCAGAACATTAAAAGCTCTAAATGTATTCCTAGGATTTCTCACATGCAAAAGAAAAGTGTTAATAAAATTATATAAATATGAAAACTCATTGTAAATACTTACTCAATTGTTATAATAACTTCCATTATAGAGATTACTGTCTTCTTATCCAACTTTCATAGCAGGACTCCTCACAATTACAGACACAAGGTAGTTGTTAAAAATTGAGGAACCAAAGGTTACTCCCAGGTCCTCAGAGAAATGGACAGAAGGTACAAGCTTCTGGTATGGCTCTGATTGTCTTAGAGAGGCTAGCCTCAACTTCCCCTTTCAGATAAACCTTTTTATCTGCTTTGAAAAGTAAAATGCAAAGCCCCATAAAAACCTGAAATTCTAGTTTTATGTAGCCTTTGCAAATGTGGATTCTAGACCTCCTTTTAGTTATTTGGGGAATGTTCAAGTAACAAAAGAATAACCTGTGATTTCTTTTATTCTGGGGATTTGAACAGTAAAAAGAGCTTATTACATGTAATGTACGATTCTGGCATAGGATTAAGGACATTAGTGGGAAAACTGATGAAATCTAAATAAAGTTGTGAAGTTAGTTTATGGTAATAATGTGCCAAAATTGGTTTCTTTGTTTTCTGAGAGCATAACAGAGTTATACAATATGCTAAACAAAAGAGAAACTACAAAAGAAGTAGGGAAGAGCACTATTTTTCTAGCTGTTCTGTCAGTCATGTTATTTTAAAATGAAACATATAGCAGACAGACTGCCTATGATGTCTATTTAATGATCTTTGACATTAAGAGTTCCTGGCCTGACACATGATGGATTGCAAGCCAATGTAACTTAACTTGTCTCTGTGGAAACTAATTTAAATATTTCAATTCTCAGGTTGCCTTGTAGAGAGGTTAAGGCAGGAATCAATTCAATAATTTCTGAAAGAACTGCAAGAAAGTGAAATAGCTTTAAAGCAATTAATTGAGAGCAGGCAAGAAAAACAAGGCAGGCACATATGTATAGAAAGGTGACAGGATGTAAGTGTACTTACAGCATGTTCACAAAAGAGCAAACACTTAGGATACTTAACCCAAAACATTTATAATATTTCATTGCCAGTGGCCAAAGAAAATCCAAACTGTTATTTTAATTAATGTAAGGGGAGAAATATTAATATCTTTACTTCAGAGGTAGTATTTCTTTAGCAATTAATTACATTGATGTACATATTTCTAATGGTGCTCTTGTAGGAAGTTGAAATATTACCAAATCTCTGACTATTGAGCTTAAAAATATATGGCATGTTTTGTATTTAATGGTCATGCTTTTAAAATCTAGCTTTCTAAGAAGTTGTAATGATGTGTTGATTCCTTTGTGTTAAATGAGTTTTATCAAATAAAATCAGTAAACTAATGCACAACAAATTTTATTTTAAAATTTCATAACCATTGTTCTTAATAAAAGTAATATTTTATTTTTTATAAATATATATTTGAAATAGCATTGTTAACATTTTAGTATTTACCCTTATAAATATAACAAGTAACACAGGTAATTTTTATTAGATGATATAGAAATGCTTTATAAAGCCTAGAAATAGGACAAAAGAAACAAAAATGCTCATAATACTACCATCATGGCACTACTTTTAAAGCCTCTTCTGCCAGTGCTCTTCATCATCACTTTGAGGAGCTTGATTTTAGTTTAAAATAACTGAGTGCTAAATATACAGGTGATGGATTGTCCTCTTAAGACATACATGATAATCTCTTTTAAGTATTTATCAGAAATTTATTAGAAAAACTCAGTTTAAATTTTAGTGCCATTTTTCTCAGAATGGTATTTATTCTTAGAAGTTAGTTATTCATTGTTTTCAGGACCAAGTTCTGAGACACTCAATTTTTAACAAATATTTGGGTGCTTGTTTGCAGAGCACTTTTGTGGATGATTTTTAAGTATTCCCTATCTTTAACAAGCTAAAAATATCAAACATGAAAATTTCCTAGACAGGTGACAAATAGTATGACTAAGGTGTTGCCAAGTTCCAGAAGCATCTTAGCTTCACACTGAATGGCTGGGTAGACAGAGGTGAGACACAAAGCTGGTCTGAAAGCTGAGACCCTAACAGATAGAGGAGGAGAACTCTCTGGTCAAGGAGAACATTTGTTAAGGTAATAGGCAAAGGAAGGGGTGATCTGTCTTCTGGGGATAACAGAAAACCAAAGTACTGAGAGTACTTTGAAGTACAGAGAGGTCTGCTAGGAGTCTTGGGAATGTGGGAAATACACTGCTGCCATGAAAAACTAGAGCATAAAAAGTCAAAAATAGATATATATTAAATTTTATATGTTCATTTATAATTTATTATTACCTCTGAAGATAATTCAGAGGTAAAATTTAGTGACTTATTTCTTTTCTTTTTGATAGGTTAATGGAGAAACGAGAGGTTATTTTATATTGTGATCTTCACGGTCATAGTAGGAAACAGAACATTTTCATGTATGGCTGTGATGGTAGCCACAGATCTAAAACAAAAGGATTATACTTACAGCAACGAATCTTTCCACTTATGCTGAGCAAAAATTGCCCAAATAAAGTAAGTACCTTTAGAAGTTTAACTTGCTTTTAGTAAATGTTGCTTATTTGCAAAAGTCAAGTGGGTCATCCTACTTGCTAACCTTCTTTCTATTTAGTTTTTTTTTAATTGATTTTTACAATTGACCATGAGAAAATGACTGTTGGGGTCTGTTTAATGCCCAATAATTTGGAAATATTTTTGTCAAAACCAAAGTTTCTCTATTCTCATTTCTTAAGGCCAGCACTGTCTTACCTTCTGAGGTTTCCTCTATTTGTCATTTGGATTATCAACTTCAAGACCTAACATTTTAAAACTGTTTTTAGTGTCTAAGTTATGCAGACTAAAGATTGTGATCTTAAGAAATGTACAATAATTTATTAGAACTTTACAAAGAAAAATTTAATGACCAACATTTAAAAATATATAGAAAGTAGAATTAGAAGGCAATATAGTATTTATTTTTGCAAATTATGAAAATGTTAGAATTGCTCAATTACCAACTTGCTAAAATAATTTTACTATTTTAGAGAAAAGAATTAATGTAACAAAGTATCCTATAGATTTGAAATTCTTAACCAATCATTTTCATTATTAATAATTTATTGGAAAAATACTTACTGTTCTCTGAAGCCACGTGGGGATCAAATATACCAAAAAGAAAGGATGATCTAGTAGAAATAGCTATTTATAGAAAGAACAGGATTGTTGCTCCAGGAGTATTTATCGTTTTGGGAAGATCAGAGAGAGCAATCCCATACCTTAATTTATACACACTTAGTTTTTTAATTGAAAGAGAATTACATCACTTTCTCTTCTCTTTTTTTTCTTTCCAGCCACTCCCAGCTATGCCCCCTTGAACTTTTTAATTTCTCCCCATATTTGAACATATGTATCTGTACGTAACAATAAAAATCAAAGAGGATGCTTGTATCTGTGTGTAATAATAATAAAGGAAAAGAGGCTGCCTGCTTGTAAATTCTTACCTCCTTCCCAAGAAGCACATCTGCCATTTTTAATCACTGCTTCTCAGTTTTCCTTCTCAGCTTGCAAGTTTAATGTTCAGAAAAGCAAAGAGGGGACAGGAAGGGTTGTGATGTGGAAGATGGGGATCAGGAACAGCTTCACACTGGAGGCCACCTTCTGCGGATCTACTCTAGGTAATTGTTCTTAATGACTTCTTCTTGAACCATAAATCAAAACTAGGCTTTGCTGAACGATTCATAATATGGGTGGTTCAGTAGTGAACATGTTCTTCCCACTCAAATGCATACTTAAGTTTCATGAGTCCTCTAAGTAGGATAAATAAATTTCTACTGTGTGGTATCTCTATGTCATCATTTCCTTTTGTTTGTAAAAGAATGTGCTAGGATGTGTCCTTTCATTCCTAATCTTCAAGTATTTTGTTGTTGTTCTTAAGGGAATTCTTATGGACTTTTTAAAAATGGGAATTCCTGATGATGTCAAGAAAAATCAATGCATTTATTTAAAAAGTTCTAATTGATTCATTGTTTGCCAAGCAAAAATAGACTAGCTGTTTGCATTGTTTGCTTCTTTGGTTGGTTGGTGCATTCACTCATTGGTTGTTGTCAATTTATATTTGAAAGGAAGCTCTTGGTTCTGAAGCTGTGCTGTGTAGTCTCATATAAAAAATATTTTTGTCATTCTTAGCATGTATTAGTGAATTTAGAATATTCTGTATTGCAATAATTTTAATACTCTTAGGAAATGTTTCAAATCTAGGTTGTATGGTGGTGCCTGCCTATAATCTCAGCACTTAAGAGACAAATGCAGGCAGATATTGAGTTTGAGGCCAGCATGGCCTCAAAAGAACTTTTTCCATTTTGAAAAAGAAAAATTATATATGTAATTTCTATTAGTATTTGTTTTGTTTTGGCTTTCACTTTGAGACAGGGTCTCTCTACATGGCCCTCACTGTCCTAGAATTCACTATGTAAACTAGACTGGACTCAAACTCACGAAGATCTACCTACCTCTCCTTCTGAATTGCTAGGACTAAGGGTATATGCCACCATGCCTGGAGAGCTCCCTAGTTTTTTATGTGACATGAAGCTGAAGTAATTCTTTGTCATTCATGATGACAAAAAAATATTTCTCATGGAATTTGTCTGAGTAGTTAACATCACTGCTAGTAACTGGTGACCATAACTATAACTGTCTTCTTACTGATTTTCTTCTGCCTTGTAATACACATCAGCATACGTTCAATAAGCTTTGCTCCTCTGGTCGAGAAAGAGGAATAAATGAAGGTATTAAGCTATTAAATAACCTGCTCCAGAGAATAAAATCCAAAGGATGGAATGTGGAATTATACCTGTGTTTTATTTATAGTGCCTCACAAATTAGATTTATTTGAGAAGAATAATATTAGTAACTCATCCTCCAGGGTAAATAAATTTTTTAATGTTTTAGGCAATAAACGAGGCACCCATTTCAACACAAAAGACTTAGAGTCAATGGGATATCATTTTTGTGATTCTCTATTAGACTACTGTGACCCTGACCGGAGCAAGGTAAGTGAAATGAATATGGATAAGTGTCAGATTCAGGCTGTCAGATGAAAAACTCTGCTGCCCTACAGCAGCAGTAAATAGGTTTTTCCTATTTACTGTCCTAATGGCTTTCTGGGTTTGGGTATATGTAGTCACCTAATAACTCTTATTGTGGATATATGTGTATATATAGTTATTAGTTTAATTAGAAAGTAATATTATTCTAATGAACTCATAATTTTTTCTTAGTATTTTCAGTGCTTGAGAGAATTAGAAGAAATGGAAAAACATATGAATTTGGATAGAGTATTTGATGATTCAGATGCTTCTCTAGTAGAAATTTCATTGGATGTAGAGTCTAGGTAAGTCAGGTTCATTGAAGTAATTGTTACATTGTTTTACTGAGCTTTTTATCATAATACTTGGATATTACTGTCAGCTTCACACAGAAAATTCTGACTAATATTAGGGAAAGTTTTCACAAGTACATTATTTTGGCCAAATATATGAAGTCTTCATTTGATTTATTCAATATGAGAATTGCTGTGTGCCATGTGTTTATGTGAAAGACCACCAAATTGTTCCTTTTTATTCTCTCTCTCTTTCCCATTTAGAGCATTTTATATTCACAGCAAAACTGAGTAAACATTAGAGGGATTTCCTATATAGCTTCCATTTCTATATATCCAGAGCTTTTTCCTCCTTTTATCAACTTCCCAGGATGATATATGTTTCATTGAGTGAATTTCATTAACAGACAGTGTCCAGTTCACATTAACAGATACTCCAGTCAGAAAGTAGTTTCACATGCTGTGGGTTTGGACAAATTTATAAGGACATGTATCCTATCATCAAAGTATAAGACAGAATATCTTCACTGAATGGGTGCATACCTCCATTCATTTCTCCCCCTTAACAGTGGCAACCACAGAACTCTATCATTGTCTTAGTTTTACTTTTTCAAAATGTCATTTGATTTGAATTGTATTCAGATTGCCTTTTACCACTTAGTAACATTCTTATAAAATTTCTCTGTCTTTTCATGGTATGATGGCACATTTATTTTTAGCTCCAAATAGTTTCCCATTGTCTGAATATACCACAACTATCCACTCAGCTGAAGAACATCTTAGTTGCTGCCATGTGTCAGCATTATAAATAAAACTTCTGTAAGCATCCATGTGCAGGTTCTTCTGTGAAATATTTTCATCTCTTTTGAGTAGAAATCAAGCAAGATGACTCCCAGTGTAAATGTACAATCTATTGTATTGGTTTACTATATGAGCCCTTTATAACAATACTCATATAGTGTTATAAGTTTCACATACAAAATTCCAAGAGGCACATTGCCTGGGGCCATACACTGAAGCACGAAAGTCATGAAGAAATGGCTTCCTTACTCAGAGATGTTTAGGGTTTTTTTTTTTTTTTGAGGGGGGGATATTTGTTCCTTTTAGCATTGTGGTAAAATACTTTTTCTTTACAATTAAACTTCAAGTGTTAAGAACTCCTTTGAGACCCACCCTCAGTGAATTTTAAGTTGACAATGTATCATTGTTGATGATTGGTACAATATTGTACAGAAGAACTCTAGAATTTACTCCTCTTCCTTAAATGACCTTCATGTCTATTAACGAGTAACTTCCATTCCTTTTACTCCTGCTCCTAACAACCACCATTCTCTGATTGTGTAAATTAAAATATTTAGATACTTAATATAAGTAGAATTGTGATCTGTTTCTGAAAAATATTGTATAAAACATTTTAGTATTATTATCATGTCAGATCTCAATTTGGGTTCTTGGATTGATACCAGTCATGGTGTATCATTAGTATTAGTCAGTTATTATCAGATTATCTAGTAGCTACTATATTTTAGTTTTCTAAGGAACATCCAAGCTATTTTTTTTACAGTAGCTACATCATTTTGAACTTTTATGTTTCCATTTATAAAGTCCAATTTCACTTTTTTAAAAAAATGGATATAGGGTTTCTTATCTTAGAACCATTTTTAAAAGTCTATCCTCTCTCTATTTTGCCTCCTTGGTTGAATATTGGTTGACTATTATGAGGTTAATGCTGCTTGTTAAATTGGTTAGCTTTAGAGATATCTAAAAGATTAGTAGAGCACACCTCTTGGTGCCATTGAGAGGGCATTTACAGAGGTGATTAGATCTTCTGGGCTGTAACACTGATTCAGTCTATTGATGGATTCAATTTGGGGCTGTCGAGACATGGTAGAACTTTACAAGATAGGGCCCAATTAGGTTATTGGGGCTGTGACTCTGAAGAGTTTGTCTAATTGCTTTATAAGAATAACATTTTATGTCCAATACAGATTCTTCTAAAAGCGAGTCAATGAATAATAGTACATATTTTATATCTATTTCCTAATGTAAATCTTTTATCTTCAGAAGATCTGTTAAGTTACACAGTAACCATTAGGTTTAAGATAATCGAATGGAGTCTTTCTCATGGCTTAAAAACAATGTGTGCATGGTCATGCAATTTTTGACAAATTCTGTCAATCACAAGTTCTCTGTACTCGCCTCACTGTTAGTTCTTATTGTTAGAATTCTTTTTCTTCATATATTTTCATCTATTACTGATAGTATGGTCTTGTTTTCTTAAGCACAAACTACAACTATGCCTTCTCAAATATACCAAGTTCCTCAAATATTTGGAGGAACTCCAAATTGATGTTTTTATTTGAAACATCAGTTCTCTAGTAAAAATGTGGTAGTTGTCATGTTTCTTTTTTAAAAAGACAAATATACACATTACTATATAGAATATTACTGCATTTCAAGAGTGAAGTTTCTTCGTTGTGTATTATATATTATACAGTTTCCAAAAGGAAAGATACCAAACAGATAATTCTACAGTCTACAGATTTTTATTGATAAGTATATTGGTGCTAGGAAAGCAAAGTAATGTCTATTTCTCTAACAAAGCCAAGCTATTTAAAAAGCAGTTTTAGTTAGGCATGGTAGTATACAACTGTAATTTCAGGACTTGGGAGCCAAAGCAGGATTATTATGAATTTCAGACCAGACTGGATTACATCCTGATACCCTGTCTCAAAAACCAAGAGCCATTCTATTCAACACACAATGGCACTCTATTTGTACAGTGGGGTTTTTTTGTTATTTTATTTTTAAAAAATGTTTTTCCATACCCACTACTGCTCCCTTTCCTGCCCTTTCTCCCAGTCCTCCCCGACTCTTTCCCCTCCCTCCTCAAATGCCCCCTTCACTCCCCAGAGAAGGCAAAGAATCCCAAGGTGAGTCAATACCTGAACTAGTATATCCAGTTGAGGTAGGACTGAGTCCCTCCCCTGAGTATCAAGGCTGAGAAAGGTGTTTTCCTGCTAGGCATGGACTCCTAAAAGCCAGTTCATAGACCTGGGATAGACTTTGGTCAGATTGCAAGAAGCTCCAGAAACTGCCCACACCTTTGGTCATCCATATTCAGTGGGTTCAGATCCATTCCATGAAGGTTTGTTTTCAGGGTCTACAAGCTCCCAACAGCACAGGACTGCCTACTTCATGGGTCTCCCCATCATGATCCTGATCTCTCCACTGATGGAATCTCTCCTCCCTCTCTTGTGCTGGACCAGTAGCTCAACCCAGTGTTTAGCTATGGATCTCTGCATCTGCCTCCATCAGCTGCTGCATAAAGGTTTTATAATGGCAATTAGGGTAGTCATTCATACAATAGTAGGGAAAGGCCAGTTTAGATACCCTCTCTACTATTGCATGGAGTCCTAACTGGGATCATCCTGTGGGTTTTTGGGTGTTCCCTAGTTTCTTTCTAATCCCACAATGGCTCCCTTTATCAGAATATCCACTTCTTTGCTCTCCCTCTCTCTTGCTCCCTATCCCCTCACTTTATCATTCCATTCTCATTTTTTCTTCTCACCTCCTCTTGCTCCCCCCTCCATATGATCACAATTTTCTCAGGTCTTCTCTATTTCCCCTTCCCAGGGGTATCTATGGATGTCTCTCTTAACTTTCTCCTGTTAACTAGCTGCTGGGGGGAGGGGGTGCTGTAGCCTGGTTATTCTCTGCTTTATGTCTAAAATCCACTTATGAGTGGATACATGCCATGTCTATCTTTCTGGGTCTGTGTTACCTCACTCAGGATTATACTCTCCAGTTCCATCCATTTGCCTGCAGATTTCAGGATGTCATTTTTTTTTTTTTTTTTACTGCTGAGTAGTACTCTATTATGTAAATGTACCACAATTTTTTAATCCATTCTTCAGTTGAGAGACATCTAAGTTGTTTACAGGTTCTGACTATTGTGAATAATGCTGCTATAAACATAGTTGAGCTAATGCCTTTGAGGTAAGAATGTGCATCCCTTGGATATATGCTGATAGTGGTATTGCTGGATTGTTGATTGGGTAGATTGATTCCCAGTTTTCTGAGGAACCACTATACTAATTTCCAAAGTGGCTGTACAAGTTTACACTCCCACCAGTGATGGAGGAGTGTCCCCTTTTCTCCACATCCCCTCCAGCATAGGATTTCATCTGTGTTTTTGATCTTAGCCATTCTGACAGGTGTAAAATGGTATCTCAGAGTTGTTTTGATTTGCATTTCTCTAGTGGCTAAAGATGTTGAGCAATTCTTTAAGTGTCTTTCAGCCATTTGAGATTCTTCTGTTGAGACTTCTCTGTTTAGATCTGTACCCCATTTTTCAATTGGGTTCCTTGATTTTTAGATCTCTAGTTTCTTGAGTTCTTTATATATTTTAGAGATCAGTCCTCTCTCTGATGTAAAGTTGGTAAAGATCTTTTTCCATTCTGCAGACTGTTGTTTTGTTTTATTGACTGTGTCCTTTGCCTTATAGAAACTTCTCAGTTTCAGAAAGTCCCATTTATTGATTGTTGTACTCAGTGCCTGTGCTATTGGTGTTATATTTAGAAAGTGATCTCCTGTGCTAATGTGTCCAAGGATATTTCCCACATTTTTTTTTTCTATCAGGTTCAGTGTAACTGGGTTCATGTTGAGTCTTTGATCCACTTGGATTTGCGTTTTGTTCAAGGTGATAGATATGGATTTTTTTTTCTGCATACCACCATCCAATTATGCCAGTATCATTTGTTAAAGATTCTTTTTCCATTGCATATTTTTGTCCTCTTTGTCAAAATTCAGGTGTTCAAAGGTGTGTGGGTTAATGTCAGGGTCTTCAATTCAATTCCATTGATCCACAAGGCTGTTGTAATTGGTTCTGGCCCAGACTTTCCGGACTTGAACCAGAGGTTTGGTCCCACTCTCTACCCCGCTTAGCCGCAAATAATCACACACAGGTTTATATTACTTTTACACTGATTGACCTAGGGCCCAGGCATATAACTTGCTAACTCCATCATCTGAACTAACCCATCTTGTTCACCCATGCAGCTCAGTACCTTTTCTCAGAGCAGCATTTCAGCTTCTTTCCTCTGTGTCTGCTGCCATCTCATTGTGTCTATGGCAGCTCTCTCTGATAGCTCTCTGGCATCTGTCTGGCGTCTGTCTCTGCTCTGAGATGTTCCTGAGTTTTCTTAGCCTGGTAGTCCCACCCACACTTCTTGTTTGCATTTAGCCAATCAGCTTTTATTAAACCCATAGGTGGGACAAATATTTACATTACAAGCATAATCCCACTACACAAGTCTATTTCTATGCCAGTACCAAGCTGATTTTATAACTGTAGCTCTATAGTATAACTTGAAGTCAGGGATGGTGATGCTTCCCAAAGTTCTGTTATTGAACAGAATTGTTTTAGCAATCCTGGGTTTTTTATTATTTCATATGAAGCTGAGTATTGTTCTTTCAAGGTCTGTGAAGAATTGTGTTGGAATTTTGATGGGGATCGCTTTGAATCTGCAGATTGCTTCTGGTAAGATTGCCTTGTTACTATGTTGATCCTACCTATCCATGATCATGGGAGCTCTTTCCATTTTCTAATATCTTCTTCATTTTCTTTCTTCAGTGACTTGAAGTTCTTATTATACAAGTCTGTTACGTCTTTGGTTAGAGTTACCCCCAAGATATTTAATGCTATTTGCAGATATTGTAAAGGGTGATGTTTCTCTGATTTTTTTCATCCCTTTTATCATTTGTGTATAGAAGGGCTATTAATTATTTTTTTGGTTAATCTTGTATCCTGCTACATTACTGAAGGTGTTTATCAGCTGTATGAGTTAGTTACCTGGTAGAATTTTGGGGTCACTTATGTATACTATCATATTGTCTGAAAATAGTGATAGTTTGACTTCTTTTCCAATTTGTATCCCTTGATTTTTTTTGTTGTTGTTGTTGTCTTGTTACTTTAGCTAAGACTTCAAGAACTATATTGAATAGAGATATGGAGAGAGAGGACAGCCTTGTCTTGTTCCTGATTTTAGTGTGATTGCTTTGAGTTTCTCTCCATTTACTTTGATATGGGCTGATGGTTTGCTGTATATTGCCTTTATTATGTTTAGGTATTTCCCTCTCCAGGACTTTATCATGAAAGAGTGTTGGATTTCTCGAAGGCTTTTTGAGCATCCAGGGGAGTGTTTTTTTTTTTTCTTTCAGGTTGTTTATATGATGGATGACATTGATAAATTTTCATATGTTGAACCATCCCTACAAGTCTGAGATAAAGTCTACTTGACTATGGTGGATGATTTTTTTTTTTGATATGTTGTTGAATTTGGTTTGCCAGTATTTTATTGAGTATTTTTGCATCAATGTTCATGAGGGAGATGTCTATAATTCTCTTTCTTTGTTGTATTTTTGTGTGGCTTGAGTATCAGGGTGACTGTAGCCTCATAAAAAGAGTTGGACAATGTTCCTTCTATTTATATTTGAGGAGTATTAGTATTAGTTCTTCTTTGAAGATCTGGTAGAATTCTGCACTGAAACCATCTATCCCTGGGCTTTTGTTGGTTAGGAAACTTTAATAACAGCTTCTAATTCCTTTATGGTTATAGGTCTGTTTAGGTATTTAATCTGATCTTGATTTAATTTTGTCCAGAAAGCTGTCCATTTCTTTTAGGTTTTCCAATTTAGTGGAGTACCGGTTTTCTAAGTATAACCTAATGGTTCTCTGAATTTCCTCAGTGTCTGTTGTTGTGTCTCCCTTTTCATTTCTGATTTTGTTAGTTTGAATATTCTCTCTCTACCATTTAGTTACTTTGGATAAGGGTTTGACTACCATGTTGACTTTCTCAAAGAACCAACTCTTTGATTCATTGATTTTTTTTTTTATTCTCTTTGTTTCAATATTACTGATTTCAGTCCTAAGTTTGATTATTTCCTGCCATCTCCTTCTAGGTGAGTTTGCTTTTAATTGTTCTAGAGCTTTCAGCTGTGCTGTTAAGTCTCTTGTGTGAGATTATTGCAAGGTTTTTTTTAAGTAAACATCTCATGCTATTAATTTTCCTCTTAAAATGGGACACTGCTTTGTGTCCCATAAGTTTGGGTATGTTATGAATTCATTTTCATTGAATTCTAGGATGTCTTTAATTTCATTACTTCTTCCTTGACCCAGAGGTGGTTCAATGTAGAGATGTTCAGTTTCCAGGCTTTCTGTGGTTTGTGTTGTTATTGAACTCTAACTTTAGTCCATGGTGGTCTGATAGGATACAGGGGGTTATTCCCATTTTTTGTACATATTTATATTTGCTTTATGTCTGAATATGTGGTTAATTTTAGAGAAAGTTTCATGGTGTGCTGAGAAGAAGCTATATTCCTTTGTGGTTTGGGTGGAAAGTTCTGTATATATCTATTAAGTCCATTTGAGTCATAACATCTATTAGATCCCTTATTTCCCTGTTAAGTTTCTGTCTGCTAGACCTATTCGTTGGTAAGAGTGAGGTATTGAAATCTCCCACTATGAATGTATAGGCTTTGATGTGAGATTTAAGCTTTAGTAATGTTTCTTTTACATATGTGAGTGCTCTTGTGTTGGGAACATAGATGTTCAGGACTGAGACTTCATCTTGATTTTTCCTGAGATGAATAAGTAATGTCCATTCTGATCTCTTTTGATTGACCTTAGTTTGAAGTCTATTTTGTTAGATATTCGGATAGCTACACCATCTTGTTTCTTAAGTCCACTTGATTGGAAAATCTTTTCCCAACCCTTTATTCTGAGCCAGTGTCTGTCTTTGAGGTTGAGATGTATCTCTTATATACAGCAGATGGATTCTGGGGTATTTTTTTTTATCTATTGTGTTAGTCTGTATTTTATTATAGGTGAATTGAGTCCATTGATATGAAGGGATATTAATAACTAATGATTATTAGTTCCTGTTATTTTTGGTAGTAATGTGTACATGTTTCCCTACTTTGCGGTTTCCTTCTGTGAGATTATCTATTGCTTGTTGGCTTCATGGATGTATATAGCTTTCTTAGGTTGGAGTTTTCCCTCTAGTTCTTTCTGTAGGGCTGGATTTATGGATAGGTATTGTTTAAATCTTGCTTTGTTATGAAATATCTTGTTTATTCCATCTATGGTGATTGATAGTTTTGATGGATATAGTAATCTGTGCTGGCATCCGTGGTCTCTTAGTGTCTGTATAACATCTGACCAGGACCTTCTGGATTTCATTGTTTCCATTGAGTAGTCTGGTGTTATTCTGATGGGTCTGCCTTTACCTTTGCAGCTCTTAATATTCTTTCTTTACTCTGTAGGTTTAGTGGCTTGATTTTTATGAGGTGGGCACACTTTGTTGGGGAGGTCTAGGCTATGTGATGTTCTGTAAGCTTCTTGTATCTTTATAAGCATTTCCTTTTTTAGATCTGGAAAGTTTTCTTCTATGATCTCATTAAATATATTTTTTATGTCTTTGAGATGATCTTCTTCTCCTCCTCTTCCTCCTCCTTCTCCTCCTCCTCCTCCTTCTCTTCCTATTATTGTTAGGTTTGGCCTTTCATGGTGTCTCATATTTCCTGAATGTTTTGTGTTATGGCTGTTTTCTTTGACTGATGGATCTATTTCCATTGTTGACTCTTCCACACAGAGATTCTCTTTTCTATCTCTTGCATTTTGTTGGTTATGTTTGCATCTGTAGTTCCAGTTTGTTTCTTCAGATTTTCTTTTTCCATCATTCCCTCGAATTGTGTGTTCTTTATTGCTTCCATTTCAATTTTTAAACCTTAAAATGTTTCTTTCACCTACGTGATTGCCTTTTCTTGCTTTTCTTTATTTTCCTTAAGGGATTTGTTAATTTCTTCCAATTTTTCTGTTTGTCTTTTCCTCTATTTCTTAAAGGGAGTCTTATTTTTATTTCCCCTTTTAAGGCTGCTATTATCTTCATAAAGTTGTTTTTAAGGTTGTTTAAGATGCTGGTGGTGCCATATTGTTTCTTGTGTGGTTATATGTATTCTTGCACTGGCGTTTGCCCATTGCTTCCTTGGATCCTGCAGGATTTGTCTGTATCTTAGGGAACTGATTTTGATGTAATCTGTTCTGGCTGTGTCTGTCTCTCAAGAAGTCTCTTTTGGTCCAATCTGGGCTCTTGGTCTACCTGGAGGTAACAAATTCTCTGTCACAGTGAGCTGTTCTTGGTCCAATATGAGCTCTTGATTCAGAAAAAGCTCTTGATACTATAGGCACTTTTGATTGATAGGTGCTAGTTAATTGTGGGTCTCAAGTACCCTTCTTGATCCAATAGATACTGACAAATTGTGGGTCTCAGTTACCCCTCTTGATCCAATAGGTGCTGGGGAACTGTGAATCTTAGGTAGCCACTGAGGTTTCTGGATAATGGAATGAATTGGGGGATGGGGCAGGATTTGTTAATGGGGTTGTCTATCCAACTGGATTTTACTGGGGCGTTCTGGCCTACAGGAGTTTTTCCTGCCAGTCTGGATTTAGGGAAGAGATGAGAGGGTATGAGGTTCCAAGGGTTGTGTCCCAGGGCCTTGGTCATGGAGACCAGGCTCTCTGTCTGGGCTGAGTAAAGTACCACTCACCTCTTGGTCCAATAGGTGCTGAGGATCTGTGGGTCTCAGGTCACCAGGTGATAGGATGAGTTGGGAGTTGGGGCGGGAGTTATACATGGGAGTGTCCAGCAAACTGGATTTTACTGGGGAATTCTGGAGAATTCTGGCCTGCAGGGGTTTTCCCTGCTGGCATGGATTTAGGGCTTGAACAGTGTTTTATGGTGCTTAATAATAAAAGATTTATTTTACATTTAAACACTTGATCTTACTTCTGGTTTAGAAAGAATTGCTATTAAAAATAGGTAGTTTTCCAATGTCTCATCAACAATGACAGACATTGAGACTGTGGAATATTATGTATAAGTAAGGAAAATCTGTATATACTGATAGTCTATAATAAGTACAGAAAAGTTTTATAGTTGAATAATATCTTTCTAGAGAATAAGATTATAAAATACATAGTTATTTATTCGTGTTTTAAAAATAAAACAATAAAAGGGTGTTTTAAAACTAATAAAGGAAAAAAAACTAATGAAAATTTAAGATTTATCATTAGGAAATTACAAATTAAAACAGTAAAATACCATGACAAACATTTTAGAATTTCTTAAAATTCAAAGCACTGACAATGCTAACTTCTAGTTAAAATGTGAGAAAATAGGGTCTCTCTTGTGGTAGGATTATGTTGTGTGACTCTTCCTGGGGAGATGTGAATAAAATTCTGTTCATCCTAGATAGGGCACCAATAACCTACCTGTTTAATTCCATTTAAATTTATCTTGGTGAGACTATGAACACATTGGAATTACTAACAGAAGTATTAGTGACTCAAAGGCTACTGCAGCACCAAAAAGCACAACACAGCATGGGTGACAACTCACAAATGTTGACCATAGTGACCCCTGATCAGATTGTAGATATCTCTACCAAAGAAAGTCTCCTCCTTCCCAGAAGCTGGCTTCTTATGTAACCTGAAGTAGGGGTTTTGTGAATCATATAACTTTCTGAGCTTCCTGAGCTTTGTAAGTTTTATAAACTCCCTGAGCCTTGAAAGATTTCTTAGTTAGCTTCCTGAGTCTGATGACCCTTCTTCCAGGAGAAATGTTTTTAGTCAAAGGAAATAGCCATATAACACTCCACTTTTCCCCAGGCTCTTATATTCTTTTCATCATCTCTTCTGTGTTGTTCCCTGAGCCTTAAAGGGAATAATATACAGCCATTATTCTACAGAAATAGTCATTTTTTCCTGGCAACCTAACCATTTGTAAATCTCCACTGTACCTGTTGCACACCAAAAAATATGAAATATCCCTCCACATCAATAATCTATATACATGATCACAAGTAGTTAGAATAGGTACATCATTTTTGATTGGCAGATAATAGCAATTTAGATACAGAACATTCCCTAATTGTCATGTTTCCTATACAGGCCATTATTAAAGCTTTCATTTTCATGCTGAATAATGGATTTTCCTCCTCACATATTAAAGGTAGATTGAGAGGTATCTTCTATCGTGTCACCTTATTCTCTCAAATTTTGCATTTTTCCCTCCAAAATCACAGACTGACATGAAAAAATAGCGCCCAGGTGTCCTTTATACTTTCTCCTTAGCTGGGCAGACAAATGAGTCTAAGTTGCATGCCTTGTCATCCACAGCAAAGGCTACACAGCTGATGCCACAGCCTCCCTACAATCTGTCCCATACATGCTATGTTATTTTTGAAATTTAAAGAAAAATTTATTGCGGATCTGGAAACAAGTCCTACAGTATTGGCTTTTTATATAAAACTGTAGCTACACAATGCATTGCATCTATTATATTAAAACATTAAGTAGACAGAAATATGAAAATCATGAACCCACCATTCTTCAACAATTGAACAAAGATAAAATGTATAAGGAACAATATGAATGACTTGTAAAAGATGAATGGGCTTGTTAAGCACATTCAACAAAAAGAAGCACAAGTGAATAAGAGTTCAGTTACGTGCACTAAAGTAAACTTTAGGCACTAGGAATCAGCGTTTTGCCATAGAGAAGTAACACATTATAAGTGCGTAGTGTCAGAGGAACACTCTAGCATTCAGAAGCAGCTTTGTCAGCTAGGCAGTAATAACACTCTATAGCAGTGGTTCTCAACCTGTGGGTTGCAACCCCTTTGGGATCACATACCTGTTATCCTGCATATTAAATATTTACATTATGATTTATTATAGTAGCAAAATTACAGTTATGAAGTAGCAACAAAATGATCTTAAGGTTGGGGGTCATCACAACGTGAGGAATTGTATTAAATGGTTGCAGCATTAGGAAGGTTGAGAACCACTGCTCTACAGCATCTCTCTGTTGTCCATCATAAAATACACTGGTAGAAATGAAAAAGAAAAAAAGGGAGTGCCCTTTATTTTCTCTGTTTAAAATCAAACAAAACAAACATCAGTTCTGTTATATACACTAACATCTTCAAGATACATCATTTGTACAGAAGGACTAAGAACCAAACTCTGTTTACAGAGATCCAAACACGAGTGAGAGCACATCCCTCACACGGCTTTCCGATGATACTCAGGAGGAACCTCTTCGTAATCACTGGCACTGAACAAAGTTGCAGAATTCTTCGCCAGGTATTTGAGGAAATCAAGAAAACCTGAGAGTCTGCAGTATGCTGAAATTCTCATAGATCACCCTGATGCACCCATGTCCCAGGTGCATGGAGCACCACATTTACTGAGATCATTTGCCTGGGGATCAAGTTTCAGGCATCCATGAGCTATGATGTGAACTTTCAGGACTCTTTACTTCAACTGTTCATAGATGTTTCTTCATTTTCACAGTAGGATCCACTCAGGCCCTCCCTCTTTCCTAGGAGGCTGAGGTGTCTCACAGGTACTGTCACCATCTCCATTTCCTGGAGTTGTCGGCCTGCTCTTTTTTGTTGTCACTTCAGCATTTTTCTGTTGCAGGCCAGATGTCTTCTTAACAGGAGCAGTCCCTCTCTGCTCACCCTCTGACTGCCTTGCTCCTGATTGGCCTTTAACGTTCTTGCTGTTTCTATCTCCATGTCCATATATTTAAGTGTTCTGCTTTCTGGAAGCCATCCATCTCAATTTCTGTTCCAACCACTGTCATGTATGAAGTATTTCCCCTGTTTGTCCTTTTGCCCCTTTACACACTTTACTTCATAGAGAAGAGGTCCATGAAAGCACTACAACTCACTCACCCTCCTAGAGTTTAGGCTTTGGGTCTGCTTGAGTACATTTGTAAGTGATACTCCACCTACTGCTTCTCCCACCACCCCAATTACCACCACCTACTCTCCTACATGCTACTTTCAAAGACTGCACTTATAAGTTCTAATCTATCAGCCATTTAGGGGAATCCTCATACTTGTGTGATAGACCCCATTCATCAGGGTAACATGTTACTCCATACTATTTAGAAGAAAATGGCTGCTGGGATTGCTCTGCTCTCCAGTATCTCGACCTTGATGGCATATCTTATCCATCATGTAACTTCCACTACAACAAGGAAGTATACTATCTTACCCATGTAGAGAATGTAGCCACATTAGAATTGCCCCTGTAGATTCTCTCACTTAGATCAGCCACAGTTATAGGCCCATCATAGAAGTCATGAAACAACTGCAGCTCATCTTTGTTTCTTTGGTTTAAAACAAATAAATTGAAACAAGTCCACATAGTTTTAAATAGCTTCTTTATAATTGCCCAAACTGGAAGCAACCAGATGTCCTCCAATAGATGAATGATTTTTTTAAAAATGTGTCCATATAATGGACTATTATTCAATGATAAAAATAAGTGAGTTGCCAAACCATGAAACAATATGACAGAACAGAAACCTAAGTCTTCATTACAGCCACATACAATGGGTTTCATCTTAATGAGTGTAAAATCAAAACAAACATAAAAAAATAATGAGAAAGATTTGTTACCTGTAGCAGATGAAAGCAAAAAGCAATGCCTTCTTCAAAGACAGTGTGGGAACTTCACTTAGAAAGTCTATAAATATTAATATAAAAAAGCATTAAAGGGGTGGATACTTTCCTGAGCATGCTCAATTAAGGAATAGATTCCTGAACATGCTCAGTTTTAAGTCAGGCTTCATGAAAGAAAGGAGGCGGACACATTGATACATTCATGGTCCAGGGTCATATAGCAGACTTGACTAGGAAAAAGTGGCAGACAGGAACACTTCAGGACACGCTCAGTTTGCATCCTTAAGGTGGCACACATGCTTACCTTCTGCACAAAGATGGTGGACAGAAATGACTCTAAGCATGTCTAACTTTGTAAAGTTTTAGTTGAAATAAAGGAAAAGACACTTTAGTGGTAAATAAGCACAGGAGTTTACCCACAAAGTGCCTGCCTCAGAATTGCTAACAGTATTGTAAATGCAAGAAGTTTGAATCTCAACTATATGACACAAAGGGCAAGACATAACTGGGGGGAGAAAAGTCAGTGGTTGCCAAGAGTTGTCTGGAAATGGAACCATGACTAGTCAGACAGAGACGTTTTGAGACAATGAAACTATATTTAATGCTGTACTGGTCAAAGATATATGTCTTTATAAATTTGTCAGAGCTTACAGAATATATGTTGAGTCAGCTAGTACACAATAAATTTTCTATCAGTTGTAACAAATTACCATGTAGCAAAAGAAACTAATAGAGGAAAGTGTGAAGGAAAGAATCGTGAATATCTATTGTGCATTTCTGTAAACCTAAAACTGCTCTTAAAAAGTAAAAATCTTTTAACAATATATTTAAAAATACAACCAAGAAATATTTTCTTCATGAGAAAATTAATTTTGCCTATCACTGTATTAAGTGATTATAATTAGAAATAGATTTGTGTTTGGCCTTTTGTTTCCTGAGGTACTATGCTTTGCATGGCCCCTAATTGTCTTTAAACAAAATAGAAATATAGTGATATAAAAATTAATTTTAAGAGCTAATGATACCCATAGGAGTTCAGAAACTCCACAGATGTATCACTTATTTATCTATTGACACAGAATATTGAGCCTTACTTTGTACCAGGTGCTATTCTTCCCCTAATGACATAGCAATGAACCAGACAGAAAAAATAAACTGTACTTTCATGGGGCTTACATTCCAGCAACATATTCCCAAACATTTATAGCTTCTATCATTTAGAAAATAAAAAATATGATTTCTAAGTTGTATTGAACCACCAAATGATAAATAACTTTTGCAAATATCATTCTCTTTCTAATTAGAATTGTCTATTCAAATAAAATGATAAAGTAAAAGCAATGTTGAAATTTTAAATTCTGAAAACTGTAATTATTATTTTCTTTTTTTAGTAGTCGGGGCTCTGACAGTTCAGACTCCAATGACACTCAGACTTATCTTCTCAAGTTGACCTCTCAGGTATGATTAAAAAGTTTTGCTTCAGTATGGATATGTTAAGCAGGTACACTGATTATTGTTGTTACTAACAACCAGGAAAAAGGGCTGTGCATCTGTCATAATTGTATAGTTATAATTGTTTTTCTGATTATGTGTATAGCTTTAAATCATGGAATTTTTATTTCAACCCCCTTCATAGATGAAAATATTTAAGATCCCAGTATTAATTCTCAAATTTCACACTACTTGTTAATGTCACATGTGGTGCCCTAACAAACATCACCTATTTATTAACCCAATATTATTTATTTCATTAACATTTATTGTTAATGCTGTGCTCACACTAGGTACCAGGCACTGCCTAGATGCTGGGAACAGAAAGTGAAAACAAGTCAAAAAACATCTTTCCCTTTGCTTTCTTATGATCTAACTGTAAGAGCAACACAACAAAATTAGTAAAACATAGGACTTAATAGATGAGAAGAGATGACTAAGGAGACAAAGAGCTCGTGTGGAGATCACAGTTTGCATGGGCTTACTAAAGAAAGACAAGATACTAAAGTGAGGGATGACAAACAACTTCAAAATCCTAGTAATTTATAGTAAGCCTTTTATTTTCATACACTCTAGTCACTAACAATCCACTAGCCACAATAAGTCATATAGCCAGCCAGGTTCACCATTCAAAAGAATGGAGCTCACACTATACACTACAGAGTTCCACAGCAAAGAGTAGGGATCTTATTATAGAGGACAAAACATTTGGAAGCAGTGTTTTAGCATTCCACAGTTCACCTCTAGGTCACAGTTATTAACTTCCTGCCCCAATGTTAAATTTACTAGTATTTTTCTCTTATCCAAAACACCCAGAGTTTCATCGAAGCATGGTTATCAGCCTTCTATCATGACCTACACCAGGCCTGGACCAAAACCTATAAAATAAGACCCCTTACATACACCATAATAATGGAACAGATGTTGAGAAATTATAATAGACATTCCATTAAAATGAAGAAGGGGGAGTATATAAAAGTCATAGAACCAAAACAGTCCTGAGTTTGCATACATGTGTGCTAGGAACCAAAACCATGGCTTTGGGCATTCCAGGCTAGAACCACAAATTTTTACTGTGCAGATATGGAATAATATTCACTAACCATTTCTAAAACCCAATTACTTTTTCATAGAATCTTGTGTTGCCTTGCATGCATTAGAGTGCACAGTTACACTGGAAGGAAAGGCGTCATTACTCCATCTTCTAGGAAGTGAGTCTCAAAATAACTGCCTTTGATGTATTCATTAAATATTAATTTAAGCTTCTCTTTTACTTAGGTAAAAAACAAGAAAAAGTATTTGAAAACAAAGAGGGAAAGAAATGCCACCCTAGCAAAGCGCAAGAATAACACAAGAGAGGTAAATCTTGATTATTGTAATGATTTAAAATGTTTTAAATATGATGCAAGAGAATAGCAAAGTCATGTGTATTGCATGAATTCTATTTGGTTTTATAATTAAAAACCCAGACCAGATATTGAGATAAACACTGAAATATCAGAGAGATAGAGAAACAAACCACAGTCACTTCTCACCCAGCCAGCTCCTCAGCCTATCTCCACAAAAACTGCAGAGTTTTCTGTTCTCAGCCAGCAAGCGGAGTGGCAGGCAAATCTAAACTCCTCCCTTCTCTCCCTCCACCCAGCTATCTTACTTTCTGGTTCTACTTTCCTAGAGCTAGGATTAAAGGTGTGTGCCACCACTGCCTGGCTGTTCGGCCTTGAACTCACAGAGATCCAGAGGATCTCTGCCTCCCAAGAGATGAGATTGGATTAAAGGCATGAGTCACCACTCCTTGACCTTCATGGCTTGGCACTGTGGGTGGCTCTGTCCTCTGATATTCTAGACTACTTTTATTAAATATATAGTATATCACCACATATGTGTTCTATTTATCCTCAGAAAAATAAAATGAATAGAACTTTGGTCATATTATTTGCTGTTTACAAAAACTCAAAAGATCCTTGACAGGTGAAAGACAAGTCTTACTAAGATGCTATGTTTTAATTTTATTTGTATTCATTTTATTTTAAAATTATTTGAAAAAGCATACAGGATGAATCCATGATATTTAAAAAGAAATTTTAAAACAAGGAAGAGAACATGAAGGAATGAAAATATATAGTGCTGAGAGATGGAAGTCTAAATGACAGCCAAACCTAAGCAAACCTCTTCACTAGACAACTGACAAACACTATTTAACAAAGAACAACCATATACAACCATATAAGGTTCTATATGAAAAAAACAAATTTAAAATTAAAAGATAATCTATAATTCTCACCCTCATTGAAACTAGCAAGCCTGAGAATCCAGACTGTCCTTGTTGCACTTGTGGCTCAGTAAGACAGAAATGCTACTGCAAAACAATGCGGGCCCCACAGCTACCAGGGCTGCCTTCCCAGGGGGAACAGGGCTTGGTAATCTTGCCTCCAGCTACCTGTTTCTGAGGCTAAATTCTAGGAGAGTGCAGGGAAAAGGAACATCCTACTCCAACCCCAGTTTTTGGCTAGAGGCTTCATCTTGGGTACTGCACCACTGAATAACTTGCCCCTGGTCATTTTTGCCTTGTCTTGTAAAGTCTGGGTTCAGGTCCTGGAGAGGCAAGTAGTGAAGACCTAAGGCTACTACAGCCAGGTTCATCAGAAGAGCATTACTTTCTCCAGCCCCAGATCCAGAACTAAGGCTTGGGATTTTTGTCTTGAGAGAGAGTTGGTCCATACAACAGAAAACATGCTAGTGCCTTCTAAAGAATTTATTTCATTTGCAACAGATGGAGAAAGCTAAAGCTTATGGAATTCTTAAAACTCGTGCAAATATGGTAAAAAAAAAAAAAATTGGGCAGAGATCGTTAGGTTGATTAGAAACACATGCTAAACTGTATCCTGGCTACTTTGCAAGAAAGTGCTGGGGAGACATCTGGGAGGAGCCCTCCAGAACTCAGAACAGACCTCATACACAACTTCTAGGTGTGCCTATTCAAAGGAGATCTTTAAGAAATTCACCCAAAGAGCAAATTATGACCCTAGGAAGGGTTGAAGACATTAAAGCAGTTGACCAAAAATTAATGGGAAATGAACAAGTACATGCAGTCAGAGAAAGCCCTTATTGTTCCAGCAAGCACTCTATACCACCGACCCATGCCTTCAACCCCCATAATCAACTTTGATTTTCATCCTTTTCTTCATCTCCATAGATATGTCAGTATCTGTTGTCAATTATATATACAAAGAAATGGATTTTTGTGTTTTAACTATATTGAATTTTGTGTTTGTGTTCTATTATGTGTTGTTTTATATTATTTGATTTGTTTTATTAAGAGGTTTCATTTTGTTGCCCAGGTTAGACTCAGAGTTCTAGAATCATAGATGCTAGCTTTAACTCTATTTCATAGTCTAATGTAACTGAATTATATGCATTACATGCTGACAAAACTGCTTTTCATTTATCTTTCCTTCTTCACACCCATTTAGAAATTCTTTATAATGTTAGGCAAAGAAACAAAGCTTGAAAATGTTTAAAATGTTTTCAGTCACAATGATCTGTAGATTATTCAAGGTTTACAGTCAAAAGTTCAATATGTATCTTTTAGTTCAGTAAGTCAGCCTTGTATTTCCCCCAAAAGAGAAACAAATCAATATATTTGCAGTTTTCTTTGTTTTAGAGTCCTTTACAAAGTTCAAGAAAATATTCTTTACCTTTTGTATATAAGCATAGTTCTAAAATTTGTTGGTAGATTTCCTACAACTGTGTATATTTTTGTGTTTCATACTTTCAACTTCTAATTTAAGTAATTACAGATTTTTTTGTCTCTGTCAAGATACATGAGTTCTGTATGAGAAAAAACATTTTAGTAATGAACAAAAATACTGATTTTCCCTGCTATTTATTAATGCAATAGAGAAATAAAAATAAACAAGAAATGTTTTTTGAAAATCTATCATATCATATCATAATCATACAAGACGCATACCCCAGCTTTATGTTTAGAATATATCATGTTTTTTTCTGATTCTATGTTCCATTAGGTTTATAGTGAAGAACATTTACTCCAAAGACACGAAGAATCAAATTCTGATGTGAAAGGTAAATTTCTGCTTTATCTTCTCACAAACAATTTATTCAATAACACTCAATTATGCCATAATTTTGAGGTTGCCACTGTGCTTAATGCCAAAGAATCTAAGATGTATATAATGACTGACAAGATGGCTCAATAGGCAGAGATGCTAGCCACACATGAGTTTTATCCCTAAGACCATGTGAAAATGGAAGGTGAAAACCAATTCCATAGAGTTGTCCTCCGACTCCACACTCTCGATGGCATATTTCCCTTATACATACACTTCGTGTATGCACACATGACACAGTAATAAATAAATAAATAAATTAATTAATTAATTAATTAATTAATTTTTAAAAGGAAATATATGACAGCAGTTTTTTTTTTCCAGGAGCTCATCTTTTAACCAGGGAAGAAAAGCAAGTAAGCAAGCACCGTGTTGCAGGTACAGTGCCCATAGTGTGAACCGTGTCTCCAGAGAGCAGTGACAGAAGTAGTCAGTGACCCAGAACAGCAGGGATCCCACATATTTGAGGCACACTCTTAAGGCTATGGAAAGTTGCCCTCTAAAAGAATATAGGGATTTAATGTTTTTTAAACTATCTCCTCCTATCATTTTATAATTTAATAGAGTATGATCCCAGGAAGAAATTAAATCTGCAACATTCATTTGCTTCTTCTGCTGCAAAAGTGATGTCTGATGTATGTCTTTAACTGACCTAGCATTGCTGATATTTAGCTTATATCTTCTTATCCTTAAAGTTCCTTAAGAAAAATCATAAGATGTATAATAAATATTTAAGTATATAGATGTGTATTTTATATATGTCAATCAGGATAATTCACCAAAAATAATTAATTTTATGTATATATATGGTAATTTATTATATATTTATACCACCCATACCACCATTATCCTCTCAAAAGGAGTTGAGGTAGCCTAATTAAAATGTATGTGTACATGTGTGCATAAATTCATTTAGTCTGTGAAGTAGGAAACTAAACATTGAAAGATTAAAACTATACCAAGAATAGGGGAAGTTAGATAAAATTCATTTCACTATACTTTAGCCATTCTTTCTGATAGTGTTCATCAAGAAGTTCAGTAACTCTTTATATCCAACTTTTATCTAAAATGTCAGGAATCAAAAATAAAGATAAACACAATATAGGCTAGGAAGACAGCTCCATTGATTAACATGTTTTCTGCATGAACATGAGTTCCTGAGTTTGGATCCTCAGAAGCCATGTAAACCAGACACAGAGCACACATCTGTAATTACAAAATAGCTAGGGTAAGATCAGAGAAGTATAGAGGAGAATCTTTATAAGCTTTATGCCAGCTACCTTGGCACAAGGTACATGCAGAAACAAGAGACCCTGAGGTAGTCCCCTGATCTCCATGCATATGTTTGGCATGCACATGCCCACATACATGTGTACCCCCACACACACATACAAAGATTTTTTTAAAGATAAAGTAAAAATAATATTTTAGTTTACTTTTTACCTTTTTCTAGGTCTTTACACAGACACCACATCCTAATAAATGGCATAATCTATTTTGCATGTTTCTTTTTTGTTTAAAATTAGAGGATTTTTGGTTTTGTTTGGTTTTTGTTTTTTTGAGACAGGGATTTTCTGTGTAACCTTGGCTGTCTTGGAACTCACTCTGTAGATGAGGCTGGACTCACACTCCCAGGGATCTGCCTGCCTCTGCCTCCCTAGGGCTGAGATTAAAGGCATGCACCACCACTGCACAGCAAAGTTAGAGTATTTTATGAACATTTTTTCTTGTGAAAAATGATAGCAAAATATTATATACTGTAAATCTTAATTGTATAGATAGGTCTATTGTTTAGCTTTTATTTTGCTTCTAACTTTCCTTTATTGTGAGAAACATGAAAATCTGTCCATTTGTGTATACAATTATTTCTAGAGAAGGAATTATTGTCCCCAGAGGTATAAATACTTGAAATACAACAAAAATTTATATTTGAAGATGTCATATGTTAATTTCATTGAGTTAAACTATTATTTAGAAATTATTTGAACTTTTCATTTTGAAATGAGATACAAAATATAAATGAACTGTAAGTAATCAGTCACTTGTTTCATTTCTTATGATCTTTTACTATCTTCTATAGATCCAAGGCCAGCTGTACCAGATGTGTATGTGGCTCACTGTCTCCGAAGACCATTGCCTAATCAAGGACTGGGTAAGTAAAGAGGGCTCAGGAATACATGATCACCTATAATCTGAATATGTGCAATAATATTAATTCTTATCTGGTCAAGGTCTACATATCTAAAAGAATAAGATGTTATTTTAAAATTTATTGCCATCCAGCAGTTCATCTTACCAGAAATTTAGGAGCTTAATTTTTTTCACTTCTTTGGCTCTAGAAATGCATAGAAAAAGCCAACAGGAATTGGTTATACATGAATGTGTTTTAAATTTCGTATTAGCTTTGGTTTGACAATTGTATATGTGTGCATTTACAATTCCTCTCAGCACCTCCCTCTCGTGACTCCTCCCATCCCCAGTAGTTCCCCCTCCTCCCTACAAACCACTCTCCCACATTCCTGTCTCTTGTTTTGCTATGATTCACTAAGTTTAAGTGGAACTGACTTTGTGACCATAGAGTTCCAACTATCTATTGGATTGACGATGGGCACACAGCTGAAGACAGTGACTCCCCTTCTCCCAGAAGCTGTCAGTAACCAAGAGTTGAACAGAGTGGGGGTAGGGCTCAATGAGCCCCTCTCTGTGTATGACTGATTATGGACATGAATCTGTTTCTTGTCCCGCGCTACCGTCTCGCCAGCAAGAACGACGAGGCACACGTAGGATCCTTCTGCAGAAAAGCTTTAATGCATCTTGAGAGGGAGAGCATAAGCTTACAAGGCGGAGACCCCAAACGGCTAAAACCCGTCCCTTATATAGGAAACTGACCCCCGCCTAGGACGTGTCAGACTCAGATTGGCTGTAGCTCAATCGGGCGAGGTGACACCACGGGAGAGGCAGAGCACAAGGAGTGGAAATTTCTCTTGCACTTGTGCAGTCTACTTATTTACACATTAGAGCACAGGATGTCGACGCCATCTTGGAATGGCGGCAGTGAGTGCGGCTTCTCACAGTTTCTTATAGTTTTATACTACCAAAACAAGAACAGAATATTTTACCTCATTATCTAATATTTGCATTTGCATCTCATCAAATCCTAAGGTGTAGAAAAACTTTGAGAATACTCTAATCTTAGCCCTAATTCACTGGGGCCTAGTTCATTAGGCTCATACAACTTTTCACTTGGTCAAAGTAGTTTATTAAATTGCAAAACAGTTCATTCTGTTGCTAAAGAGCTTCAACAATGAAGCAACTATTGTGAAGCAGTTTTCAGTCAGGGATATTGAAAAGAAAATGAGTACCATCCATCCGGAGGCCAGCTTGACCTATGCATCCCTTGAGAGGGAAGGCTAAATGACTTGTTTTGCTGACAATTGAAGGGAATATCTAACTAGTTAGAAGGATGGACATCTAAAAATAGAGCCCAGGTGGATCCTATGAGCCACTTGTAATCCCAGTGCTTTGAAAGCAGACATGGGATCTCCAGAGTCAGCTGGCTGTCTCGAGTAGATGAATCAGAAAGGTCTGGGTGCAGGTGAGAAAGCTTGGCTCCAAATATGAGACTAGATCTATCAAGGAAGACACAGGGTGTCCACCTTTGACTTCCACAGACATACACACACACATACAAACAAACAATAGAGGACATAGTACAACATGTAGAGACTAATTTGAGATTAAGTGTCAAGGACAATACACTAGAATAGAATTGGTTTGGACACTTAAAATGGACTAGGGAGACAGATCAACTCTCACATCCACACTTAAATCTTTGACCCCTGTTCAAACACAAGTACCCCAAGATGAAGCTGAGCTCAGGACCTGGCATACTTTAGATTCCTAAAACATTGTTAATTAAGGTCTACTAACCTTTTGCAAATAGACTGCTCCCCGCAAACTGCCCAGAGAGTGAAACATACAATATACTTTTTACAAGACAGTTTAACTTAGCCAGAACAAATAATTTCAAATCCCTCATGCATCTTAAAACTATAAATGTAGTCATAATTTTGTAAACCTCAGAGCACTTACTCTGAACTACTAGATTATGTCCCAGGTGGCCATCCTCACTTTGAATTGAATAAATCTTTTGTTTTCATATTTGGCATGCCTTCATTTGTCTGTTAGTAGAGGTATTCTAAAGGAAAAGAGTAAAAGCACATAAGTAGACTAAGTCTCATGAATCTGGGATTAGACAAACAAGAACTAAATCAATTGAAAATATTTTCATTTTCCTCCAAAACAACAGTGTTCAGTCAAAATAGTATGTGGAGAACTCACATGCATATTACATGAGGGTATCTATATGGAGAATGTGAGGCTAGCCTGAACTATTTAAGACCATACCTTTTTTAAATATATATTATGTGAATTGGTATTTTTCCTGCATGTATAACTGTGTAAGGGTGTCAGATCTTGGAATTACAGACAGTTGTTAGCTGCCATGTAGATGCTGGGAATCGAACCCAGGTCCTCCGGAAGAACAGCCGGTGCTCTGAACCACTGAGCCATCTCTCCAGCACCCCCTTTTTTAAAAATATATGTGTATTTTTATTTTTATTTTATGTGAATTGGAAGACTATACCTTTAAAAAGAGTTAAAGTCCTTATCCAAGGGAAGAAATATTATAAAAGTACATTTTACCACTATACACTAGTTAACTTGTTCTGCTTCTAATTATGATTGCCATTGTTCACTAGTTCTATTATTTTGCTTAAATAATAAGATGTATATAATAGCAAAGAAAATAATATATAGTAATATATAATTTAGGCCCCAATTTTTATATTAAAATATGTGCATAATAGTAATTTATTATACATTATACTTTACTTTGGTCTAATAATCTACATCCTAGATCAACTCTCTAAAATGTTTATCACATTAGTATATATGTTAGCTGCCATGTGGGTGCTGGGAATCGAACCTGGGTCCTCTGGAAGAGCAGACGGTGCTCTTAACCACTGAGCCATCTCTCCAGCCCCTAGTATATATGTAAATGTCCTTCACAAATGTGCCAGGAAGTTTTTTTGTTTTTTATTTTTGGTGATAGTGGTTGTTTCTCCTCTTCCTCCTCCTCCTCCTCCTTCTTATTCTTTTTTTCTCCTTCTCCTCTTCTTTCTGCTCTTCTTTCTTTTCCTTTTTGAAGTCTTACTCTATAACCTAGACTGACCTGGAACCCAAGCTAGACTTTTAACTCACAATACCTTCTATCTACTTCCCTTGCGGAGGTATCACTAAAAAAGTATTTGATTTCAGGAGTAAGTCTTGCTTGCTTCCATTTTCCTTGCTTTTTCTTTTTTTAACTGTCTTTTTATTCTAGGATACTCTGAGCATCTCACATGCTATGCTAGTCCTCTGCCACTGAGCTGCTCTTCCAGACCATACATTACTTTCCAATTGGTAGTTAATATATAGATATTTTTCCTATTTATTCTTCTCTTGGAACAGTCTTATTAAAAGGCTCACAAGAGGAATATGTACCCATGTATTTCATGAGTGTGAACAAAACTTTATTTAGCTAAAGATGAGCTAAGTTATCTAGCCATTAAGTGTGAACAAAGTAATTGCCAAGAAAATAAAAAATTAACTTTTGTTGATCTTAAAATGTAACCAGTTATTTTATGGTATATTCTCCTTTTTAGTGAAAATTCCTGGACATACCTGTTATCCCCGAAAAACACGCTCAAGGTAGGCAAACTATTCTTGATTTCTCCTCACTATATTACTCTTTTTCTTCTGTCTTAGAATGTTTTAATCTTGAATTAAAGCAACAGATAAGGTTGCTCCTTGAAAATAATTGTTGATCAAGTTTATCTTTAGGTCTCAGCTGTCTAAATCACTCTAAGATGTAAGATAGATAGATAGAGTTTTGAAAGGTTCAGAGACAATTTCAATAGCCCCATACTGTCTTTGATGGATGCTTTAAAGGCTTAGCTAAATGTTTATTTATATGTGTTTATTATTGAATGATCTGATTTCTCATTTTAAAAATCAATCTTTCTGGCAAGTCTATCATCACTGTAGGATGAATGCACAGCAATCATGTGTTTACTAATGTCTCTCATGGTTTATGAACTATTGGTCATACAAAGAGAAAACTAGCATCTAAAGCCTGTAAAGGGCACAGAAATAGGAGCATCTGAGAAATCACTGAATTCACACAACTATATAATTTCACTACAAGAGGTGATGGTCTGCCTTTTCTTTGTTCATTGGTTTCTTTCTCAAGAACCTAATTTCTGGTAGATAAGCTATCCTATAGGAAAAAAATCAAATTATAAATATCAAGATAAGAAAAGATGAGGCTGAAGCACTGTCTCAGTGGTTAAAAGCACTTACTGCTCTTCCAGAGGACCTGTATAGCTGGCATGCAGATACAAACAAATACTCATAAATAAAAATAAATTTTAAAATGATAATAGGAAAAGAACTGGAATTAGAAGATAGGACTGTTAGATTTGATGCTGCCTCTTATTACCTATATGACCTTAAGAAAACTGCTTAATTTTTATTATTCTTCCTTTAAAAATGGGACTAGTACTACCTATCCTGCCTATATCACAGGCTGGTGAGAGCTCAAAGATTACATACTAAGGTATAAAATGCAAATAGAAAAATTTCATTACTCTTGTGTAAGAAGTTGACATTGAGATTACAATACTCAATTTCTTTCAGCTCCCAACATATGATTCAGAGTCTTAACAAAGACCAACAGAAATATATTTTAGAAACTTGTAAGAGTCCAATCCAGAAAGCAGTTCAGTCCAAAGGAATCGACATGTATGAAAGTTGTTTCAAAGTGGCATCCTTGAAGTGCCCTATCAACAAACAAACTTCAAATTGGATTGAGAAGACAAGGATACCAACAGGTTTATTTTTAATTATTGTTTAATATTTTAATATGTACAAAAATCCTTTGTATTATGTTATCATAATAAATCTCATCCAATCTGGATTATAGGAATTATATTAGTAAACAGAAAATTAATAACCATTGCCCTCCTGTCGCCTCTCATCTCTGAATGAGCACATTTAAAATTTTCTTGGTTTAATATAGCCTTGAAAAAATTTAATTGCATTCTTTGAGATAGCACTATTACTACTATCCTACAACCAAGGAACTTTATCTTAATGCTATGGCCATGTTCTGGTAGTTTCTACTTCCCAGACTTGTAGTTTTTCAGTTATAAACAACCTTTAATTTTGTGTCTCTAAAGTGACCCCACACCGATTAAAAACCACTGTAGGCCATAGTTACTGGCTTGAGTTGTGTTCATACTGAACTATTCCTTACAAAAGGCCAAAGAACATTGCCCCAAATTCTGATTAATCATAGTAACAGATGTTGATTTAAGTTGTAGAAAGTAAAGCTAAAGTCAACTTCACCTTCATTCTACTTGATTGAATCTAAGAATCATGTTAAATGAAAAACTTGGACATAGGCTGGGGTGATAGTGGTGTATGCCTTTAATCCCAGCACTTGGGAGGTAGAGGCAAACAGATTTCAGTGAGTTTGAAGCCAGCCTGGTCTACAAAGGGAGTTCCAGGACAGCCAGGACTATTACACAGAAACACTGTCTTGAAACTCCCTAGCCCCAAATAATAATAATAATAATAATAATAATAATAATAATAATAATAATCAGACATAAAATAGAAAATGCTATATGGTTGCAGGTATATGAAAGCAAAATTTACTGGAAAAGAAAAACACAAAAAAATACATACAGTTATCTAGAGTAGAAACTGTATGGAAAACTGGATGTACTGTAGGAATCCATTTAGGGATGATCTCTTTGTAGGAATCCATTTAGGGATGATCTCTTTTATATCATGATTATAGTGATGATTTGACAAGTCTTGACACCTGTTGGAATGTCATAGTCTTGGGCCAGTGAAGGTAGCTTAACAGAATTATTATCTGCCAAGACATGAAAGACCAAGGATGGAGCTTCAATTCTGTCTAAAATACTACATTGGAAGTATCTTTTAGATACTGAACTTGAGCTATCGAATAGGCTGCTGATTATTACTATGGAGTTCACAAAAGAGAATGGGATTAGGATACATTTGGGAGTTTTGAAAATACAGATCATGGTTTAAAGCATAACTCTGGAAGGCATTTATAAGGAAGTGCATTATAGACAGAAAAAGAAAAAGGACTAAGTTTCCAGGAATCTTTACAGTGATGGGTTAGGAAAAGAATAAGAACCAAAACGTAAGAGTCTAGGATGGGAGGTAGTGTACAAGGAAAACCTCATGTATAGGAGAGAAATGCAGAGAATATGTAGTCCTGGAAGCCAAGCAAGAAAGTGTCAAATAAAAAGAATGATCAAATGAGTCTGAGACTTCTTACTGGTCAACTGAAATGGACTGACCTGAATTTTATAACATTGGAGGTTCTGGGGATCTTGATCAGAGAAATTTTAGTAGAATGCTAGAGATACCAATACAGCTGAAGTATGTCTAGGTATGGGAGAGAAAAGCTGCAGGGTTCCTACAAATCCTGAAGACCTGTGTTCAATCCCCCAGAACTCACCTAAAGATAGAAGTAGAAAACTGACTCCACAAAGTTTCCCCTGCTCTCAAACATGTTTGTGACCCTACACACACACACCATACATATAGTAAACATTTAATTAATTTAGAAATGAAATCTCCTTCCCATAACTACCTTATTTTATAAACAAGTATCCTAGTGAATCTTGGTGACATTAAAATAAAAGTTATTCAATTTTTCCTTTCTCCAAAACATACCTGTTCAACAGAAGCTAGAAAAAAAGCTTTTCTTTTTCTGCTCTGCATTTCTTTAAAATATAGCATTCTTCATCATTGCTCTGTTTCTTATAAAAGGAAGTATGTCCTTTTCCATTATTGAACTTACCAAGAAGAAAATATGTGGATTATGTCAGAAGTTACTGAAAGGTCCAGTCAGACGTTAGCTCTGATGAGAGACAGTACAAAAATGAGTTCTGCCTGCCAAAGCAGAGTGGAGAAGTAAATTCATAACAAATACTGGCAACATTTTTATGTCTAAGTTATCCTTTCTTTGGAGTTGACCAACACAAATACTGTACTCTCCTGCATTACCCACTCTTCTACTTATCCAAACCACCAGCTCTGGAAATAAGTCATGGCACCTAGAAGTCATTTCCATTTTGGAATGTCTCACTTTCACAGATTTTCTGCTTACACTCTACAACTACTTTTTCTAATATCATTGATTTATCTTAAATATTGATGAGGTCTAAACAGCAAAAGGAAAAGAAATGATTGTAGCTGACCATTGGGTTGAAGAAAGAGCTTCTCATTCTGTTTTCTCTCCATTGAGGAATACTTAAGTTTTTAAAAAGCAAGTCCATAAGAAAATGCCCAAAAATTCCAATAACTTGTCTTAAGCTCTCACACCTATGAGTTAAAGAACATTTGTAGACTTTTTCTGGGGTTCTTTTATTTTCTATTGATAATCATGTTGCTTTTTCTTAGGAAAGATTTTTAAAATCATCCAACAGGAGTTACATCTGATTCGTCTACACTATATGCACCATCAAGTTTGTAACTCATGGAAATCTATAATTCCTACTGTTTTCTTTCAATAGACAATTTCTTCATCTTCTTTTTGGGAGGGCTGTTCAATGCCTGTAGTCACATCATATGGCATTAGAAGTCAGAATCTAGGCATGTAAGCATAAGCAGAGCTGAGTAGATAGGGTACCTATGCTGACACAATTCCAAATTTAAGGGGTATAATTTATATTCCAGCTCTTTCAACAACACATAAATCTCTAGCCCATTCCATTCATTCTTTATGGTTTAATTGCCTCCACATCAACTGTGATGCCTATTCTTGGTTGTCAGCTTGAGTATATCTGGAGTGAATTTAGCAATCAATATCTTTAGAACTGTTTGTTTCTCTAATTCAGATTAGGTCATCAACTCTAATTCTAGATGAATCTATTTGGCCTTCTCTATCTACATCCTAAATTAAAGAGCACTTCATTTTTAACATATGACTTAATTCATTTTTCACACACACATGAACACACACCCAAGATGTGATCTGGCAAAATGTCCTTAATTTCTACAACTTCTACAGTAAAAAAAATTAATTCCATATCAATCATCCTTATTTTGGAAAAAAATAATATTCTTTTTTAATATTAATTTTTCAGGAGTGCTCTGTTCCCATGCCCAGCAACTTTCTCAGTGGCACAGTTTTAGTGACTACTTCTTAGCTTTCTCATGATCAATAAGTAGTAAGCACCACTCTCACATCATCTTATGTTACACCTCAGCCTACTGTAGTCTGGCTTCCAGTGTCATAATATCAATGAAATGATTATAGCCACAGCCAGAAGTCCTTACTACACTGGTCTTCTTACTACTAATTGTTCCTAGCACATCTAAACTCTCTCCCTCCCTCTTGATTCATTGAGCTCTTTAAATTTTCTATGTCTGTTTTTATTTTAGTTGTTCTAGATGCTCATTAAACCTGATGAAATATGTGAAGGCAAGCCCATTGAGGATGTCACCTCTGTCTATTCTTTGTCTCTCTTCTCACCTCATGCTTCTCACCTCTTCTCAGCACTGTGCTGTGTACATGTGTCTTCAGTCATTAACCAACCATTATAATTGTTTATCACCAATCTAGATCATTCCCCAATTATATACTTACCTTCTACTGAACACATCTGTTTATTCACCTGTTCCCTGAGTACTTCTATTCACCTTACTATATATCTCCCTCTTCCTGCATTCTACATCTGTCAGTATATTGCCATCTATTTTTCTCAGTAATACCCTAATCTTCTGAATGCTAGTTATGTATTAACATATGAAAATTTATCCATTCTATGCCTAAGGATTCTCCCAGGTCTACTTACTTCATCCTCATACCATTGATTTAATTCAGATCCTCTTTGTCCCTGCCCCTTGAATTCCTTCAGTCTTTTGCTGTCCCACCTGCCAGCTCCCAATAACCCCTCAGAAACTTCTTATTAATTATGAAAGTGTGGACAATAGCTTAGGCTTGCTTCTAACTAGCTCTTATAACTTAAATTAACCCATTTCTATTAATGATGGCTGTTACCCCTCCTGCATGTCTTGCTTGTTTTCCATTTCTCAGTATCTCCATCTTCTTCCCAGCATTCTCTCTGTCCCAAAATCTTGTCTAGCTATAGCCACTTAGCTTTTTATTAAACCAATCATAGTGGCATAAGTATAAAGGAATATTCCACAACATTTCTTCCTTTTGTCTAAATAAAAGAGAAAGGTTTTAACTCTTAACATAATAGAACTATAAACAATAAGAGGTTATCAAGTAAAAATTGCATTTACAACATCCAGTCCCTTAGTATTTGGCAAATTTAAATTTAAATAAAATATTCCATTATCTATCCTTTCTTGTTGAGTCCAAAGTTTTGTACCTAATTTACTTTCTATCATAACTAAGGAAGACTGCAATTATAACTACCTAATCTTCAACTCCATCAAAGACCCCAGAAGTATATAATTTTACCTGCTTAAACAGGAAGTGTAATGCAAACCACTTCCAAAACAACAGAGATACCTGGCTGCCTGGACAGTCACCCAAGCTTCCTCTGCAACATTGAAGCCCCATCTACAGGCTACGGACCTAGAATATCTGACAGTTTCTCTCTCTCTCTGTCTCTCTCTGTCTCTCTCTCTCTCTCTCTCTCTCTCTCTCTCATTATAAATTCTCAGCCTTATCTTAGCTCTTTTTATCTAATTAAAATTTTTTTCAATTACTTTACATACTGACCCAAGTTTTCCCTCCCTCCTTTCTTCCCAACCCCCCCTTCCTATCTACCCCCTTCCCTTCCATTCCTCCTCCATCTCCATTCAGAAAGGGGTAGGCCTCCCATGGGCTTCAACAAAGTATGGCACATCAAGTTGAGGCAGGACTGAGTGCTCCTGCCCTGTGTCAAGGGTGGGCAGCATGGGGAAGGTTCCCCAAAGCCAGCTGAGCACAAGGGATAGGTCCTGAGCTCACTGCTAGGAGTGTTTCAAAGAGACGAAGCTACATAACTATTAAACACATGCAGAGGGCCTAGGTCAGTCAGTCCCATGGAGACTCCCTAGCTGTTGGTTCAGAGCCTATGTATGAGCTCCCACAAGGTCAGGTCAGCTATCTCTATGGATCACCCACACACTGCTTGTACAATCCATCCTCCTTCAGCAAGATTCCCAGAGCTCAGCCCAGTGCTTGGCTGTGGATCACTTCATCTGCTTCCATCAGTTACTGGACAGAGTATCTCTGATGACAATTAGGGCAGTCACCAATCTTATTTTTGGCAAAGTTCAGTAGTCTTTTTTTTTTATTTGTGCCATGCTTGTCTAGTTTGTACAGCATACTATCAGTAGTCAAGGCAAGGGTAGTTTCTTGCCCAAAAGGCTAGCTTTGCCATAATGAAAGCAAACTCCATATGGATTTTCTTTGATGCCCATCATCTTCTGCAAAGTAAACTGGTACTGCCAGGAGCAGATGTGTCTCATTGTCATGAAAAGTGTCAGGTTATTAAACATCTTAAACACTGTATTCTGTAGGTCTTTGAAGTGTTTGAAGACTATATATATAAATGTATTTGTGTGACCTTGAAAACATCCCTAATATGACTACAAGTTTGATTATTATAGATGACTAACTGCTAAAATGCATTTCTTAATTATACATTACATTTTTAAATGAGCTTCATAAGCACAATACCCTAAACAAGAGTAGAAACATACAGTGCAATAGAAATAACTTTAAATTTGTATACCAAAATCCATACCAATGTAAAATATTTCAGGTTAATAGTTGTTCAAAAGTAGACTCAACCATCCATCCTTTTATCCTCTCATTTCTACATTATATTTCCCGTTTTTGTCTTCAGAAAGAGATTCCTGAATCTAATCTCATTTTTTTCTTCATTGTTATTATTACCAATAACAACTTGTAATGAATTCCACAAAAAGATGACAAACATCCATAACACACTGAATGACCAAGAACCACCCATCCCACCTCTTGGGAATGTGGGCATTGTGTTCTTTAGACTACTACCTGTTGTCTGGGGATGCTGGCATCTTTGGTGGACCCTGAGAAAATGGAGATAATGTTCAAGTCCTGGGAGAGCTAGCTGTTGTCTAGTCTTGGTATGATGAGAAAATGTAGGCTTATCTTAAGTCTGGCTGGAGTGGTCTGTGAGACTGGATCATTTCAGCCAGCAGCCTTGAAGCTGTTCTGGATGTAGAATTCTGAGGAAACTGCAACAGAAGCACTCTTGAGAGGCTGAATCACCTGGGCCATTGTTTTTTTTTTTTTTTCTTTTCCAGTTTTATTATTTTAAAGTTTAAAATTACAACCACAGCATTTTATTCCCGGCACTGGTAACACTTATTTAAAAAGGGGAAGGGGGCGCGTGCACGCGAGTTTCCTATTTTATTAAAATAGCAGAAAGACAACTAACTGTACAGGTTTTTTTTTTTCTCCCAGCTCCCGAAGTGAGACTAAGAACTAGTCTTGGATACGGATATATACATATACACACATGCACACAAAGCCTGGCTCTCTAAAACTACCTAGCAAATTCAAATCAACTGTATTAGATATTACAGCCCACTTTCTGCCTCTCCCCCCCCTCCTCTGCTACTTAGAAAAGATTTAAAAAGTAAGAGGTTGGAGGAGTCGTAAGTGGCAGCTGGTAGAGAGCTGAAGCCGCACCAAGCAAAGCCACATCTTACACAGGAAGGGGGAAAAAAAAACCAAAGTCCTCCTAGGACACAATTCAGCAATCGCGTGGAAAAAACCCAGTTTCCATAGGTACACTGAGGCACTTGGCTGACTCCCCACCTCTCCCCCTAAATTCACACTCCCAATTAACAGGAGACCTCTGAAAAGACCTTCTTCCCCATGGCTAGATCCTGACTGTGAGAAGCTGTGGTTTCTCTAACCAGCAGTGACTTGGACCCAGTTCCTTTCCCTTTCTAGACAATGGGGAGGAAAAGGAAACCCCAGGATCCCCAACTGCTCACCGCTGGTTAGGGCGCCTAGGGAATTTTCCTCCCTCCCTGGCCACCTAGGTGGGGTGCACGGTCTGCTCCCACTAAACGTTTTGAAACTCTCCCAAAGGATGGATGAGCAACTTATGAAAGCCTTAAAAAAGACAAACTTTAGTTTCTGGGTCCCTTTATCTAGCCAGAACTCTGCCATTCCCATTTGCCCTCACAGTAAACAACCCTCCCCCATCCCTAACCCCGTAAGAAGGTTAATATCAAGAAAAAAAAAGTACATCTTACTTGACATATGAGTCGTTCATTCCAAAACAAATTTGTGATCTTCTAAATGTGCCATGTTAGTCTACTAGATAGATCATGTCTTCTTAAACTTTCCATTCATGGCCCATTTTACCTGAGAAACTGAGGTATATAAGATAGGTATAAAGCTCAAAAGGTTATTAATAATAAATTATAATGAAATTTATTTCAAAACAGTTGTTTCATATACATATGATTTTACTATTTAAAAACATTATTTGGGGAGAATGCTAGTTGTGAAGTATTTGCCTTGCAAGGAAAAGGACCTACATTTGAACCCTGGTACCCAGAAGCCAGGCATGGTAGTACACATTTGTAATGCCAATAAAGGAATAAAAGAAAAAGTCCTCAGCTGACTAGCCAGCTAGCTGAGTTGCCTGGTGAATTCCAACCCAGCAGTCTTACAAAAAAATCTCCTTACTTGTCTACCTTTGCCCAGTTCACGCCATTCTCAACTCAGCAACAAGCATGATCTTATTAAAACCAATCTCAGACTGTGCCACATTTCTTTACCAAGCCCTTCCATTAACACTCAAGGTTCTTACAATGGCCTATGCAGTGATTCTCAACCTGTGGGTCACCACCCTCTTAAGGGTGGTTGAAAGATCCTTTCACAGGGGTCACATATCAGATATTCTACATGTCAAATATTTACATTATGACCCATAATAGTAGTAAGATTGCAGTTATGAAGTAGCAATGAAGTAATTTTTGCTTGGGAGTCATCACAACATGAGAAACTGTGTTAAAGGGTCACAGCCTGAGGAAGGTTGAGAACCACTGACCTATGATGTCCTATATGGGCTGAATTTAAGCTGCAACCTGAATTTATAGCTTTCCTTTCATTCACCTGCTTTAGCTACTGATACTATCTTGGTGTTCTCAACATCCTGCCATATTATGGTGTTAGTAAGACTCTTTGCACTTAACTGTTCCTTTATTCAAAATGTCGATCCCAGGATATCTGTTTGGCTTATTCTATAATTCCTATGATATGTCAGAGTCATAGATAGGCCTTCTCTTAACACTTTTTGAATATGTAAGTCAACCATCTTCCCCCTAGAATTCTCCATTTCCCTCCCTAGCCTTATTTTACCTTATAAACTGTATTGCCTAACATACTGTGTATTTTATTTATTTTTTACCCATCGTCATTAAACCATAAGCTTTAGATAGCAAAGACTTACAGATAAAGCCCCTTGTGTGGAATTTGGTTTAATACAAAATTGCTTAATGAATGTTCATATATCTATATGTCTCTATATATACATATATATACATATATATGTATATATATATATATATCTTTGTGGTTGCTCCCTAGAATCCCATCATGAACTGAAAAGCAAAGCAAAAAGACGCAAATCTTTTCAAAGCAAGAGGACTGGTACAAATTGGACAGATGATGAAAAAAGAATCTACAGGGATAAAAGAATAGCTCAAACTCAGGAAATATTACAATATTTGCTCCCTATTGTGGAATCCTCTAAAAACATGAAAGCTACTCAAATCAAAGACCTATTCAATCCAGGAGCCGACTTACAGCAACATCAGTAAGTCAATGGTACTCACTATGCTTACCTATGTATTGCTGGAAAGCAAACCTGGGACCTTGTTGTGCTATGCAAATGTTCTTCCTCCAAACCATCACCCAGCCCATTCCCTGTTGTTTTACTGCTTCATAAGGAAGCATAGCTTGCTAGTTCATTATCTTTAGAAACAAACATAGGCTTTTAAAAATAGCATCCACTATATCACAAAACCAGAGGTCATAATTATATACCAGGTATGTAAAGAATTAAGTTATCAAGCATTATTTGACCTATTACTTGTATAAAATATTTTAGTTTGTATCAATAAAGTAAGATGTAACTAGAACATGACTTGACAATTTTCAGATTTTTAAAACTTTATACCCCTGAGAGAAGGGATCAGGATTGAAATAATTGGTAATCAGAAGAAAGCAATAATAAGATTATTTCTTTTAAAGATGAAAAACAGAACTATCTCCAAGGCACAAAGGAAAACTATATAAATAAAAGTAAGGATAATAAAATCTGAAAATAGTAACTATAATAGCATTTCCGACAACATTTTTAAAAGATCTTCCCAGATGCTAGATATCTTCCTAAGTTATATACTTATGACCAGCAGGGCCTCATAGTTACAATTTCTGCATTCCTGGATATGACTAATCTCAGCACTAAATATAGTCCTAGTCTGTGCATGATTGAATCTACAGATAGAGAACCTCCAGTACAGAGGACTGAGAACTTTATGCTTTACACATAGTAAGATTCAGATACAAAGACTTTTTCTTTTTTATTTATTTTTATTTTATGTGAATTGGTGTTTTATCTGCATGTATAATTGTGTAAAGGTGTCAAATCTTGGAATTACAGACAGTTGTTAGCTGCCATGTGGATGCTGGGAATTGAACTCAGGTCCTCTGGAAGAACAGTCAGTGCTCTTAACCTCTGAGCCATCTCTCCAACCCAACCAACTTTTTCAAAGCCACACAATAGGTACAAAAATTCAGGTTCAAACTCTCTTTAAAAGATTGATTCCAAAGTCCTAAGTACATGCCTTAGAAAATTGTAGAATTTTTAATGGGAAAATAGGCAAAGATTATAACCAAGCAATTCATAAAAGAAATACCATGGCCAACAAACATTTAGGAATGTTCAATCTTGTTAATTTGAAAGTTACAGAAAGTAGTGATAAAACACCATTTATTTTTTGCTATTCAGTGGAAGAATCTATTCCTGTGGGACACAAGTTGATAGTTTCTGGAAAGCATTTCAGCAATATAATGGAAACTCGTAATAATGAAAACTCGCAATTTCACGTTATTCCCCCTTCTTCTTCCTCATCGTGTTTATGGGGTTTGGAGCTGAGCCCAGGCCCTCATACACGCTCCTGAGCCACCATAGCACCACCCATCTCGACTGAAGCAAATTCCACTGTGGGAAATTGATTTTAAAGAAAAAAATTAAATATGAATTATAAGACATATGTAATGGCCATTTCAATATTGTTTATAGGAGTTAAAAATTAAGGAACATTAATGTTCAATAATTAAAGTTGCTTAAATTAATTATTAAGTATTATAAAGTACTTTGATATTGAAAATGAATATAAATTAATAGGAAATGTTCATAATATATGTGTGTAACATGGGCTATATACCCATTTTATTTGGTGTGATTATGTTTACATGTATGTATGTATTATACACATTTAATACATAAAAGAAAAACTCTAGAAGCACCTATGCTTGAGAATGATCATTTCTGGATGGACATTAGTAAAGAATAATGTTCCTCTTTGTGATTTTATTCCTTTACTGTATAATCATCAAAAACAATAATATAATGATATGTTATTAATTATGTTATTAATTAATATTATATAATATATTATAAATGATATAAAAATCAGCAATTGGTGGTAATTTCTAGTGGGATGCTGTAGCAGTCATGATGGGAATGGCCCTACTTGACAGGAATTGAGTTTAATACTTAGACAATTAAAATAGGAGAAATATGAACGTACGGAGGCAAACAAAGTATAGAGAATAATATCAACAAAGTTATCAATCAAGGAGCTAAAGAAATGGCTAAGTGACTAAGAGGGCATGCTGCCCATGCAGAGGACCAAAGTTTAGTTCTCAGAAGCTCACAGTTGTCCATAACCCAGCTCCAGAGGACTGAACACTTCCTTCTGGTCTCCACAGGTACATTCCCACACAGACATACAGATATACATGTAATAAAAAATAAAATCCCTTTTAAAGATTGTAAATTCAGGCTAGAGAGGCTGGGAGGTAGCTCACTGGTAAATACCTTCCTCACAAACACAAGGACCTGCATTTTATTCCCACACCCATCCATGGTTTTTAAAAAGCTACGGTAGGTAGTACATGTAATCTTAGCACCCAGGAGGCAGAGACAGGTGAATGAATGATTAGAGAGATGGTTCATCAATAAAGTGCTTGTGGACAAGCATAAAGACATGAGTTCAATTCCCAGCACCCCAGTAAAAAGCTGAGTGTTTGACACATGCCTGTAATACTAAGTGTTGGACAGACAAAGCCAGGAAACTGTCTGGGGCTTGCTGTATAAATTAAACTACTCTAGTAGAATAAGTACAATACATTTTATAGCAAAATGAAATCCAAGAGACCCTCTAAGTCTGTAAGACAGTGAGTCCTAAAGTGACTTCAACTTCAGAGACCTTGTCTTAGAAAAAAAAAAAGTGGAAAGCAACTGAGGAAAGATACCTAACGTCAACTTCCAGCCCCAGATGTGTATGTACACAAATGCATGTATATTGCATACGCATGCACATATATAGACATATATACACAGAGAGAGGAGAAAGAGAGAGAGAGAACCCTTAAATTCAACAGTCAAAAAAACATTTCAGGATTACAAAGAGGGCTCATCTGTTAACAGCATGAACTGCTCTTGCAAAGGACCCACAGTGGATAGCTTACAGCCACCAGGGAAATCTGTCACTCTCTTCTGGCCTCCACAGGCACCTGTACTCACATGCACATAATCCCACACAAGGGCACAGTTGTACATATAATTTAGAATAAATTTTCAGGAAAAAAAAACCATGTCATTAGAAAATGGACAAGAGACATAAATAGGAATTTAAGTAAGCAGTGCACAGGTGGTACACAGCCACAAGAAGAATCAATATCAGCAATACGGTTAATACACAATCAGCTATCACTGCACACATATCAGAATAGCTGAACAAAAACACAAACAAGAACACCATATGCCTGTGAGGATGCAGACACCGAGTTATTTGTATGCTGCGCTGGGAACATAAAATGGGATAACTACTGTAAACTTAACTAAGCATCTCATGGCTGGGTGTGATAGCACAGACCTGTAATCCTAGCACCTAGTGAGGAAGAGTTAGGACTGTGAGATCAAGGTCCCCCGAGAAAACATAGCAAGAGTCTGTTTCCAAAATAAAATGAAAAAATAAATATATAGCTGCCATGTAACTAGCAACTGCTTCCCTGGAATTTAATTTCAGTGAAAAAACAAGTTTACACAGTATCCTGCACATAAATGTTTATTCAGCTTTATTGGAAATACCTATAAGCTGGAAATGATCCACAGGTCCTCCAGTGGATAAACATTAAACTGTAGCATATACTCATGCTACTGACTACTACTCAAAAAAATAAAATGAGCAGAAGAAAGACAGAAAAAAATGAACACCCCCCAAAAAAAATTATACAGGGTGGGTAGAAAAATTAATTTTAAAAGGCTGTACACTGTATGGTTACATTTACATAACATTCTTGAAACAACAAAATAATATAATTTGGAAGACAAGTTAATGTTTTCCAGGAGTTAAAGAGAAGTCAAGACAGGAGAAAAGGAAGAGGTAACATCTAAGTGGGCACTGTAAAAACACCATGAGAGCATGGTTCTGTATCTTACCCACACTGGTGCCAGGTCACTGTGTCACTGTGTCACTGTGCTGTTTCACTGTGACAAGGATCAGTGAAGGGTATATGCAGTCTGTCTCTATTATTTCTTCCAAGTGCACATGATGCTACAATTACTTTATAACTTAGAAGTGCAATGAAAGTATAGCTAAAATTCCCAGTTAAATAAAATTCTAAAGAAAAATAGACTGTAGCTACAAGTAATTATTTAAAAATCTCCCTCTCCTGAGGGAAACTTCTATATCTCAAATTCATTAATTCCTTATTAGGTTTCTAAAAAATCTTATATATAGGGGGCTGGAGAGATGGCTCAGTGGTTAAGAGCACCGTGTGCTCTTCCAGAGGACTCGGGTTCGATTCCCAGCACCCACATGGTAGCTAACAACTGTCTGTAGTTCCAGTTCCAGGCAAACACCAAGGCAAATAAATAAATAAATAAATAAATAAAGTAAAAAAAAATTTTTAAGGGGCTGGAGAGATGGCTCAGTGGTTAAGAGCGCTGTCTGCTCTTCCAGAGGACTCGGGTTCGATTCCCAGCACCCACATGGCAGCTAACAACTGTCTGTAGTTCCAGTTCCAGGCAAACACCAAGGCAAATAAATAAATAAATAAAGTTAAAAAAAATCTTATATATAATGTATAATATTATCAAGTAATTATATAATCTTGTCTATAATGCATCTACTCTAATTAAATAAATTACATCTTAATGGCAAAATATAGGCCGAATGTGTAAAGTCAGTGAGTCCTGAAGAAGGTACCAGATAACCACAGCCTCTAGACGTCTAGAACAATTGGAGTAGAGCCAAACACTTAGAACCAGAGATCAAGCTTTAGTTTATTTTCATAAAGATGTAAATAAAGTCTTAAGGGGCAATGAGCTCACCCAAGGGAAAATAGACTAATCTGCATTATGACAGCATAGGACCATAAAGTAGGTACACACTGGGCAAAAACTCTTACATTTCATTTTTTTTCTAGACTTATTCCAACTGCTTGCATAAATGTAAGAAGATACAACACACCTTGGTCACCAACCAGAAATCTCCTTTTTAAAACACGAAGGAATCTTATGACAAATACCTCTGAATGGCTCCGGTCTGTGCCCCAGAGCTCATTTGAAAGATTCTCACCCCTCTGCAATCTTCAGAAGAGGAAAAAGCATTCTGAACTCTGGGCCAGAGACACTGAAGATGCAATGCTTCCCAGCAGCAAACAGGAGACTGTTCCCTCGAGTTCTAAAATGGATGCAGATATTGTCAACACTAACAGTCTCCAGCCTGAAGAATCCATCCCGAAGAGCTCTGAGCAGATAGTTCCTCATCTGACTAAGAGCAACAAGAAACCAAGCAAGAGTAACGGCCCACTCCCCACCCCCGTGAAGTTCCACAGCAACAGTTAGTCAGGCTGACAGTGTCTCTGAGAACTGTGGCTGATGGAGAAGTGCTGACACAGTAAACATGAGCAGCCCCTGCCCTGACCCTCCCCTCCCTCTTCACATGCATTTGTGGATACCGAACTACAGATTTTACATACCCATCTTCCTTAGCGGAAACATCTTTCAGAGATTTTAAAAATCCAGAGGAAATATAGAAAAGTTAAAAACATATATTTAATTTGTATCAACATGAGAAAGAGCTTGAAACTTTTGATTTCTTCCAAAATTATGTGTGTATATAAAACAACAAAAAGCTAAGACCTCAAGAAAGGAAAGACATGCTGTCAGTGGCATTAGTCACTTTGATGAATCAGCAGCGAGCATCATTTCCTGCATCTCTTTTATATAGTTGGTGTGCTAGAGAAAGCACAGGAGAAAAAAAAATCAGTATTTCTCATTTCTAGAAGAACAACATATAATGGTTCCTGTGAACACACATGACAGCTGAGCATAGCAGCATACACTAGTAATCCCAGCACTTGGGAAGTAGAGGCAGAAGGATAAGGGATTCAAGGCTAGCCTGGGCAACATTTAAAAACAGCAAAATAATAAATATCCTAAGAATACATAGTAAAGCACTAATTTGTATGCCTCCAACTGATGAAATAGCACATATTAAAAGATGCTAATTGCACAGACCAAAGAGTGGAACCACATTACATGGAAATATATTATGGTTTCAAAGTCATTTCACCTCTCATAATTAAAGCAAAAGATTAGAAGTCCCATTTTTCTTAGAGTCAGTGAGTGTACTCCTCCAGCCTTTTATTCAAGTGGATACTTTGGAAGCAAGTCCTACACCTCACATTTGTCATGAGGTAGCAAGCAGTCAGGCGAGGGGTACAAGCTATAATCCCATCTGCTTAGGAGCCTGACTCAGAAAGATCACAAGTTCAAGGCTTGCCTGGCTACAACCTGAGTTCAAGAGCAGTCTCAGCAACCTAATAAAATCCTGTATCCAGATAAAAGACTGGAACAAGGAGGAAAACTGAGGTGTAGCTTGGTGACAGAGAACTACATACCTAGTGTGGGGAGGCCCTAGTTCACACCCCAGCATTACACAAAACAAAGATAAAAATACAGTGCGTAGAAGAAGGGATTCTTGCAACGTCCTGTGTATAGGAGTAAGTGTAGCAAGTGTGTCTGTCAAGACAAAGGTGAGTGAATGAGGAGGTACAGTAAATACATGTCACAGGTCTAAGTAGGATAAAGAGGTTCTGTGCTCAGTGTTTCTAGTAGCTGAAAAGGTCTTGAGAGCTCACTGCAATGTTAAGAGAATAAATGGTATTTGTAGGGAATTTTGACCATAAATGTCCTCAAGAATCCTTACACATGTTAGTAAACAACTATGTTTCTCAATAAGGAGGATTATGTTGTGGGAGTAGGTATCTGAGTTCTCAGAGAGGTCCCTAATTTCTTTACTAGGAATTCTTACCTTGGTAACTGATTCCATGGTAGAGTACAAGCTCTCAAAAGTCAACTTGCCCCTGTTTTCATAAATCAGAGAAAGCTAAACTTCATGGAAATCTACTTTTCTTTTTTGGTTTTTCAAGACAGGGTTTCTCTGTATAACAGCCCTTACTTTCCTAGAATTTATTTTATAGACCTGGCTGGCCTCAAACTCAGAGATTCTCCTGCCTCTGCTTCCCAAGTGATGAGATTAAAGGCATGTGCCACCACACCTGGCAGAAATCTAAATTTTTAAATTGGCATTTGTTCTTTGAAACTTCAGTTATATGAAAGTTTGAGACTACAGACTCTAGAGTTTAATACCTTTGTGAGTATAACCAAAACTGTTTTCTTGGAAGACTGGGATGTGCAGAGGTATTTCCTTAATTCTTTTACTTTTATCCTATTATATAATCTCCTACCTTATATCATATTTTTTTAATGTCTTATTACATTATTTACCTTTTGTGTGTGGGGATGTGTGAATGCTCAGGCACCACTGGATCATGTATGCCATGGTGCACATGGAGGTCAGAATACAGTTTGCTAGAGTGCTTTCTCCTACTACCACATGGGTACAGGGATGGTGCTCAGGTGGTCAGGCTTGACAGCAAGTGCCTATACTGCTGAGCCATCTAATAACCCTCCCCTTGTCCCTTATGTGGAACATGTAGATTACAAGAACATATGTAGACCATTTTCACTCTGTTTTTCATGTTATATAACTTTAAATTTCCTAAGTATGCCACTCTTTCATAAAGACCATTCATTCTGTCTGACCTTTATTATGTAAACCTAACATAATAGGAAAGCCTCTACTTCTTGAAGATTAACTGTTGTATGATGTTTCTGGCCTGTCCAGCCTATGGTCCTGACCTGCAGACCTGCAGTCCAACAGAAACACACAGACACATTAATTTTATGTTGATCAGCCTATGTCTCAGTCATATGGCTTGTTAACTCTTTACTCTTAAATTAACCTATGATTCTTATCTTGTTCAGCCATACATCTTCGTACCTTTTCTTAGAGCAGCATTTCAACTTCTTCCCTCTGTGTCTGCTGGCATCTCATCATAGTGTCTCTGTGATGTCTCTCTGGCATCTCTATTCTGCTCTTCCTGTTCCCAGAGTTTTCTTAGTCTGGTAGCCCTGCCCACATTTCCTGTCTGCCTTCAGCCAATTAGCGTTTTTTATTAAACCAGTAGGTGGGACAGTTATTTACAATGTAACAACATAATCCCACTACAATTAACCTCAAATGTTCTCTTCTTTGAAAAACCTTCATTAGATCTCCTGGGGATTTATAGTAATTAGATTAATATGTCAAGACTTTTGAGTGGAATAAGTCGTAATTTGAGAAAGGATGGGTAATACAAAGAGCTGTAAACTCTAAGAAACAAAAGGAACAGGTCAGAATTTAAAAGATGTTAATGAATGCTGAGCTCATCCATCAATTAGGTGCAAGTGAGACTTGCATTTTCTCCATTTACAATGATGTTGGTGGTGGGTCTGTCATATATTGGCTTTGTCATGGTGAACTATGTTCTCCACTCTCTCCAGGACTTTTAATATGAAGGCATGTTGGAGCTGCTCAAATATCTTGACTGCCCCTATTGAGATGATAATATGATTTTTTGTCTTCAAGTCCAATTATATGACTTATTACATTTATTTATTTACATACTGTTTTCTTTCCTTTAATCCCTACTCAGATTTATTATTTTTTTCCATCTACTGGATTTGGGGCTGGTCTGTTCTGATTTTTCAAATTCTTGAGATACATCAAGTCATTTAACTGTATTCTTTTTGATTTTTAATGTAAGTTCTTACAGTTGTAACTTTTCCTTCATAGGACTGCTTATAAAGTATCCCAAAGGCTCTACATGATATAGTTGCATTTAATACAAGAATTAAAAATTTTTCTTTCTGGATTTCTTTGATTCATTCATCACTTGGTAATATATGTTTTAAATGCTATGAGTTTGTGCAATTTACTAGAGATTCACTTGCTATTGACGTTAAGCTTTGTTGCATTGTGTTCAGATATTATAGTCAAGAGTTATTTCAGTTTCTCTGATTTTCCATAAGATTTTTTATGTGTTCTTGTGTGAGCAAAGCATCCAAAATCATGAATGAAAATTTAATTTTCCTTCCTATAACTTTGTTTTTGAAGATTGCTTGCCAAATCATTAGAAAACTAATTAACACAGCTAATATACAAAAAATAAATTTCCACCCATAAGCCCCCAGCAATGAAAATTATAATTTGAAGGTAAGAATTACAAGACCATTAACACTAATCAATAGTGTTATTGACTCTCAGGTAAAAATCACAAGACCATTAACATAATAAAATCCTTAGGTGCAAATCTAACAAAATATTCATGAAGAAAAATTTTAAAGACTTGGAGAGATCAGAGAAATAAATGGAGCTATATTTTAAGTTCATGGATAGGAAGGCCCAGTATTGTCAAAATGTAAGCTCTTCCCATCTCGATCCATGGATCAGTCTCAGAACTACAGCACATTATTTTTTGGATATCAACAAACTTGGCCTGGAGTTTATATGGAAACAGCCAACACAATATTACAAGAGATTCAAGTTGGGACTGACATGGACTTGAAGACTTTCTCTAAAGCTACAGTGATTGATGCTGGTAAAAGAATCAACAGACCAGTAGGACAACACAGCCCAGAAAACTTCTAGAGAAAGAACCAAATCAGTGTGATGGAGCAAAGACAGCCCTTTCCACAGTGGTGCCAGAACAACTAAACACCTACACACAAAACACCACACAAAATGGAATCCAGACCCAGACCTCACATCACAAAAACTAACTCAGAGTGGATCACTCATCAAATTCAAACTTGTTAAACACTAGAAGATTGCCCCAGCCAGCAGGGTTTTCAACATAGACCTGAAACTGGGGGCCAGACAAATGGGAGACAGGAACATGAAGGAATTGAGAGCAAGATGAAACTCCACTCAAGCTCTGAACTTTATTTTTTCAGCCAGCATTTAAACAGAATCTCAGTGTGGGAAGAATGCACATAGCCAAGAAGTGGAGGGTCAGTCCAAAGGTGTCTAGCCTGGTTTGAGGAGGGGTGCAGACAGGATAGAACTGGAATGGAAATCTATCTGTTATCAGTTAAATGCCTGGAGAGTGTCACCTGAGGTCTGAGAGGATCAAAGGAAACTGCCTGAATTCATGGTCTAGTTTAAAACAATAGGGGGTGTAGCCTTCTGGCAACCTAGGGAGAGTCACAGGATTGCTGGCAAGTGGCTAGCTATAAGGGAAGAAAAAATAGAAACCTATAAACATGGCTAGCTTATAAACTGAAAAATGGCTAAACTAGGCTTTTGGCTCCCGGCAGAAGATGATAGACAGCCTAGAAGACACTGAGTGTGAGTCAGGATCATATATAATTTCTCTCAGTTTTGGTATAATCCTATAATTTTGAGATTCTTTTCAGAATATAAAAAGTAGGAAGAGATCCATTCCTAGAATGGTTAGCTTCCTTACTGTTCCCCAGTAAAAATAAATAAATAAAAACACAAAATTTTTAGAAAAACTAGTCTCCAGAAGTTGTCCCCAACAGTTAGAAAGCAAAAGGAACAGTGACATCCCATTTCAAACTAAAAGAGAAAGAAAGCTGTTAGTTCTGAAGTCCCAGGGAGAGGACTCTTGTCCCGAGTTTACAGATTGCCTTCATTGCTCACATGATGGCTGGACCTTTGGAATTGGGTAAGCTTGGGAAAGATAGTAGGCAGCTCCCCAGTAATGCTAAACTCTTGGGCTTCTTCCTTTCT